>CM062297.1:101034151-101634151 GCA_031216915.1 Pictodentalium vernedei | reverse complement strand
AAAATTCAAATTTTATAGGACAAATTCAAAACACCGGCAAAAATGATCATCACGTGAGAGCAGCAAGACGAAAATAACAGAGCCATCGAATATCACATATGCAGACAATCGTTCGACGAGAATTTGAAGGAAAATAAGAAGGTCAGAGACCACGATCATTACACGGGTCTGTACTGCGGTCCAGCTCACAGCAAGTGTAATTTAAAATATCTAGACACTGTTTTCTATCCAGTGATATTTCACAATCTCTCGGGTTATGACAGTCATCTGTTCGTGAAAAATCTCGGCACCTTCCACGAAGAATTAAATTGCATCATAAACAATGAAGAAAGATACATTTCCTTCACAAAATGGAAACTGGTGGAGAAGAAAAGAGTAATCGACGGAGAGATGTTGGAAGAAAAAACGAAATCCATTCGTAGAGGCATACGTTTCATCAATAGTTTTAAATTCACATCGACCGCTCTGGAAAAATTAGTCGATAACATGAGCAAGGATAAATTTAAAATCACGAGCGAACACTTTGGAGAACAAGTAGATGTCATGTTGAGGAATGGAGTCTATCCTTATGATTACATGAATGATCTAAAGAGATTTGACAACTCTGCGCGACCTTCGAAAGAAGATTTTTATTCGAAATTATACAAATCCGACATTTCCGACGAGAATTACGTACACGCCAAAAACGTGTGGAAATCATTCGATATGAAAACCATGAGAGATTATCATGATTTCTATCTGAAGACTGACGTTCTGCTCCTGGCAGACGAAATTACGATCTGGATCCGGCTTGGTATTTCACCGCACCCGTTCTGGCGTGGGACACTTTGTTAAAGACCACCGAAGTTCAATTGGAATTATTATCTGATGTGGACATGTTGCTCATGTTCGAAAAGGCTGTGAGAGGTGGCGTCTCAATGATCTCCCACAGATATTCTGAAGCCAACAATCTCTACATGAAAGAAGGTTTTGATTCGGAATGATCGAATAAATACATACAGTATAGGGACGCTAATAATCTGTACGGTTGGGCCATGAGTCGTCCTTTACCGATTGGAAATTTCAAATGGGTGACAGAAACCGGAAAAAATGGAGAGACTATCCTTGCATTTTAGAAGTCGATTTGAACTACCTGGAAGAGTTACATGATCTACACAACGATTATCCGCTGGCTCCCGAATGAATGGAACTGATCGAAGGAGACAACGAAAAACTCACTCCCAATTTATTTAACAAACGTAAGTACGTCATCTACAGTGAGAATTTGAAACGTCAATTACGGGATGAAATTAGTTGACATACATTGCGTCATTCGCTTCGCCGAAGAGCCTTGGATGATAAAATACATCGATCTCAACACGAATCTCAGAATTCGAGCCGAGTACGATTTCGAAAAAGATTTCTTCAAACTCATGAACAACTGCGTGCACGGTAAATCGATGGAAAACATCAGGAAGAGAACTGACATTCGACTCGTCACGTCTGAGAAAAGAGCTAAAAAATTAGGGGCGAAACCCAATTACAGACACCGAACCATATTCAACGAAAATCTAGTGGCCATTCACATGCAAAAGACGCACCTGAAGTTTGACAAACCCTATTATCTCGGACCGATCATCTTAGATATCAGCAAGCGATTGATGTATGAGTTTTACTATGTTTACGTCAAATGGAAATTTGGTGAGAAAGCTAAACTACTGTTCACCGACGTGGACAGTTTAGTTTACGAGATAGAGATGAAAGACATCTACCAAAATATATCTCCGGATGTGACTGCATGGTTCGACACGAGCAATTCTCCCGTCGATCATCCAAACTGTATGCTTATCCTCTAGAAGGTGAAGAGATCAAGAAGTGCAAACTGAAGAAAAACATCTCTTTTCGAGAGTATAAAGATTGTCTGTTTGGAAGTGGTCCAGTGTATAAGACTATGAAATCGATTTGAAGTGACAATCATGACTTGTATACCAAAATATTCAACAAGATTTTGCTGATGGTCGACGGCGATAAGAGATTCATGTTAAATGATAAAATAAGCACTTTAGCACTCGGACATTGGACTTTAGATATGATTATGGACGTTAGGATTCCAGATAGGATTCCAGATATGATTAAGGATGATAGGATTCCAGATATGATTAAGGATGATAGGATTCCAGAAAATCAAAAGGAATTAGACGGATTCAAGATTATGGAAGTCGATAGAGACATCGAGAGATTTTGTTTAAAAAAGAAAAAGAAAAAAATATTTAAAAAAATAACGTCATTTTAGTGAATTATAATAAAATAAATAAATAAAAAAAATATACACATTTATGAATAAGAAAATAGAGATATACGTAGAACGTGTCGTCTTACCTAACAAACCCCTAACCAACATCGATCTGTTGAATGCGGTGAAGGATTTGAAAATCAAAGATTTTCCAGAGATGCCTTGCCGAAGAGAAGACCTCGACAATTGGAATGCAGAATTTTAAATTTGGACGATTTATCAGGTGAAGGCACTCACTGGGTGGCGTGGTTCAAGAATGGGAAGAAGAAGAATTATTATTTCGACAGCTACGGAATTTCTCCGCCGTAAGAAATAAAGAACTATTTCGATGAATCGATGGTTTGTTACAACATGGAACGAGTGCAGTTGCCAGATCATGTGTTTTGTGGTCACCTGTGTCTCTACATTCTCAAGAGATGGTCGGAAGGAGATCGGTTTCAAGACATTCTCAATGATTTACATTAGAGAGAGAGATTTTTTTATAGAATATATAAAGGTAAAAAAATTATTTAAAAAAATCTAATCGAATAAAAACAAAAAATAAAAAATAAGTGAAATAATTCATTTTTAATAAACTGCGTTTGAAATATATTTTTTAAAACAAAAAAACCTCAAAACAACATGTCAGTTGATAAATTTGGTAGAAGTGACGATGAAAATCAACCCAAAAAGAAGAGGAAGACGCTCGAAGTTGGTGATGGTTACGACGTTGCCAACTTGGACGAACGTTACGTTCGGAGATACGAACCTTGAGAGGAACCTTTGAACATGAACGATAAGAAGCTCTACAATCTTCCCAAGCCAATAGATCTCGCAGATGCGGCGACTAAAAAATACGTTGACAGGGGGAACGCAGATTTCGAACGAATCATGCTAGATAATTACGTGGATAAAGCCATGACCAACGGTCTCGATCTAAAATCCAAACATTTGGTGAACGTCGTGAATCCCATATCCACTGATGCCACCACAAAGGAAATACGCGGACGACTCTCACGCGCGATTCAGTGGACATCTGAGAAATAAATACATTCAGAAAACGATGCAATCGGAATTGAACGCCAGTTCTAACAAGATAACAAACATGGCCACTCCCACGAATACCAAGATTGTGGCGACCAAACACTACATAGATCTGGAACAGAGAAAGTCTGACAGACGTGAAATGAAATCGGATCTGAATGCGGAATTCAACAAAATATTGAATCTGTCGAAGGTCAACGACGTGGATGCAGACTCCACCGTGGTCAACAAGGGCTACGTCGATTCTGCTGTGATGCGATCTCAAGAATACGTAGAATCGCAAGTGGACGATCTCTACCTGAACAAACAATGACGACAACTCAGTCTGGAGAAAGGGAGACATCATGGAAGGTAAACTAGACATGGGCGGACACGCGCTCACGAATCTACCAGATACCGTGCACATGTTGGACGCCTGCACCCTGATTTCGGCGGTGGAGAAAGTCAAATACGCCAGGCAATTGATCAACGTGTGGGCCGTGGAGACCGGCACATTAGAGGAGGGAAAAGCCAAGTGGTCTTTCCGAAATGGAGGTAGCGGATCGCAACATGGTCAGGTGGGATATCCCATGCCGTTGGGAGGCGAAATCATTCGAATGGGTCTGGCTTCCACGGATTTGAATAACAGAGAGGTCGTTAATCTCATGGTGAACAGAGTAGAGAGCGAGAAGAGATACAGTGTCGAAAAGATCGAGAATCAACACTCGAATATTATCACATTCGGCACGCCTCTCAAAGTGAACGCCGGAGACAGGATTAATTTCGTTACGAAAACCAATAGTCCTGAAGCCATCACTTCCATGGTGAGCCTGCTGATTGAACTAGATTCTCTGAACAAACAGTGAACACGTGGAAATAATTAATTAAAAATAATGAGTGATTATTAAAAACAAAAAAAAACCAAACAAAAAAGTAATGAGATTTAGAAAGATTTTCAATCTCTCTAGATCTCATTACTTTTTTATTTTTTTTCGTTTTTTTTGTTTTTAATAATTACTCATTACTTTTTATTTTTTAATTTTTTTTTCTTCACACACACGTCTCTCATCGAATGATCAACATCTTATTTCCATCTGATTCAAATTGTAATTCTCTATTCGACAGGACCAGGGCGAAGGCTTCGGTTTTTCTCAGCACATTCCTACCGAATTGCATCTTGATCTGAGTGTCTAAGATGCTACTCTTGAGTCGTTCGCTCTGTTTACTGACATCGAATATGAAAATGGGATACATCGACTTGTATTCGGCGGGAGATATATTAGGGTTGCTCATCAATTCGTCCAGACCGTGATACTTCTTTCTAAAATCCGTGGCGTCGCCGTACAGTCTGCAGAAATCATTCTTGTCAAACAACGCATTGTAATCGATTGCTGGATATCTCGTGGCGTTCAGAAACAATTGCCTGTTTCTCAAATTGCAGTGATCGAATAGCGATGCACTCTTTTCCTGACACCCGTCCCTATCGGTCTGAAACGCGACCACGATGAAATGCGGTCTCTCGGAAGCGGATTTCACAGCCAATCTCCAATCGAAGTGATTCGTGGAGAGTGGAATGCTAGCTGTGTCGCACTGTCTCATTCTAAATCCCACGGGTAAATTATTCTTGGATTATATGATCTTGTAGAGATGCGTTTTTTCCACGATCGAAGGCTGCACGTGCCGAACGAACCATGATATCTTGTGTAGAGTTAACTTACCCACATTGGTCGCGGAGAGTCTCACTATTGCGTTGTCGTTTCCCTTTTGAATCAACGTCAGATTGTGTTTGAATCCGTACATAATCTTGTTGTAATCGTCCGCAAATCCAAAGATGTGTTTCAAGGGTATCCTGAATGAAAACGTTCCTTTGGGTCTGGACGTCTTGACGACATAGCAGAATATCGCGGCGGCGCCGGCGCTAGCAGGGCCGACGGTGTCTTTCTCCCACAAATGATTATGTCCTCTGGATTTTGAAAAATCATCCAGATATGTCAAGAGTCCGAACATCGTGGTGGCCTCACCGGGATGAAACACAGATTCTATCTCTTGTCCGGATAGCAAGTATTTTATATTACTGAATAGATGCATGATACCATTATTGGCTAAAGAAACTGTGTCGTCGGCGGCGTATTCGGTTCCATCTTCCTTGGTGAGACTTCCCTGCACCACTATGTAACTCTCGCTAGGATGAACGAATAGATTTAAAATTCCGCATTCCGATCTCCAGCATTGTTCAAACTCGTTCCGGTTATCGGTTCATATTCGTGAACCTCGTATTCTTGAATACTTTCATCGTTCACTATGCTTTGTGCAATATCTAGTATATTTGCCATTTTTGAAGGTTTTTTTGTTTTTTGTTTATTAATTAGCTTGCTTTTTTTTATCTAAAAAATAGTTTTAATTATTTTTTATTATTATTATTTTTTCTCTCCTTTATATATATGTGTAAACAAGAAAATGTTAAAGAGAGTAAATAAAAAAAAAAAAATTTTTCTTTATTAAAACTTCGTCTTCAGCAATTGTTGTTCATAAAACTTTCCGATGATCTCTTCGCCGTCCAAAGCTTCGATTTCGTAAGTCACTGGATCGGTGTGAAATATTTTGATTATCACGAAGATTTCCGAGGTCCATCGAGGAGTGTAACCCTTTTCGAAGTGCTTTTTATAAGCGTAGATTCTCACTCGATCGCAGACCGCAAATTTCGGCGGTCTAGACTTCCTCCTGATCTTAGATCTCTCGCGATATAGATTCTCGTAGACCCGTTTTTCGTTTCGAGGATCGCTAGCTTCCGCGGGAGTCATCTTGATCGATCTGTGTCGGGTGTTGTTGTAATCTTCAACCAGACCATTCAGAGCGTATATGTATTTCTTGGTCGAATTCGCCGTGAAGTATCTGTGCATCTTTTCCTTCATCGTTCGATTCCAATGTTCCACAAAGCTGGCTTTCTCTTCGTTTTCGATCGAGTAGAGGTCAACTAAGCGATGAACATCCTTGTTGTAGACTTCCTTCCCCTTATCCACCCACAATTTATTCGGTTTTCGAGAAGACGAGTGGAACACGCTCTTCAGAGCCTCGGCGACGCAAGGTCCCGATTTATTCTTCAAAGCTCTGATCCAACTGTATTTGGAAAACACGTCAATAGATATTTAACACCCTCGTTCCACCTCGAAAATGATCTCATGTCGACCAAGTCGGCAGCCCAAATGTCATCCAGACCCTTCACGAACAACCTTCTCTTTCGAAATTTATGCACGATGGGTTTGTGTAACTCCTCAGCCAATTCACTCATCAATAATCTTTTCTTCTTCTTTTCCGAAGCACTTTTTTTTTAATGCCCCATCCGAATCGACGTTTTGCACTGATCAGATTGCCGACCAGCGAACGTTCTGTCTTCTCTCTCCTGGTCAGATTCGATATACCCCTCAATTTTGCCAACATGTTTTTATCGCAGACGTCATTGCGAGTCTTAGTGTCAGGATGTTCGGCTTAGCACAGATTGTGATCATACGCGGTCGCATCCACCCTATTCATGGGTTTGCTCCAAGATTTAGGAGTCAGATCGGTGTTGAGGCTCTTGTTCAATTTCGTTCCGGGTGCCATGAAACTATGACCCGGCAGATGCAATTCGAAAGGTAGATTATTGATCATTTTATTCACGACGCCTTTGCCTCTGCTCGTTTTTTTTTTGTTTTTTTTTGACGAATCGAGTCTTGATCGAACCACATACATTGCAAATTCCGCGAAGTATCTGTCTGTCGTTTTTAGTTCGTACTTCTCGAGCATTACCCATCTCAGTAACTCTCTTACCTTTACACAATACATTTTTTGAAGGTTAATTAAATTAATTTCATATTTATTTTTTATTTTATATATAAATTTAATTTTATTTTTTTTAAAATTCTGTTCTTATTATATATATTTTTTTTTCAGTCGCTGCTCTTGAGTTCTATCAACTTACCGAATTCCGCTCTGGCCTCTTTCCTACCCCTTTCCATGAGAGAATCCTTCATCTCTTCCCTGACGATCTGACGAGTCTTGATTCTCACGGCTTCTTTCATAGCATAGTATTTCGTTTTCTCGCCCAATATCGTGAAGTATTCTCCGTCCGATATCCTACCGTCTTTCAACGCCATCAAGATCATTTCAGATATCGTGTCGATCTTGGAGTCGGCCAAGATGTGAATCTTTACATGTTTCCTAGCCTACAGATATAATTTCCTACTCAAAAAGTTTCCGAGCGTGCTAAACAATCCGGCGGCGGGAGCCACTCCTTCTATGGTCAACACGATCGGAACGCCAACCGCGGTCGACAACAATCCGATGCCGGCCGCGTGTAAACCCATGGAAATCGTGATGAGTGTCGTGTGGACCGCGTTGACGAATTTCACGAGACGCGAATACTTCTTCTTGAGAGAACGACGAGAATCTCACTCTAGAGTCAGATACAATTGGATTCTACTGATTTGATCGATGCAATACCTCTCTCCTCTTTCTTTTTCTTCTGGCGACGGCGCGGTTTGCAAAACGCCATTCGACTTCTCATCCTCGTCGTCATCTAACGTCGGATACAATTTATTTCTGGTTCTCATTTTTTTATGTTTTTTTTTTCTTTCTAATATTAGATAAAAGTTTATGTGTGTATTTATTTTTTATTTTCTATTCTCCTTATTTATATCAACGAGAAAACTTAGATGCATGCTTCCTCCAGCAATAATTTCAACACGCATCCCTTGTCTTCTAAAGTCAGACTTCTACGCACCAATTTCATTTCTTCCGAACCGGTGGGCTTATCTCGCCCGCTACAGAAGACTAATCTCCTCCAAAACTTGATCACGTCGTCGATTCGAACGCCGGTTCGAAATACTTGAGGACCATATCTTCCCTTTCCATCGTCAGACACGAATGATCCTCGAGATGGAAGTCTAGATGATCCCGACACCCGACGCATCGTTCTAACAAGAGGTGACCTAGTTGATCGTTCACGCAGAATGCGTAGGCTCTCATTAGCATTTTTAAAAGAAACCTTGCTCTCATAATCTGGGAATCGTTCATGATTTACGTATATTTTATTATCTATTCGATTCGATATTTATTTTTTTTAAATAACTATTAATTTATATATTTTTTTTCTCTCCTATATATATATACATCAATCACTTTTTATTTCCTCTTGACAAAAACCGATTCTATTAAGATTCACCTCACAAAACTCGCGAGGATTTCACGTTTTCGTCAGTTCCCTCCAATGATTTCATCAGTTCCTGATCGCACACAGCTATGACAAACATGGACGGACGATTTCCATCGGTTCTAATTTTCCAAACTCGAGTTTTTTCCGTTTAGTTTGGAAAAACATCCTCGACGAGTAACTTCACTTTACACCCACTTCGCGTCTTTGGCGAACGTAAAGAAAACGTTTTGAGATCGATTTTTCCTGTCCTAGAATCCGCAAATCGTTTTCACCGATCGGATCGCACCCTCGACCGTCTGGAACGCGATCGCGAACGTCAATGTCGTAGAAGCAGCAAAACGCATTTCTGATGCTGTCCTAGAAGCCGCAAAGCATTTTTGCCGGCGTTCACCAATGATAGATGGAAGGTCTGATGCGCGATGAGAACGTTGAGAAAAATTTTGTAAGTTAATCTTTTCTTCAAATTTCGTACATTTTTCCTTCCGAGCGATGTGTCGAATTCGCACTCGTTCGCCAACGGTTGTTTGAACGGTTTAAGATGCGATCCAATCGGGTCAAAAAACGATTGGGGCTTCTGGGACACCATGTAAAAACAACATTTTTTACACTCTGTACACGATTTAACACTGAATCCCTATAGCGGTACACGTACATGTACGTGTACGTGTACATTTTTTTGTACATCTGTCCTTGAAGCCCCAATCATCACCTACTGACGTCATTTCAAATATTTCGCGTTGTGACGTCAGACGGTAACATTTGCTACTAGGAGCCATAAACATAAAAGAAACTACGCCAGCTATCATCCAATCAGAGAGCGAAGATTTTAATCTTATTGGAAAATTATTTTGTATATTTGAAATTGACCACATTGGTCTAAACTTCAAGTCATATATGTTTCATACATATAATCTGACGAGATATGTTTGTTTGATACCTGTTATTAGGATCACTTGTTCTTATTCTTCCATATTTACTCCTACTTCACCAACGTATCTCCCCTTTTCAATCCAGTTGGTTCAAAGCCATTCCTCTGAGATTCACCTGCAGTCTGAAACAATTGCTTTGGGACATGGTCTGGTCCCTGTAGTTTTCTTTTTTCACTTTTTTATTGAATAGTTTGTTCAATGTATGGATGTGTAGTCACTTTTTGTGAAAAATCTTCTCATACGAATTACTTTCTCACCTTTCGCGATTTTGATTCTTTGTCCTACCTCCATCGTCTTATTCTAAATGGGGTGGGGTGTGTTCATCTTGTGCGCGGCAGGGATACAATGAAATGTGACTGCTGTAACTTTTAAAAACATTATAGAGCTTTTACCATTAGAAAATTGATTAATAATATTCAATTTGGGAATATAATACTCCATCTTGAAATTTGAGATCAGCTGCTGAAATTCATATCTGTCAGCACCTGTTAAAACTTAAAACAGCAGGTTACTCACGTTGAATATACGCTCCAAGCCGCAAAGCTCAGACCATGTTACCGTCAACTCATCACAATAGCGTATATGTTCCAATAAGACACTACCCATAGCCCAAAACCTACACTGTGAAACACGAGGGGCTTATTTACTAAACTTGTGATCGTTAAAAGTTGCCTTGTTCAAGGCAACTTTTAACGATCAAAGATTTAGTAAATAAACCTCTCGTGTACCCCATGACGACACTGGAGAAATAAACAATAAACCAGATAAACTCATTCCATCTCAGTTCAAATTGTAAATAGGTTTATAATTTACACCACACTTCATCCGGAACATCGTCTGCTGTACGTGTGAAAAATCCAGAAAAATTAAGCTACATTTACTAAATGGAATACAGATTCTATTAGTCTGAAAAGCTGTCCATCTGTAACTTCCTTTAAACGAAGTCCAAACACAGTTATTTTCCAAATTGCTTTCTACTGACGAACAGCCATCCACCACCGAATCCCAATAGAATCTTAACTATTACCACTTTTTTCTGAATTTCGTTGAAACACATGGAAGCCATCGGCTATCTTGGATTTGGCATATAAAGTGTCAACAATTCCATTAGCACATCCTACAGGCCGCATCTCTCACCTTATCTTTTTCAAATTTCTTATGTAATTTTGGTGTGATATCTAGATAAGAGCTATCCAATATTTCTGAATATCGTTAAAAACACGGCCGGCAGTGGCCATCTTGTATTTGGCATATAACTTAACTTGTCTTTCTCAAATTTTATATGTTGCTTTGGTATGATGTCTAGATGGGAGCTATTGAACTTTTCTGAATTTCGTTGAAAAACATGGCCTACAGCGGTTATCTTGGGGATTTGGCATATAAATTGCAAATAATTTCATTAGTACACCCTACCAGCCGCAACTCTCACCCGATCTTTCTCAAAGTTCACATGTAGCTTTGGTGTGAAGTCCAGATGGGTGCTATCAAACTTTTATAAAATTTGTTGAAAAACATGGCCACCAGCGGCCATCTTGGAGCTTTGGCATATAAATTGCCGACAATTTCATTAGCACACCCTACAGGCCGTATCCCACACCCGATCTTTTTCAGGTTTCATATGTAACTTTGGTGTTATGTTTTTCTGTAGAAACTTGGGTGAATGACTTGGCATTATTGGAACTTTTTATTTAGCTTAGTCCCTTCTTAGTCAAGTTGAGCTGCAGTGTCATTGACACTGCCTTATTTATAATAATTATTATTATTATTAGTCACGAAATATTTCATAATTCTGTCTGTCGCTTCACGAAGTTGTATCGGTTTTGAACGACCATAAACGACCATTGATCACAGGCCGGATTTAAACGGTCTAGAAAAGATAACCGCACATTTCCAATCAGTTAGAAAGGAAGAAACTGCTAATTAAAGAACGTTATATATTCCTTATTCGGTTTATAAACGAATGAGCTACATAAACGGGAATCAGTTATCTTTGCGTGGTATTTGGAATGATGCATTAGTGAAACTCAAAACCACGATGTTCGTGTATAGCTAAGTTTGTTGCTTTTTAGATGAGTAATCCCACCAGAAATACGCACAAAAAAGTGGTTTTCAAATAGCTGGCATCAACTTTTTTTCCCTCACATGTTCTGGAATAGTAATTGCCTGTTCAATATCTGCGAGCTGAAAGAATTAGTTATACGACATCTCATCTCCTAGCGACATAAATGGCTGTTTCTTATAGGACTTCGAGGCCTAAAGGAAATTGGCGATGTTCCTGAAACCCATTAACAAGAGCGATTATCCGCCAATAATTTGGGACATGCTTGACAATGGATATCTGTCTCGTTGCCTGACATGGTAGAGATTATTAACAACCACGGTGTGACGAAATTACTTGATATCCAGTTTAGTTAGAGTGTTTGGACTTCTTGTGATGTCATGGTAATGCGTATTTCCGTCGTCAATTGCGGTTGACGGTCGCTGTGTGTACATGAGATTTGTATGACAACAAATGAATGCATGAAGAGTGCGGGTTATTTAGAGGTATGTTCGACTGAGGTGGAGTACACTTGTGTAAATGACGTATGTTTCAATAAGAGTAAAATCCCCGCTCTGTGATTGGATGAGAGCTGGCGTAGTTTATTTTATGTTTTCGGCTTCAGTAGCAAATGTTACCGTCTGGCGTCAGCACGCGAAATATTTGAAATGACGTCGCCCGTTTCGTAATTGCTTCATCAACGCAATGATTAGCAAGCCGCTTCATTTTTCTGGATTTTTTACACGTGCAGCAGACGGTATTCCGGATGAAGTGTGGTGTAAATTACAGACCGATTTACAATGTGAACTGAGATGGAATGAGTTTATGTGGTTTATTGTTTCTTTATCCAGTGTCGTCGTGGGGTACACGAGAGGTGTATTTACTGAACCTGTGATCGTTGAAAGTTGCTTGAACAAGGCAACTTTTAACGATTACAAGTTTAGTAAATAAGCTGCTCGTGTTTCGCGGTTTAGGGTTTTGGATATGGGTAGTGTCTTATTGTAACATATACGTTATTGTGATGAGTTGACGGTAACATGGTCTGAGCTTTGCGGCGAAGCGTCTCGGTTGAACATAAGCTCCGAGCCACACACCTCAGATCACGTTACCGTCAATTCATCAATATAACTTACAATGTTGAATGGGAACAATTCAGAGTTGGACGTCCCAGATATTGACGGTTAGGTTTTTTCTCTATCAAGATTTTTGTCGTATACATTGTCGATGGAGATAGTGCGTGCAATCAGACACCTGCACTCTAAAATCAAATGTGTTAACAATCAATTCAAATCAAATGGGTTGAGTGAATATGAACCAAATTGGGTACATTTTCACTCAATCAAGTTGATTAGGGTTAATTTGTAACTCACTGATTTTCTAGGGTAGGAGTGCACGCAAACTGGAGATAAGATCAAGTGAACAGATGTATTTCCCACGCCGAAACACAAAAATCAGATGAAACGATAATCGATGTGTCTACGAAACCGAACCTCATGTTGAGTGGGTCCTTGCTGTGGAATGTACCATTCATTTAAATGATTATGATTTAGTGTGATCCTTCCAGGAGCTCCCTGGATTGTCTTCTGTCTTTATAATATTGCTTCTTGCTCGGAGATGTGGCGGTCTCCAAAAAACATCAGACACAGCACGGGTTGGTGGGGTAGGTTCAACGTGAGAAACAAATGTTTACAATTTTTTCCTTCAAATCTATTTTTACCTAATCAACATATAGGTACTAACTCAATGTTATTATTTACAAAAGAATGGACGAATCCATTTTGCTATTATAGGCATGTACAGTAATAATTTAACCTTATTTCCAAATGAAACAAAATACTGCATTCTGATTGGCTGCGAGGTACGGTGTGACTTACAATCCACAGTAGCTTTATTCTAGCCACGGTGTAAAAACAGGAATACTCAATAGCAGGCTATATGGCTAAAAGAGTACCAATTTTTAATTATTAATTCACACCTTCCGCTTGGTTATGTTAGAACACAAATAAAAATATAGAAAATTTAATATTTATGTGCAATAAAATATTACAGATATGGATGTCATTGGAACTGGCTCATTGAGCCAGTTCCAATGACATCCGTATTTGTCTGGTTTTATTAAGAAGCTAGCAAAGTACAAATGTTCTGTCAGTTTTTTCCCACAATTTAGGTTAATGTATTAAGTACACCAAACTTTTTGGAAATAAATCCGTTGTCTTTGTGTTTTCCAGGGTGTATGGGAATTTACACCGGTTTGGGAACTCATACACCCTGAGGCGTCGCCTCAGGGTGTATGAGTTTCCAAACCGGTGTACGAAGCCTCATGGTTCATGAGTTCCCAAATCGGTGTAAATTCCCATACACCCTGGAAAACACAAGGATAACTCATAACATAACTATATGCAATTAAACTTCAAAGTCCTGTCACGTATTGCCCGCAAATAGTCTTATAGAGCGACTTAGTCCACGACTCTGTGAACCAACCCTCCTGATAAAGTGGCCGGACTAAACGCTGAAGAAAGTTTGTAAATGAGGTGGCTGGCGAAGAAATCAAAGACCAGTTTCATTTAGATCTATGTAACATGAACTATCAAAATATTGATATTTCCATTTTTATTATTCCAAATATTTACCCCAAAGCCCATATTATCTTTGAAGGTGTTATAGAATAAGGGTAGAATATCAAAGTAATTTGTCCACAAACAAAGAATCTGATTTCATATATTTCATTCCCATTAAAAATAAGCAGCCAAATTAAAAAGTAGCTAAAGGATGGGAAAAGGTTGGGGTTTCATTTAATTCCCCTGTTCGATTATTTGTTTCATCACGCCAAGCAAGATACGGATAATTCGTGCACGGATCATCGAGTGTGTCAAACTGGCAACAATCTCTCAGAGTTTGGTTAGGATTTCCTTACCAGTTTCAAGAGTCATGAGTCGCACATACTGAACAGAAGATACGACTTCTATACCTTTTGTTGGCGACACTACCTGGAGACAAAGAATTTGAATAAATTCTTCTAACCGTGTCAACAAATAACCAGCTGTATCGTTGAAAGCTTTGGATACGTTCACCAGTAAGTGGACGGGCTGCTGGAACGAGTTTGTATAATACAAATTACAAGTGACCAACGGTTAACCCTTTACCCAACGTAACGGCCAAAACCGGCCAGCGCTATTCTCAAAAATCGACAATTAATTTTCATTATTTTTTTCATTTTTTGTCTCCAAAACATAGGTTATAACCCCTCGTTGGAACGAGCTCGTCGAGCTCGTTCCAACGAGGGGTCATAACCTATGTTTTTGAGACAAAAAATGAAAAAAATTAGTTATTCAAGAATTTTTTTTGCAAGTGTCGTCTGCTTTTCATGTTAGGTAAAGGGTTAAGGTCAAAGTTTAGTGCATATGGCAAACGCGGCTTAAACCACAATAGCACGTCACACTATGCGTAGATCTGTGTGTTATGACAACAGTAAAACTATTAAATTCTGTACATATGCCACAAGCAATGTTTCAGCCAATGCACCTCCGGGTTTGACTCCGAAGTTCGTTCGCTGAAACACTGCTCGTGCTTGCTCTCAGTAAATAAGAGACTCTGTCGTGCTTCAAATTCAAATTCCATTGGATGGGGAAATTTCGAGCAATTCCAACACAATATTTTTTCAAGATAAGCGCATCGTTTGTGGCTGGACCAGGGGGCGGGGGGCACTAAAAATTTGCAAGACGTGACGTCCTATTTTTTATTTAGCTGCTTTTTACACCCACCCACCCCTACGTACAAATTTTCTACTACCGTTCTCAGACCCCCCCCCCCCCCCACACTCTCCCATTAAAATCCAAAATAAACTTATAAACTTAGTAGGCACAGCTGTCTTTGGGGGGGGGGGGGGGGGGGGTGTCATAATGTTCTTAAACTGGTATCACAAATTTAAACCTCTGTGGGCCCCAATCTACAAATGACAAGCTGTTCATTATCAGGCTTGGCCAGAGCAGGTGTACATATACGGGAACAAATTTTCATTTGAATTGTTCTGTCAGTATTCTCAGGTGTTTGCTACTTTCCTCTTCTATCCATACAAATTCTGTTAATAAATAAATAACTTGGGTTGAATTTAGTGCATTAGAGAGAATTTTCCCAAAATATTGTCTGCACATTTTCTACATTTCGAACAAGACACCCACCCCCTACTAACGTGTGACATTTTCCCAGATTAAGCCCAACATTCTCACGTATAAAGCCTCCCGATGTTGCATTTATGTTAAGAGTGTGATGTACAACATCATCTTTAAGGTTTGAAACACAAATGATGGTATATATTAGCTGATATATTGATATATTTTTAAAAAATTCAAAAAATTGCACAAGTTGGAAATGCACATTTTTGGCGCATTCAAGAGACCCACCCACCCCCACGTCACGTCTTGCAAATTTTTGGTGCCCCCTGGCTGGACCTATAGTTTTAGGTGTAGGGCTGTAGGAGTAAATTATTATTGTTCATCCGTACGAGTAGTTAAGGTTTAAATTTAGACCGAGAATTTCTGTTGCAATGCCACAAACATCCGTTCCCGCTTATCGGAGAATAAAGGCAGAACACAAATGTGAATGACAGTGACAGTGTTTTCCCTCAAACTAAAGGCAATTTTCTTTATCATATTTCGTAACCTTTTCTCATATAGCTTCTGGGTAACTCAAATAATGGTTTTACAATCTTTCTTAATACCCCCGAACGTAAACAGTATTACTTCGAACTGTGTGCGTGCAAAATAGTATTGCCCGAAGCAACGCCCCCAGTTCGTTCAACAAAAACCCTGCTGCAGATTGCGAGATTATCGCTTTTATAAATGTCATTGATAATTACGACCAGCAGGCTGCTGGTCGTAATTATCAATGACATTTATGAAATCGAGAATTTGAGAATTAAAAATTAAATTTAGAATTGTAAGATAAATCTAGAATCGTCAGTATGTTTATGTACAAAATGTTATGTGTAGCACTCGTTTCTAATGCGAAATCTGGACTTGTCGAGATATGGTCTTAGAAACAGGAACTAGACTTTGATACAACAGTTTGTACATGAACATAATGGTTATTTATTTATTTATTTATTTATTTATATATTGAGGTTTAACGACACTTTCGACCGCCAGGGTCACCTCGAGTCGGACAGTTTTACGAGTGGAGGAAGTCGGAGTAGAGCCACCGAGCAATGGTTAGCAACTGTCAGACTCCCCAATGTCCTAATTCAGACCAGAACAGAACATAATTTTATTCGAACTCCACACAAGCAGGGTTAGCATTAGTTGAAGACGAGAGCAGCATCGACGTGCCGTACGCCTTAGTTCACAACGCCGACGTGTCCCCACGTGGGCAATCGGGATTAAGTATCTTGCCCAGGGCACAACGCGATTGCCGCACGTGGAATTCGAACCGAGAACCTCTTGGCTTGCAGCCTGCATCTCTACTTACTGAGCAAACGCGCTCCTACATAATGGTATTATGTATGTATGATTAATATTTTGTGTTACCAAGTAGGCAGGCATGTGGTACTTCACGTTTGGTAAATTACACAAACTGTTTATGAATGGAAGTTTAGTTTCCAATGGCTGCCAGCAAAGAGACTGTTGTCCGCCATTCTGAAAAAAAATGTTCCAAGTAGACACAGATAAATCAATTTCTGTAGCAAAGGCGGCAGATGTATTCATTAATCATGACACTTCACTTAATGGTATGCGCATGAAGCTACAGATACCAGGATATTTGCACATACACAACATGCTGTGATACAAGAGACTTATGACCAATGCCAATGACACCGATGTTGTCAAAGCCATTCATGGTTCTTTTTTCTGTTCGTTTTTGATATTTGAAAGAATTAGACCTTCGGAAATTGTGGTTTGCATGTTGTCACGGATAAAGGTTAACTTAAATCATTTCAAAAAATATAAATTTTTGTGTTGTGGTCACCGTGGAAATTTCACACCACGGGTGATTCAGGTAAAAGGACTTTTCATGTACTGCACCTGGTAGACAAATAAGAAATACGAAAAGTGCCGTAAGCATCAACATAGTTAATAATTTACAATTTTTAAAATTTCCAATATTTTTTTTTTAAATTTTGATTTTCTTTTTTTTACTTCAGACAGGTTATTACGGGTTATTACATTTAGTAAATCAATATTCAATGGGGAGCGCGGTGGCTCAGTAGGTAGAGGTGCAGGCTGCAAGCCGAGAGGTCCTGGGTTCGAATCCCACCTGCGGCAACCGCGTTGTGTCCTTGGGCAAGGCACTTCATCTCCATTGCCCGCATGGGGGCACGATGACGCCGTGTACTAAGGCGTACTGCACGTCGATGGTACACATGTCTTCAACCAATCTAACCCTGTCTGTGCTGCAGTGCGGGGTTACGATGTTGGGGAGCTGGCAGCTGCTCGTCGTTGCTCGGTGGTTCTCTCCGGGTACTCCGGCTTCCTCCACCCGTAAAAGTGTCACGGTCATGATTAGCCATTGTGCATAAATATGTGACCTTAAACATCAATAAATAAATAAATAAATATCAATATTCAATCTCAATAAACGTGCATGAAATGATCTCTAAAGTTGGTCAGTAAGACTGTGGTTGTAAATAATGTACCAAACTTGCGTCCAGTTTGAATATGTTTGGTGGCCAAACATGATTTCGTTAAAAGTGCCACTTACAGGTCATATATACCATGTTGGGGAGCTGGGAGCTGTGAACTATAACTATTATTAGAACTTATGTGTTATTCCGCGTAATATATTTACCGGTGTGAACAGGCCAGAAAAAAACGCAGAGTGTCATCTGCAAAATGAGGTCCCCAGAGGGTGAATTTAGTGATGCTACCCTGCACTGCAGGGTAGCATCACTAAATTTACTCTCTGTGAACTTCAATCTGAACCAAAACTAAACAGAAAGAGGTGCCCAGAGGATAAATTTGCCCAAAGTATGGGATAGCATCATCAAATTCACTTTCTGGGGACCTCATTCTGCAAATGTCAGACTGCTTATTTTCAGGCCTGGGTGTGAAAATACACGCGGAAGATAGAAAATTCAAAACACGTGAAGAATCTATGTAAACCAGATTAACTTTTTTTCAAAGACGAAGTAAATTGACAGGGGGGAGGAGAGGTGTGGAATAATATCACGGGCATTTTCATTCAAATTAAATTACCTATATGCGGTGACATAAAATAATGAAACGGATGCTCTAAAATCACTCTGAAAACTGCACAGATCAAAGTAACATTCGCCTGACCCATTCAAAAGTTTAACTGCTGTAATATTATTGCAATCCACGTTTGGTGTTTTAGATACAGTCACCGGATCGTTTTGTGGGTGGAGGAATACCCGGAGAGAACCACCGAGCAGCGGCGAGCAATTCCCCAACGTATTAACTCCACACAAGCAAGGTTAGCATTGGTTGAAGACGAGTGCACCATCGACGTGCAGCACGCATCAGTACACACCGTCACTGTCCCCCCCCCCCCCCCCCCCCCCCCATGTGGGCAATTGTGATGCAGTGTCTTGCCCAAGGACACAACACGATTGCCGCAGGTGGGATTCGAACCGATGACCTCTCGACTTGCAGCCTCCATCTTTACCTATTGAGCCGCCGCTCTCCCCTTCAAGCAGATAAATACAATTTTAAGTTCCGAAACTCCCTTGTTTACATTTGAATATTTTGTGGATCTTCCACAGATCGCAAAACGGTTAAAGGCAAAATGCCCATTCGTTGCTACACGTAGTAACACTGCGTGAAACCTTTCCGACACACCATAAACTGCACTTACAAATAAACTGCTGGAACACAACTCATAATACGAAACGTCTGTGACAAGAGAAAACTACGACCAATTTGAATGTTGATCCGCCATAAATCACAAACAGCAGCACAATTAGAACATTACGAAACTAAACTCCATTAACTAAACTGAGTAACTTTAACCCCATATTCACTGCACAATATTTTAAAAGTATCGTGAAGACAAATGATTTTCGCTATTTTTCGACACACGGAAACATTATTCCCTGCATAAGATAGTGACCGGCGTTGATTTAAGAAATGAATCATGATTGTTCGAAATCCACGAGGTGCTGAAACAAATTGATCACATGCACATTCCATGAACCGCAAGGCGGTTCGTGATACATTTACGCGTGATCAATTTGTTTCATCACCTTGGGGGTTTCGAACAGTCATGATTCAATGCTTATGTTTATTCCCTTCATAAAACATAATTATTTTATGTTCGGACAGGATATAGAGTTAGCTTATCTACAAGGCACCGCGGTGACTAAACATAATTCCCGAAAAAGGAACTAAACAACATCGTTTCTGATACAAAATAGTTTCCGTAAACTGTCAATATAGTGTCTAAACACAACTCGCACTCGAGCTGAGGGAACCATCTATTTATAGAACGTGAAAAGAAATTACAGAATGAAAACATAGACTCCGGACGATCGAATATAGTGCGTAATATAAATGCGCGATGTTCAAATGTCACATGACCAACTTGTATTCATGGGATAAATATCACATGAGCAACTGGAATTCATGGGAAAAGAGCAACACTGGAGAATCCACTGACGATACATTGTTCATTGAATAAAAATTTCAGTTGTGGTGCAAACATTGCTTGTTGTAAATTTGTTGGATTGAGAAATACTGTTGTCACCATTTGCCAAGCGCTGTTTCGGAATAACTGGATTGATAGACCATAAGACAAAATATCGCAACTCAATCAGTCCCCACCCACTTCCCCAAAAAGAGTCACGTCAACTCCTCTCATAAATGACGTTCGATAACGTAACAGATTTAACATCCTCAAACATCAAACGAAAACCCATCTTGAAAACAAAACTAGTTCTACAATACCAATTTTTCAATATCGCCATTTGCTTTTTGTCAAAGATAACTGAAAGTTGCTGTAAATGTTCAATTTGCATTGCTGCAAAAATATGTACATGGTAAGCATATTCATTTTCCACAGAAAGTGTGTCGTTTGAAAGGCGATCTGCTATTGCCAGACGTCGGGAAATTGAAATTTGTTTCTTTGTTCATCATCGTCTATTTATAGCAACAATTGCACCTTCCTCAGCCCTAAGAGGGCTGCAAGTGCGATCCGTTTCTACTTGTGTCCAAAGAGCGTTCCACCAATCCACTCGCTCGGGATACACACGTACATTTCTCTGAAATTTGGGCTAGAATTAACTGGTTGGGTGCTAGAAGCCACTAATAGGGCTTTCAAAAAAATGAGGGTACCAGAAATAAAGCCAACATTTTCCTTACTCATTTTTCATATTCAGTCAAACGCAAAAAGGATTTTGTTTATATACATTTGTTTTATCACAAATTATTGAAGAGTGCCTATGGGCACTCTCCAATAATTTGTAATAAAACAAATTATGATGAACAAATTCTGACCATCCCCAAAAATGTAGCCCTCAACCAGTTAATATACGTTTATAATTCGTGGTATATTGGTTGTATGGAATTATATTGGATTACTGTACGGTACCTGAGTCCTTAGTTTTGGGAGATGTCGCCTTCTAACACAAACATTAAAATAGACAAGTATTCAGCAGTATTAACTTGAAAAAAAATGATTTACAACCAATTAACAACCAAATAAGCTGACTGCAATGAAATGTGATTTTAAATAGTTGATTGTTTTCTGGGTTAGGTTGCATACCATTTCTCTGACTGGGTAGAGACGTGAAGGGGCAGGCGAAAAGGGCTGAAAAGCAAAAGGAACCAAGAGGCATGAGACGACACTCACCTGACTAGTAACATCAAGAAATGTTCTATAAAGAATCTATACAGATCAGTGGACAAGAAATGTTCTGTAGCAATCCAACATAACCAACAGTGAAAAAAGGAGAAATAACAAAAATATGCAGTCAAGACTTGATGAAACTAGCAAAATAATTTTGGTAACTAGTAGAGTGCTGGAAGCCCATATTTGGGCTTTACTCTGATGTGCAGGTACAAGAGCTTAAAGGCTTGATATTCAGGGGAAGTGTTTCATATCATGTTTGAAGTGAAAGTATTTAGTCTACAAGGATTTGCTTTGTTGCAACTTATGGGAGAGTGCCTACAGGCACTCTCCCATAAATTGTAACAACGCAAGGATATGCGAACACATTTTGACGCCCAAAAATAATTTAGAACTCTACCAGTTAATGAACATGATTATGGGTAACAGAAATATTAGGTACCTGAACTAGTGATTTGCTCAGACAATAATCTTGTTAGGTGTCCCGCAAGGTTAAAATGGTGATCTCCTAAGACGCCTAAATATTATCCCTGCCTTTATTTTAAAATCAACGGACCCCATTAAGCCCTTAAATATAGCCCAGCTCAGGAGCGTGACATGAACAAATCTATGAATCTCCACAAAAAGATTACAGATTCCACACTCACGCATCAGACTCTTTGCCTCAGATGTTTGTAAAAAACATTATTCAATATTTTCCTACCAAAGAGAAGTTAGTGGTGGTGTTCTAAATGTACCCAAAATAATTATGATACCAATATTATGGATTTCGTCAATTGGTGTGAGATAGGATTTTTTGACAGAACACTTTTGGCCACATAATCCACTGTTGATTTCACAAGCGACCTATACATTTTGGTCAGCAACCCACCAGGTGCTGCTTATTACGTTCATTTGAGAGGAAAACAGCCCAGTTGCTATGAACCTTTGTGTCGGCCGCCATGTGAACATCAGCACCGATTCATCCATCATGACTGATTCAGACCAGACACCAGTGAGTCTTCTGGGGGCGCGATGGCGTTGCGGTAACCGGTTCTCGTCGAATCACCGAAGTTAAGCAAGTCGAGACCGGTTAGTCCTTGGATGGGTTACCGTATGAGCGATCGATTCGGACTCCCGCGTTGTGTCCTTGGTCTGCTGGACAAGGCACTTCACCCCGATTGTCCACATGGGGGCAAGATAACGCAGTGTGCTAAGGCGTAATTCACGTAGATGGTGCGTATGTCTTCAGCCATTCTAACCCTGCCTATGCTGCAATGCGGAGTTACGATGTAGGGGAGCTGGCAGCTGCTTGTCGTTTCTCGGTGGTTCTCTCCGGGTACTCCGGATTCCTCCACCCGTAAAACTGTCACCGACACGATATGACCTGGGCTGTTAATGGGTCGTTAAATCCTAATAAATAAATAAATAAATAAATAAATAAATAAATAAATAAATAAATAGTGCGTCTTCTGAAGTTTTCCGTGGTAATTGCAAACTGACATCTAAGATCCCATGCGGAGCAAATCAGTTTACATGTCGAAAACGGGGGCTGGAGTGTATCCCAGCTTGTGGAGTTTGTCCGGGGGCTGGAGTGTATCCCTGCTTGTGGAGTTTGTCGCAGAGACAAGAGCGACGGTGATCTGACACTAAGAAACAGGATACTAAGAAACAGGAGAGAGCGTCGACTAGCCTACTGCTCGTCACTCTAATCTGTCTGATTTTTTGTGTTTTTCGGCCGGCCTCTTGTATTTGTTATGTTGATTTGCACTAAGTGTAACATTCGACATTTGACCACCTGATACCATTTGTAAATCCCCATTCTCTTACCTATTTCTCAGTTGAATTTTGCGTTTCTTGGTGGCCATATTGACAGCCATCCTGGGATATCATCCCATGAGATCCAATGCGTCCTATGTGCCTATTGGCACGTAGAACACATTGGAATTCAGGGTACGATATCTGGATCGCACTCGAGCACTTTCAATTTGTGTACTTTGGGAAAACTTCTATTGACCAAATATGGACGATTTCGGTGATTTCTGCACATAGAAATTGACAATATTAGTTCCTTAGATGGATTAGCTGAATCTCAGCAGCCGAATTTGACGCCATATTTAAATCGCTGTAAAAATTGTTCCGAAGGCACATTTTAGCAGATATTGGATATGATCATCAGGGATCAGTCTTGCATCCACTGACACCAACTTCAGCTTGTTGGAATTCTTTTTACCGGATTCAACCGTCTTTTTGCCGAACTATGTGATCCAATTCTAATTTCTATTCAAAGGGAGGCAAAATGTGCGCTAAATGGCATTTAATGTTTTCTGTCATCGTCAAGCAACGGAGACAATACCATTATCTCCCGGTGGTCGATGTTGGCACTGACTTTATTTGAAACGAGAGTACAACAGATAGAATTCTAATCTGCAGAATATCTAATTCCTGCTCATGTTAGCAGACAATGTTGACCCAACACAATCCTGGAATTGACACTCGCTTATTTATTTATTTATTTATTTATTTATTTATTTATTTATTTATTTATTTATTTACTGAGGTTTATCGACACTTTCGACAACCAGGGTCCCATCCCGTCTCACAGTTTTACGGGTGGAGGAAGCCGGATTACCTGGAGAGAACCACCGAGCAACGACGAACAACTGCCAGACTACCCAACATACTAACTCCACACAAGAAGAATTAGCATTGGTTGAAGACAAGTGCACCATCGACATGGAGCAACGCCTTGCCCCCACGCAAGCAATCGGGATTATGTGCCTTGCCCAAGTACAAAACGTAGTTACCTTCGGCTGAGATCGAATAGTGGATCTTTCAGTTTGAAGTTCAATGCCGTAACCAACCACTGCGCCATCGTGCTCTCGACGATCGCTTAACAAGTCTCTAACAAGTGGTATATAGCACCTTAACCCTTTAGATACGAGAGGCCGATTGTCTGCCCCAGGAACATGATACTTCATAATTCCATTGAGTAGGATGGCTGCTAAGTAAAAGTGTGGAGTACACCAATTAATATTTTCAACGTGCAGCCTATGGCTGCACGTTGAAAATATTAAATGATCTACCCCCAAATAATGAATATGGTCTCTTCCAAATGCTGCCTTGGAACTGACATGGAAGATACCACCAGGGTTCAAAGTGTTAACCTGACGTTGAAAAGTCTTTTGAAATCTAATTATCTACTTATTGATTAGTGCTTAACGTCACATAACATCTAAGGCTATATTATTTATTTATTTATTTATTTATTTATTTTATTTATTTATTGATGTTTAAGGTCACATATTTATGCACAATGGCTAATCATGACCGTGACAGTTTTATGGGTGGAGGAAGCCGGAGTACCCGGAGAGAACCACCGAGCAACGACGAGCAGCTGCCAGCTCCCCAACATCGTAACTCCGCAGTGCAGCACAGGCAGGGTTAGATTGGTTGAAGACATGCGTACCATCGACGTGCAGTACGCCTTAGTACACGGCGACATCGTGCCCCCACGCGGGCAATGGAGATAAAGTGTCTTGCCCAAGGACACAGCGCGGTTGCCGCAGGTGGGATTCGAACCGAGGACCTCTCGGCTTGCAGCCTGCACCTCTACCTACTGAGCCACCGCGCTCCCATCTAAGGCTACATCGAGACGATAAAATAGTATTTGATATAGAGCAATGCGCTTCCCTGTATGCAGTAACCGATAGTTTAATATAGCACTGTAAGGAACAAGGAATAAAGTGTGATAACTTTAAAGGATAATGACACAAATATACACCTGGAACTTAATTAAGCACCCCCCAGAAATGTTTCGTGACAGTCAAGTTGCTGTTGCTGATTATTATGCTTTAATGGTTGCTATGTCTTGCAGAGCATTTCATCTAGAGAAACATGATATTTCTGGTTGATAGCGTACCCCAAACACATCCCCTCGTCCATGTGAACCATGCTTCCCATGAATGTCACAAAAACCATTATCAACCACATGCAATATCTGGGTATTGATCTTTTATCAATAAATGTTGACATGGCAAGGAGGAGACTGCCAGAGGCACTAAGATTGCAAATCGTTGGCATGTATGCAACCAACATGTCATTCAAACCTACTGGAAAGCAACTTGGCTATAGTCATTCTGTCGTCAGCAAACCTGTCCGAACATCAACAAACCAACAACGTTGCCAAAACAACGTGCCACATTTTGAAAAACACCCGTTGGCTACTCGCCCTGTAGTCATGCACGACAATGCCTCATCGTCCCCTTGCTGTGAGAGCATTCCTTCAGAACAACGCTATTACAACATTACCTTGGTCTGCAATAAGCCTCGATTTGAATCCCTTAGAAAACATCTGGGGTTTCTTGGACGTCGTGTGCAAGCAAGAGATCCGCCTGTACAGAATTTGGAAGCTGCATTGCACGAGGGGTGACAGTCTCTGGACTTTATCAGAAGGCTCACGGGTAGCATTAGGAAGAGGGTTCCGGCTTGTCATCTGGGCAAGTGGTGGATACACTCGCTACTGATGCCAGACACTGATATTGTGTTCAGGATATCAGATGCTACAGTTTTTGTCAGTAATTCCCGACATTGTTTCATCAAGGACCGTTCCAGCACCATACTTGTCGAGAGAACAATGACAGTTTCTATTAACACCACTGCGAAAAAGGGGTGCTTAGTTAAGTTCCAGGTGTATAGCTTACAGAATATTAAATAAATCAACATGTTGATTGGAATACCCTCGCAATGGAAATCTAGTTTTAGAAAGATACAAATCATTTAACCTTTATTTAAAAGGTTGATTTCTTTGAGACACGAAATGTGGAGTTTCATTATGAAATATATTTTTCAGATATGATACATTAAAATGCAGCCCCCTGACATCATTTAAACCGTACAGTATAAACACTCTCAACTGTCAACTCATGTTTATAACACATTCTGTTCGTATTTTATCCTCCAGCATAAAATAATGTGTTAGTGTTGTCTGACCAATAAGACTTCGGGTCAAAATTACACAACCTTTTCGACAAAGATTACCAGACGGATAATTGCCACGTCAGAAGCAATGGAGCTTGTTATTTCTTTCCACATTCCATTTCTCCTGCCACATAGATTTGATGTACGTACTGATATGTAAAACCACTTAAGGGAATCTTACCGTCGGTGATATCCTTTTTTAATCCATGTTTTTCTGTATGGTCTTCTCTGGTCCCAGCAGGGATCCTAACATGTCAATGTCACCAACAAAGCACGGTATCATATTGATAAGATATTAGGTCAGAAGGGGTCTTCAACTTGGTGTTGACTAACGACAGTAAACCGGAAAGGGAGTCGTACAACTGGACTTGTTTTTGCTGCCGATTCTCTATCAATTCGGGTGCAAGATTATTATGATCACCGATGAGTCTGGAGGTGGGATGGGGAAATCTCACCCGAAGGGCAAGCTATTTGAACCAGACCCGAGGCTTGCCGAGGGTCTGGTTCAAATATCTTGCCCCGAGGGTGAGATTTCCCCATTCCCCCCTCTAGACTCATGGAGTATGATTATTCTCCCCCACAATGCAGCGATTACGTTAGCCAGAGGTAATCGGGAGTCACGTGCTGATTCAATCAACTCATTTTGTATTCGTTGTTTTGAGAAACTGATGACACTATCTGAAAGAGCATGCACAAGTTATGTATATACCAAAGGTATATGCCACGAAATCGATTAGGAACGGTGGCAGCTTGAGGGTTGAAGAGTTTTAGAGCATCGAACTTTGATCACACTGCATTCTGATGACGTCAATATGAATTAGTTGGTAGCAAAAAACTGATACGAAATGCATAACGTCATAATAACGTTATAAATTATAACGTCACGTGGGTGGGGTCGGATACATCTGTCTTTCACTGATATCTCACCCGGGACACACGTATGTTACACATGCAGGGGGGGGGGGAATACAGGCACTCTTCAATAATTTGAGATAAAACAAATTTATATAAACAAAATATTATTTGCATTGACTGAATATGAAACTTGAGCAAGGAAAATGTTGGCTATGGTTGTGATACCCTTATTTGTGGATAGTGGCTTCTAGCACCTAACCAGTTAATTAGGTATTATAATCGAGATGTTCTGATCAGATGAAAGAACTGCTGATGATTGTATAGTCCTTCACCTAACGAATAGGGTTTTTAAATTAAGCAGATGAACAGAAAATATTTTTCAACAATTTTCAACAAACCCATATCATGTGACCACCCCCCCCCCCCTTCCTCATTTGGAACGGGCTCATCAAGCTCATTCCAATGAGGGGTAAATGATATGGTTGTTTGAAATTTTGTGAAATATTTTAAAAAACAATAATTAAATTAATAAATTTTAATATCCTGTGCTTTGGGTAAAGGGTTAATATCGTATTTAAAGCCGTCTGTATAGAACGTATATATGTTCTTTAAGAAGACTTCCCTTCAGCATCAGTGATTATGGCATTGAACTTCAAACTGAGATGCCCTCTGTTAGATCCAGAGGTTACTGCGTTATGTCCTTGGGCAAGGCACTTAATCCCGGTTGCCCACGTGGAGGCAAGGTGGCGCTGTGAACTAAGGCGTACTGCACGTCGACTGTGCACCTGTCTTCAACCAATGCTAACACTGCTTGTGTTGTGTTAGTACGCTGGGGAGCCTTTCAGTTGCTCGCCGTAGCTCGGTGGTTCTCTTCGGGTACCCCGGTACAGTACTCAACATTTGGGGGACTAGATATAACCATGAGCAGGATTCGATAGATTTGCGTAAAGTATGGATACATTCTGCGCTGATATTTAATTATGGACTTCTCCAGAGAAGGCTCCCCATCTGCCACAAGCATCGAATTTATTGAAGAAGTTATTAATACACTAAAGCTTCTCCTAATGCAACTATACTATTAAAGAATGTAGGGAATATTTGATAAAATTGAGATATATAAAGAAATATATTTATATTTTCATCAAAAAGACAGTTGAGGCATTGCACTGTGACATCCGGTGAATGATTTCAGCGATAGCTGGGTGTCTGACAAGCACACATTCCCCCGCACTGAGCAGTAGAAGACATGGACGGTCAGTCAGAGAATTTACCACATTCAGTCCAAGACCTCAATACCTTATAAATCCTAGACGGATCGCGAGACAAGCGCGGATCCGACGTGGCATACTCCTCACCAAACTCCAATATCAGCTTGACTGATGTTATTCCATTCTTCCTGCAGTGCAGCGGCGAGTTCCTGGACATAGGTATGGGGCTCTTGACGTTGTCGTAGGCGCCTGCCAAGCATATCCCAGACGCGCTGGATTGGTGAAAGTTCTGGACTTAGTGCTGGTCAAGGCAGAGAGGGATGTTCTGCTCCTGGAGGAACTCTGTAGCGACACGGGCCATGTGTGCTCTTGCGTTGTCATCTTGGAAAATGAATCGACGGCCGTGACGTCGCGCAAATGGCACCACATGAGCTGCTAACATGTTGTCATGGTTGCACTGCCATGTGACACGCCTTTCGATGACATGTAATGCCGTTCTGCTTGTCATGGTTGTGCCTCCCCACACCATAACCGATCCACCACCAACACGGTCGTGCTGTCTAACGGTTAAGTCATGGTATCGTTCGTTCCGCCGCCGCCACACTCTGTTTCGCCTGCCGTGGAAGTCGAGAGGGAACCTCGATTGATCGGAAAACATGATATTACTCCACCGACGATTGTCCCAGCACTGTCGTGCTCCACACCAATTACGCTTTGCTGCAATGTGACGTTCAGCCAAACGTGGAATTATTCGAGGTCGTCGAGCGTACAAATTCCAGCTGTGTAGGCGATTTCGGATAGTTTGACCACTATTTCGCACATCTGTCGCTCGGTGCAGCTGCTGTCAAATGTCTATCGGCAGAATGGTTGTGGTTGTCCCTGCAACTACTAATTATCTTCTCTGAAGTATTTATTGTTGATGGGGCAGTTTGATTGGCAGCATTTCCAATGAACAATGCTATTTATTTGACTCCTGATTCGGAACTTGTGTCCTTGGTATACAAGATTTTGTCCTCCACGTCTGTTAGGTATAAACTCTACTTGTACTTGTACTTGTAAATTTGCCATTTTGGAATGCAATGGTTTGCGAGTTTCCGATATTTATTAGAACATTGCCTCATGTTAACTTAATAGTTTTCAAGGGAATAAAAGAAAGAAAATAAATAGAGATTATTACCATTATGTGGATGTACAAAATATGTACCCGAGTCGAGCTGCGGGCTCTAAGGGCAGATCACGACGAGTCGAAGACGAGTCGTGATCTACCCTTAGAACCCGGAGCGAGACTCGGATACATATTTTGTACATCCACATAATGGATATATTCATTTTATCTTACAATATATTGGGGATAAGTCAAGAATGTAGACGAATATATAACGAACTATTTATTCGTACGGATGAACAAAAGGAAAAAAAGGAACTCACGCGAAAGGAACGTGCTTGTATCCGACCTCTGATACAGACATCTATATCAGGGGGTCGGGTACACGACGGTTGCGGAGTTAATACAGACAAAATACATGTTGATTGTAAGATAAAAACAAATAAATGGCCTGAGTGACTTGAAATAATGTCATTTTACTTAGCCGACAAACAGAACACTCATTATTGAATCATAATTAACACTGTTTCTTGTAGAAACACAAAATGAAACTGGAGTGAATTTTGTTGAGCTTGTGTGAGCAGTTATATGAAACAAACTATTTAGTATGTAGTCTAATGGGGAAGTGAGATGGGAGAATAAAGGACATGTGGGTAGTGAGTGACTCAAAGGAGAGGGTTAATATGCTAATCGGTGAGATTGGGAAGAATGGGGCAAGGGATGTCATCAAGCAGTTCGTTTCCGAGTGTTGGGGGGAGAGAAGAAGCGTGAGAATAGGGGGCAGTTGGGAGCACAGGAGTAACCAAGGCCTTCTCGTCCAAGAACCGCGACAAATCAGCGGCCGGCAAAGTGTTATTACTATACCCAATTAACAATGACATCTGTCAGCATAGTGGGAACAAATTTCAGTTTTTTTTATCATGTTGACATTCCGAGAATAAACCCTAAGAACGCTTACACATTTGAACACAGCATCAATTTGATTTGCTCTTGAAGAAGCAGACACCAACTTCAGTAGCCCATTTCTGAGTTATAATCAAACTCAACTTAACTTCGAGCTCCGTGACATTCATGTTTTACTCTTGTCATAAATCAAAATATCATCTGCATAAAATGGATAATAGTCTATATGTGCAGGATGATTCATTGGCTAATTTTAGTCCAGACTCTGGACTCAAATTAAGGTGTGTTACAGTATACCCCACATATTAACACTGTTGGTAATGAAGAAAACAAACTTTCGTCTACCAAACCATCGCTCCACATACCTCTTAGAGTGATTTCTAAGTATGATGAAACCAATTCCATGTGCACATTTAGAGGGCGCCAGAGGACCTCGACATTTATACTGTGGATAATGAGGGGATAATCAGTAATCTCCAAAAAACAGTGACCCAAAAGCTTCTATATTTAATATAGAACATATTTGTATGGATGATTCGCAGGTTCATTCAAATTACTTGCTGTGTTATGGGGGCCCGAGGTAACGAAGGAAGCATTTAAACAAGCTTCTTCTCCCAATCTTCTTCTCCAAATTCCAAATACTTCCATATGTGATGTATAGATCATTGTTAGGATGATTTCTACGTCTCTTCAATCCAAACAACTAGGGGAACTCAGTTAAAATTAGAAGTCTTGCCATGAATTTCCCGCAAATTGCAAGCCACTTTTGGCGCTGATCTTCGTGTTAGAATGATATGAGGCAATCAAATTCTGTACATTCTAAAAGAAATGTTTCAGCCAATGGACTTCCGGGGTTAACCCAGAAGTCTACTGGCTGAAACATTGCTTTCGCTTTCCGTCAGTAACCAGGATGCCATTCGAATGGGAAATTTCGCACAATTCTTGTGCGACATTATGTCAAGATAAACGCATAATACAAGCGCGTACATGTTCTATATTCCGAAAGGACTGTGCACTTTAACAGTATAACTGCGTGTTGATTGAATGCATTCAGTGATTCAGATACAGTAGCACAAAAGTAATGTAGTTCCATAATTTAATAATTAGACTTTTCGGATATTCGGATAATTACGGACCCACTACAAACTTATTGTAAGATATATATGCATATTATCGATTCAGTGAAGTGATATGGGTCTTTCGTTTGTAGCACGTAGAGTTGGCGAAGGTCAGGTCGACGTATTAAACGAGTTGCCGTAGGCATACGAATTTCATACAGCAATCTGACCCTCGTCAATGGGGCGTGATACTAAGCCCCATCTCACTTCACTGAATTGATAATAGGCTTATTACATGACCTGTATTTTGCAGCAGATGCCATCAACCCACTCCCGAATCACTCCATTGAAGCAAATAAATAAATAAATAAATAAATAAATAAATAAATAAATAAATCGAAAATATACTAAATACTATTTAAATAACTTTAGTATTTTGTATGGTTTGAACGAACACGCCGTTAATAGTCCCGTATCATCCTATGACTATTTTGTGTGGTTTGAACGAACACGCCGTTAAAAGTCCCGCACCATCCGATGACTATTTTGTATGGTTTGAACGAACGCGTCGTTAATAGTCCCGTATCAACCGATGACTATTTTGTATAGTTTGAAAGAATACGTCGTTAATAGTCCCGTATCAACCGATGACTATTTTGTATGGTTTGAACGAACACGCCGTTAATAGTCCTGCACCATCCGATGACTATTTTGTATGGTTTGAACGAACGCGCCGTTAAAAGTCCCGCACCATCCGATGACTATTTTGTATGGTTTGAACAAACACGCCGTTAATAGTCCCGCAACATCCGATGACTATTTTGTATGGTTTGAACGAACACTCCGTTAATAGTCCCGCAACATCCGATGACTATTTTGTATGGTTTGAACGAACACGGCGTTAATAGTCCCATACCATACGATGACTATGTTGTATGGTTTGAACGAGCACGCCGTTAATAGTCCCGTATCATCCGATGACTATTTTGTATGGTTTGAACGAACACGCCGTTAATAGTCCCGCACCATCCGATGACTATTTTGTATGGTTTGAACGAACATGCCGTTAATAGTCCCGGACCATCCGATGACTATTTTGTATCGTTTGTACGAACTCGCCGTTAATAGTCCCGCACCATCCGATGACTATTTTGTAGGGTTTGAACGAACACGCCGTTAATAGTCCCGCACCATCCGATGACTATTTTGTATCGTTTGAACGAACACGCCGTTAATAGTCCCATTCCATCCGATGACTATTTTGTATGGTTTGAACGAACACGCTATTAATAGTCCCACACCATCCGATGACTATTTTGTATGGTTTGAACGAACACGCCGTTAATAGTCCCGTATCCGATGACTATTTTGTATGGTTTGAACGAACACGCCGTTAATAGTCCCATACCATCCGATGACTATTTTGTATGGTTTGAACGAACACGCCGTTAATAGTCCCGTATCATCCGATGACTATTTTGTATGGTATGAACGAACACGCCGTTAATAGTCCCGTATCATCCGATGACTATTTTGTATGGTTTGATCGAACACTCCGAAAATAGTCCCGTATCATCCGCTGACTATTTTGTATGCTTTGAACGAACACGCCGTTAATAGTCCCATACCATCCGATGACTATTTTGTATGGTTTGAACGAACACGCTGTTAAAAGTCCCGTATCATCCGATGACTATTTTGTATGGTTTGAACGAACACGCCGTTAGTAGTCCCGCGTCATCCGATGACTATTTTGTATGGTTTGAATGAACGAACACGCCGTTAATAGTCCCGTACCATCCGATGACTATTTTGTATGGTTTGAACGAACACGCCGTTAATAGTCCCGTATCATCCGATGACTATTTTGTATGGTTTGAACGAACACGCCGTTAATAGTCCCGTATCATCCGATGACTATTTTGTATGGTTTGAACAAACACGCCGTTAATAGTCCCGCACCATCCGATGACTTTTTGTGTGGTTTGAACGAACACGCCGTTAATAGTCCCGCACCATCCGATGACTATTTTGTATGGTTTGAACGAACACGCCGGTAATAGTCCCATACCATCCTATGACTATTTTGTATGGTTTGAACGAACACGCTGTTAATAGTCCCGTATCATCCGATGACTATTTCGTATGGTTTGATCGAACACACCGTTAATAGTCCCGTATCATCCGATGACTATTTTGTATGGTTTGAACGAACACGCCGTTAATAGTCCCATACCATCCGATGACTATTTTGCATGGTTTGAACGAACACGCTGTTAATAGTCCCGTATCATCCGATGACTATTTTGTATGGTTTGCACGAACACGCCATCAATAGTCCCGCATCATCCGATGACTATTTTGTATGGTTTGAACGAACACGCCGTTAATAGTCCCGTGCCATCCGATGACTATTTTGTATGGTTTGAGCGAACACGCCGTTAATAGTCCCGTATCATCCGATGACTATTTTGTATGGTTTGAACGAACACGCCGTTAATAGTCCCATACCATCCGATGACTATTTTGTATGGTTTGAACGAACACGCTGTTAATAGTCCCGTATCATCCGATGACTATTTTGTATGGTTTGATCGAACGCGCCGTTAATAGTCCCGTATCATCCGATGACTATTTTGTATGGTTTGAACGAACACGCCGTTGATAGTCCCGTACCATCCGATGACTATTTTGTATGGTTTGAACGAACACGCCGTTAATAGTCCCGTACCATCCGATGACTATTTTGTATGGTTTGAACGAACACGACGTTAATAGTCCCATACTATCCGATGACAGGGATTTCTAACAATACTGATACGTCTTTGGGTAAGACACACGGTCTTCCAACAGCGGGGATTTGATCGACAAACAATAGTGGTATTTTGAGGAACAAAATCATAGTCGTATGATAAAACCATATATGACGTATGGCTTCATTGCAAGAATGCTTTCCAAGTTTGTTCAAGGCAAACCGAAAATCGAAATCAGATCAAAATCAAAACCTAGGACAACACAATCTGATTCTGAGTCAAAGTAAAAAACAAAAGAAAAAATAAAAACACAAATGATCATCAAATAGATCACCAAAATTGTTACAAAATACAGTTACACGAAACCTTAAGCCCTCCGGCCAATCAATTCTGTTAGGAAGTCGACTTTGTTGTGGTCTGGAACCAGCCTAGCCCTTAAAGAGTCATCACCAGTGTTTTGATTCCGCCGCCTGGGATATTGCAGTTGACGGACATGCGAACGTGCGGGTCACTTTTCCGTTAAGCAGAGATATTCCACCCGACTGAGTAAACCGGGCAATAAGCGAACTGTCATTTGCAGAATGAGGTCCCCAGATGGTGAATTTGCTGATGCAATCCATACAGTAAGCCAATTTATCCTCCGGTTACCTCTTTCTGTTTAGGCCTGAGACCTTGATTTGAACTGAGGTTCACGGAGGTTAAATTTAGTGACACTGTCCCTTTATCATCAATTCAGTCTCTGGAGACCTCATTTTGCAGATCGTCGCCTGGGTGCTAGAATGTTCTATGTCCCCTATGGGACATAGAACATTCTAGCACCCAGGCGACCAGATGATAATCTGCTTATTTTCGCACCTGCGATTGAGTCTAAATGTACTGTACACATCCATTTTCGTTGCCACAGCGTATTTGATTGAAGTTTTAGTCACCTTTTCAAGACTATTAAACACGGTTGTATAGTAAACAATTATAAGTAACGATACACCACAGTTGTAGTTTTAAATTTACACCGCGAGCTCAATAAATTGTGTCAATATCTTGATCTTTTCAAAGCGATTTAAATACATATTGATTGGAAAATTAACAACTGGGACAGGAAATAATATCCTGTGTATCTTTGTGAGTAAAGGGGTGTCACATTACATTAACGAGAGTCTGCACGGAAACGCCACAACAAGTGTATAAACAAACGACAGCGTCGAATTCCAAACAGAATTCGATTGATGGCCTGAGAGCCTGTGTTAATATACAGTATAGCCGCCGTGTGCTGTTCACTTACCACGGGTGGGCAATATTTCCACAGACGGAATAATATTAGATTTCAAATACTAATAATAGGAATAATCATCAAAAATGTAATTAATGAAGCACCGGGTATAAACCGGTTCTTCATTAATTAAAATTTTGCTGATGATTATGAGTCCACGGCGACTGTTCTGTATGCTGGAATGAACACATTGTCGTGGCACATTGCATGTTGTTAGTGTCGTGTTCCATTTTTAGATTGTGGTACACACATGGAATAAATTGAAACAAGCCCGATGCTAGTGGAGGTGTTCGGCGGTTCGCAACAACAACATGGCCAGGTCTGTCGGATTTTTTTGTTGTTTGTCGGAATAATTGGTGGTTGCTCGAATACTAAAAAATCTCCCTAAAAGCACCTAATTTGAAATAAAAAGCATGACCATTTGTCGAAATAACAAGTTTGGTTACGGAAAATTGAACATCGTCGCAATGTCGAATTTCTTATAGAATCAGGTTGGTGGCCTGAGAGATGCTTGGAGAAACATGTTGGAGAGTTTGGAGAACATTGATTAAAATGAAGGCATCGATAACGCATCTCCAATAATTTACGTCCGAGTCCGTATCAGGGTTTGTCCCCTTGTAAGAAATTACGAAAGAAAAATATCGGGGGCTTTTCCCCATACGTGGACCACTGCTTATACATAACACACGATTCACAAGTTTGATGAAATCAACCACATTGAGGCAACGTATATTGAGGGTTTTTTGGAAGCACAAAGATTTTAACATTGTGAGTTATTTAGAAATAAAATTAAGTCTTCTTCTCCCCAAACGGTGTTGCAAATGCAACCATATTAGTATATATTCTACTCAAAGTTTGCTAAGCGCCAAATATTTGACCCATCATTGTGAAATTTGATTGTGACATATTTGCGATATTGTTGGTGGATATGACTGAGGAATGTATTAAGATGGTCCCCAGTGTTTTCATTAGCTCGCTTGACAGTCAGACCTTTCGTGACAGCCATGGAAAGCATTACCCCTTGATTTTCATGATGTTTTCGTGTACTGTCTACATGTGCATGACATGTGTAGGGTATTCAGTCTTCATTTCAACACAAACCCTTGTGATTTAATGATTGAATGTGGCAAATGCAAATGTAAGAAGACATTTGTCTGAAGCAGAAATGTGGCGGGCTGTAGGGATGGTGGAGCAAGGGGCTACCCATCGTCAAGCTGCTGAAGCTATTGGTGTGCACCATACGGTAATCACCAGAGCCTAAGCAAGATTTCAGGCAAATGTCAGCAGTATGGCACACCAGCAAGACGCCATGATGGTGGCAGCGACAGGGCAACATCTGCAGCTGAAGACCGGTTTTTGATCATTCAGGCCCGTAGGAACCGCTTTGCCACAGTAACCCAGCTTCGCAGTGACCTTCAGAATGCATCCGGGGTAAATGTGTCGACGCAGACTATTCGGGCAAGGGTCCACGAATGTGGTCTCCGATCGAGAAGACCATGTATTCGCATTCCGCTGTCCCAGAACCACCGCCAGGCACGATATGAATGGGCCATGGGCCACGTTGGATGGACCAGAGAAGATTGGCGATGCGTCTTTTTCACAGATGAGTCAAGGTACTGCCTAGACCACACAGATATGCATTCATGGGTATGGAGAAGACCAGGAGAGCGATTCTATGCAGCCAACATTGCTGAGCATGACCGCCATGGTGGAGGGTTAATCATGGTCTGGGGCGGCATCAGCAGGAATGGACGTACAGAGCTCTGTCTCCGTGAACGTGGTACATTGACTGCACAGCGGTATATTGATGAGATCCTGGATGTCCACGTCAGATTGTATACAGGTGCAGTGGGTGATAGATTCATTCTGATGGACGAAAATGCCCGTCCTCATGTTGCCCATGCTGTCGGCGAGTACCGACAGAGGGAAGGGATTGAGCGTATGGACTGGCCAGCAAGATCCCCTGACCTCAATCCAATCGAACATGTCTGGAATGAATTGCATCTTGCAATTTCAGCCCGTCCAGTCCAGCCAAGACGTGTCCAGGCATGTTGGTCCAAGAATGGAACAACATCCCACAGAGGACCGCAAGGAACCTGATTGGAAGCATGAGAAGGCGCTGCCAAGCTGTAATAAACAGTAATGGGCCTCATACTCGATACTGAACCCATACCAGTTCGCTCCGTCAACTTTTTGGCAGATTGAAAAAATTTCCTCTTTTACCAATAATATCCATTTTCCATGGTTATCGTATTCAAAAGCTAAAAAATAATGTCAAACGCAAATAAAATCTTAATTTCTGTACTTAAATCGTTAAAGATATAATTAAATAAAAAATATATACACTTTTCATTACAATATTTCAACTAAAACGTAAAACAGTTAGCTGGATATACTTGGTGCTTAGCAAACTTTGAGTAGTATATTAATATATACCATTTTTGCAAGAATGTTACACCTTTGTTCAAACCAAATTTCTGTAGTCACATTTAAGGGTGTTACAAGTCCACTGCGTTTTAATATTGATAGTAACTGGGTAACTTTAAAAAAATCTTTTCACAAACTATCAGGCCTGATGCTTTCATTTATAAATATGGCTAAAGCTACTAACATTATAATGCAATGAAATTGTTGGGGACTTGGGGCGAAGTTTTTGAAATGACCCTTTGAAACCAAAGATATAGCTTTGTTGCATTGGACCAGAAAGAAACACAATTAACGGAACCCGTGAATGAAGATCATTTGATATTTAAGCATTATTTAAAGATCATTACTTGGTTAGTTTCATATCGGTCGAGATATCAGCCCGAGGTAACTTCATATCAGCCTGAGGTTGAAGGCTGATGTGAAGTGAATCAAATAATTCGGTAAACCAAATCAAATAATCCTTTACCCAACGAAACGGCCAAAACCGGCCAGCGCTATCCACAACATTCACCACTCAATTTTTATTACTTTTTCATCACAAAAACATAGCTTATGACCCCTCATTGGAACGAGCTCAATGAGCTCATTCCAATGAGGGGTCATAAGCTATGTTTTTCAATTTAGAGCAGTGATTTTGAAGAAGATTTTTCAATTTGAAAGTGTTTCGTATTTCTCATTGGCCACAACAGACGCGTAGTCAGGATATCAAAGTTAGGGAGGCATGTGTAATATGTAGGGGTGGGGGGGGGGGGGGGCATAGAGAATATGATTCGTTGCATCATCCATGTCTCGCAGCGGTGAATGTCCCCCTTTCGTTGGAGATCCGGAGGCCCGTCCCGGGAAAAAATTTGAAATTCGAGACACGAAACAGGGGGGGGTCGGCTTATTTTTTCCAACCCCAAGGCGGGGGTGGGTGGGTACCCTGTGAAGGGCCGAAACGCGTTTTTTCCACATGGCAATATTTTTTTCCTGGCATAACTTTTCTTACAAATCAAGCCTGCATACTCATTAGAATGATACTTTGAGCTATTAAAACAATCAATGAACCCCTCTAGACCTATATTCCTACCAGGAGCAGTCATCGTTTTGTGTCCGCTCTGTACGTGAACAGTGGTTGCTCTGCTGCTAAGGTTGTCACATTGACAAAGTCATAAAAAATCCTATAAGCATAAATCATAGAATTGTCAATACATCACCATTCGTCTCCTGAGTGCATCTGAAGGTATAAATGTCCCGAGAGTAGCCTGCTGCTGACTGCATACTCATGTAATTACGAGTATTGTTGTTCCCCACTTAAAGATTTCCTCTAGACACTCCATTTGTTTCGCATTCAGCTGAGACTGGAAACAAAGAGTCACAGTTGACAAATGAAAACTAACAATACACATTTATTTCACTTCACTAACAATAGCCCAAAAAATGTGTAATTATTGAGAAAACCGGTACTTTCATACAGAAGGCCCTTCTGTTCGTGAGGACTGTGAAAATGGTGTTTATTCGTTCTGAGAAAATGGGTATGCTTTACTGGTGGGAATACTGTGGGATAGGCTTCTGTTACTTGAGGTTTATAAAAATGCATCTGATAATAATTAGAGAATCCCCAAATGACTTAATAGCAAAAGGGGGCAATTAGTGTTTTTTTAATTTATTATCAGTCATAAAAATAGTCAAATTTCATGATAGGAGCAGCCACCCCGATTTTGGACGAAGCTGCCTATTACTTAATTGTAAAAAATTACATTTGGCACTGGGGTGGCGCTCCTTCCCACATATCCTTTTTCATAGAGTGCTTAATACGTTTCTCCAAACTTATTCAGAGCAACTTGGGTGCACGGTGATGCTGTGTGCTGAAACGTACTGGGCGTCGAAATGCACCTGTTCTCAACCTCTCCTACCCGCTGGAAATAATGACGTTCGGGAGCTGGCGAATGCCCGTCACTGCTCAGTGGTTCCACATTTGGGTATTCAGAAATAAATCGATAAATAAATATATACTCCAAAGCATGGCGAACATGAAACAAAACACAAAAAATGAAGCAAATAATTTTGCAATTTGGGTACCATGACTGCATAAAGAAGAGGCCCAAATGGAAAGGCCAAAATGCGTAGACCATTGTAGCCAAGAGCAAAGTCCAATGCATTCAATGCCATGCTGATCTGCTTTGCTTATAATTTATGACAAATAGCAATATATCTTCCCCAATGGTGTTTTAAATGTAAGAACTAACGCACTGACAACGTTCGCCGAGGACCTTGTGACGTTTAAGGTGTTATAAATTAGTTTAAAAACCTCGTGACAATCTTTACGTGAATTAAACCCGCTCATCCTTCGGACTCGCGACTTTAATTCACGGAATGATTGACATTCGGTTTATAACCTACATTTAAGGTATCGTCGTTACAACTAGTAAGATGTAAATCTCATAAACAGTACTCAGTTATAGTTGAGAACTTATTGAGGGTCAATCCAGGTTGATCACGGTTGATTGCATCAGTGATTGCATGCAAAGAAAAAAACCTTTTCGGTTTCTCACTCCAAAGGTTATATGAACCAATGTTAACTATAACTACTCATTTAACTACCCTCGTGCAGTGGTGTATCTACCAACCAATAAAGCAATTTGCTTATTCACATGAAGACTAGTGGTAAAAAGCTCAGAATGTTCGCATCAGCCTTTGGCTTGATTGAGCGATTTAACATATAAAAAAAAATAGCACCTGAAATCGAAACAAACAGAATGATTCTCCTTGTAAGTAAACTTAAGGTATAATCAGGTATAATCGTTACAACTAGTAAGATGTAAATCTCACACACAGTACTGAGTGGTACTCGAGAACTAATTGAGGGTCAATCCAGGTTGATCACAGTTGATTGCATCATTGATCGCATGCAAAAAAAAAACCTTTGGGTTTCTCACTCCAAAGGTGATATGAATAAATGCTAAGTATAACTACTCCTTTAACCCTTTACCCAACAAACCGCCCACAACTGCCCACAAATTAACCTAGGCAAAGTTTTCACAGCACAAAATACCTTGACTGTTTTGCCACTAAACCATGCAAATATGGGTATCATTGGAATCAGCTGAACAAGCCAATTCCAATGATATCCATATTTGCATAACTCCCCTGAGTTATATTCGTGAATATTTTGTTGGAATATGAGGTTTCTTTTTTCAAAAAGCTCTGTTGGGTAGAGGGTTAACTATCCTCATGTAGTGGTGTACTGTATCTACCAACCAATAAAGCAATCCGCTTATTCACATGAAGATATTTGGATGAGGAAATTGGAATAAAAACACAAAATGGTCTTAGAGGCCTGATATCTATGGAACTCGCAATCTTAACTGCCTGTAAAGATTACTGGTTATCTTGGACTACAGCATTGAGTAGAACAAGATCTGAAGCTTAACCCATGACCCAACAAATTGCCCAAATCCTCCCAGAAATTAACCTGTGAAGGCTTCCACAGCATTGGACTCTTGACTGTACTGCAAGAAAGTCATGCAAATATGGGTACCACTGGAATTGGCTGTTGAAGCCGATTCCGATGGTACCCATATTTGCATGATTCCCTTGAGTTGTACAGATGAAAATTTTGTGAGAATATGAGATTCTGCTTATTTTTTCAGAAAGCGTTGTTGGGTGAAAGGTTAATGCACTTGAAGACTCCCTAGCCTAGCCTAACAACTTAATCATTCTGTTCTTCTCAATTTCAGAGACTGCAGCATCCACCGGGCAAGTTTTGCCTTGATGCTTCAAGTTGTAATGGCTCTCAATATGATAAGACCAATAGACCACATCACATAATGGGCATCTGTATGGTCTGTTCGTACATGGAGACTTCTCCTTAGACTTCTCTGCAGGTTTCAAGCTAAATTTGACATACATCCTGCAGTTTGATACAGGCTTGAACGTGTTGTGAGAGGTACGCTGAAGATCAACCGAACAGTCTTTTCTCCCACAGAATCCACACACAATATCAGCAAGCTCTTTTTTAATGATATGAGCACCGATATGAAGCCTACTCATTTTCACAGACACAATTTTCTTGCAGGCAGGGCACTGACACTCTCCCTCATTAAGATCGTGAACATCCTGCATTTCTTCTGTTTGAATGAAGAATATCGGATCACCGTTCAACTTCATGTACGGCAGCATACTTGATATTGGAGGCTGTGGTTGCTTTTTGAGATCAGAGAATACACCATCGAGATAACTTTCCGTGAAGGTGTATACAACAACATCATTTGCTCTTTCCATTTCCATGGTCAAAAGCACACAGTACTTCAACTCCACAGACACATTATCAGCAGAACTTGGTTGCCTGAATTCACCAGGTTGCCATACGAATAACCCTTTATCATTTTGCTTGAGTTTGAGGATTCTTCCGCTTAATACAGCATCTTCACAAGCTTCAACATAGCTAACCCTTTTTCCATTGGAAGATTTTATATCATTACAAACAAATACACAAAGACTGTCGCCTCTGTAATTGGATTTTGTCATTGAGATACATCCGAGAATATCTTTAATAGATATGAACTGTTGATCGGTTTGTTCACTTCCAAATGTATCAGAATCTCTTGCTGATGAGGGGTACTTTGTAACACCTTGTACTCGCCTCAGACGATCTGCCGATTTCTTCGATCCAACATTACTGGTCATAATTTTTGTCAAGATGCTTGTTTTGTAGACTGGTTTTCCGTCAATCATGATCGTGGGTGAACTTCCAGTTGATGTATCTTCATTCAGTGAGTCCTCGAAATCGACTAAAGCGGCATTGTTCTCAGGCGTATCATCAGTAGTTCCACCTTCATCATGGGTTATCATAACACTTGGATTCGAGGAGACACCAACAATTTGTCCAAGTGGATGAAGAATGTCACAATCATCATCTTCTATGTTTTTAATTGTAGTTGGGAGTGAGTTACGAGAAATGTGGTGGCCAGTTTCCCAGGTGCTTTTGAGATCTATTTGACCACATTTAAGATTCGATGACCAATGTGATGTTGAAGTGTGGTCTACAGGCCCTGATAGTCTACTTGTCTTTTGTTTCCATTCCGGATGTTTTGCATAAAAAGATTCAAGGATCTCTGCTCTTTGGAGTCGTGATTCCAATTGATAAACATCACATGACCGGTCGTGGGTCTGCGTGCGCACTGTGGCGAATAATTGTTCCACCTGGTCGCTCCCCAACTGATAGAAATACAGGGGTCTGTTTGGGAAGTTGGTTTTGTACTTGGCGGCAACAAAATACAAGTCCTTAACTGTTGATTGTATATCGTGATACAGTACGTTTGGCATAACTTTGGTGTCATGTCTGTATAAATATAGTAGAACATGTGACATTGAACTGACTTCTGTAAGTACTTCCTCCATTGACATGGTCGGTCTAGCAAAGAATGACAGAACCCCTGAACAAATAACCTTCAGTGCCTTAAAACTTGGTAACATGTCAATCATTCCAGGCGTAAAGTTTTTTGTATCCCATTCATCGAAGTTTGCCATGCATTCAAGGAGATTTACGGCAGCTGGCACATTTTGCTTGTCTCTCGGATTCAATGTGTTGTGGATCTCCGATTGCTTCCACCCAAGCTTTGACAGGAGAGGAGATAAAACATGAGAATCAATTTTGGAATTCAGTATATTCAGTCCACCTCCAATTAAATGATTCCTGAGTCTCTTTGCCATGTGTTTTGGATCAAAGTTCACAGTCAGGTCCATCTGGCCAACACTGTAATCCATGAATTTCAAGTCCTTCAACTCTTTGTGAATAGTCGAACTTTCCGAAAGCTTATTATCGCATAGTGCATGTAACACCTTCCTCCTGACACTGTCACCGTCTGTTCCAACATTCAACAAAAATCCAACGTCTGTGTTCCAGTTTTCAATCAATGAGTTAAACACAACATTTTGCTCAGCGTATGTTGAATGATCACAAATTGGTAGAATAAGCAGAGGTCTTCCATGATATTTTTGATCACCAACACATGAAATTGCCACAACACATGCTTCTGTTGCAAGGTGTAATGATCCATCTGTCAGTTTGTCCTCCAATGATTGAACTGTGTGGAAGCTATTGAACACAATGTCACTTTTCGAAGTATGTGACACACATAGACCAACAATTTCATTAGAATTATGAAGATACCGAAGACGCTTCTCAATGGCGATTTCATCTATCTTTATGGACCATCCTGTTTGGAAGCTTGCACTGCCTACCACTGATTTCAAATTGGTTTCCAGTTGAACTGGTATGTCGGTGATGCAGGTAACGATCAACTTGAGATCATGCATCTTATATTCTTGACCTAACATTCTGTAGGTATGGCCTATGCTTGGCATTCCTGATGTCTGATGCAAAATGTGCAGAAGTCTTGGGCCACCAATGAGTAGTACCATGCCAGCTAGTTCAAAGTCTTTTTCACAATATCCTTTTGGTGAATAGAGTCCCTTTATAGCTTTGCTCAGCTGTGAAACAATAAAAGTGACACTCCTCTTCTGTCTAACACATACTGCTAGTATCTGTTTCAAGCGAGGAATATCGTTGTTTGCCAGTAAAGAGATGAGTTTTTTGTATAGGCCAAACTTTTCCTGTAAATGAATCATCGTCTTGGCAGAAGAAAGCTTGTTCAACTTCTCATTCTGAATTGTTTGAGTTTTATAGTCAAGTTTTTGAGTAAGTTGATCATAATTGAGATGGATATTATTCAAAAACTTTAATTCATCAGCTGATTGGTCACTTCTCTTGGTGATTGATCTAAGCTTGTTGTCATACTTAAGTTGCTCACAGTCCTGACATGTGTCAGTGTCATTTTTATTTGAAGAGTCACCTGGAACTCTGAAACCCCTTTTCACACAGTTTGTTGAATATACAGAACCATTGAACGGTACAAAACCCAACTTATCGGTTTGAGAATGTTCTTGAAAAGGATATTTTCTGTAAAATTGTTCTTCAGTGAATAGCTTTAAACCAGTACAGAATTTCGCTTCAGACTCAGATGTCTCTTTATCTTCCGTCAGTGTTGGCAAACTTTGTGGGTTGTTCTCAGGATTAGATATTGTCGCAACGGCTGCAAGTCCACTTGTAGTTCCTGGACGATCACTTTCGTCAACAGTGGTTATTTCTGTTGAGTCATCTTCAGTAGTTGTTTTTTCTAGCTTTTGGTGTTTGCTGCTGGAAAAGTAATCAGTTAGAGTTTTTGTCTTCGGAGGTGGCCTCTTGCGACATGTTGTGACATGTTTCTCAAAATTGTGCAAGTTATCTTTAGAGAAATCTCTTCTGCAGTAGGTGCAGACTTTAGCTCCAGCTGCTGTACCTTCAGATCCTGATTGAGACATCTTCAAAATGGTGAATCTGAAAAATTAGTAAGACATTTTGAAAACAGAGTAATTTGTCTGTCCAACGTGAACCCTACACTCTGGTTTAATATATGCTGTATACTTCAACAAGTTGAAAATGGTTTATACCACTCTGCAGAACTTCATGGAATATAACATTTTCAACTCATCGATGTGTATAGCACACATCAAAACACATTGTAGTGATTATTGCATAGATCTAGAAGAAGAGGTATAATCTACTGATTCATTCAATTTGATTCTCAAAAAGATTTTGTTAAAACTGGATTAGATTTGGTTCAAGTTCCATCTGTTAATTACCAATGGCAATCTCAACCCACGAATACTAGTACAAATACTGTCCGACTATGCGGCACATATGATATACAATGACTCAACATTTAGCCCACACTGATTCACATTATTGAATTACTGAGACACCCAGCTGAGACACCCGAAGAAACTGGCAAACTCTTATACTTCATTCCAATTAATATGGGTACATGTAGAAAAGGGTTTGTAGTGTTGATTACCGTACTCACCTGAAGCATCTTTGATCCCTCAAAAATAAACAAAAGCGGTTCCTCCGCTCTGATGGCAGGTCAAATATCTCGCGTCCAACATGGTCAAATGTGACTTTCTAGTAAAGAATGAACTAAACAAAACAAACAGAAGATAAATTATAATTAAGAACAGAAAGCAAAATAGAAATAATAAACAAAACTGAGTCAAATGAGAGGAAGAAAAAACAGCGGTATCTCCGCTGGAGAAATAAAAAAGAAAATGTGAATAATGAACTCACGTCCTTGCCCACTTCAGAAATACAAACCTCATTGACCTGTTTCCTATGACGCAGGGACCTTACCCTGTTGTCCGCTAGTATACGGGCCTTGGCCATAAAAGATAGATGAAAATCAGATATGTCTTACTACATGATCATGTCGCATGAGTAGGCTTATCTAATCCTTATCAGTTATCAGCTTATCTTCATCCATCGTAGCCAAGTCTGTAAACTAGTGATTATATTACCTTTGGCTTAGGTGATAGCCTACTAGTATTTTATAGGTCCCCTATACCACCCCAGACCTCCCCAGACAAGAGGTAGTGTTGTTTCAACCCACAGCTCTACAACCATCCCCTCCCCCATCTTTATGATAGTGCATTGATGATCATCCACCTTAAACTAACTCAAACTAAGCTAAGAACCCAGCAGACCAAAGCAGGTTTCAACTCACCAAGTTATAAGTTGAAAACAAGGCACACTTATTATGGATTAATATTGGTCAGTACATCTGCTCAATACATCAACATGTTAATTCAAAGTTATGATTTTCTCAGCCACAAAGCTGGCCAGCATGGTTTTGTTTACAACTGGACATTTTGTTACTTTAATAGGACAGAAGATCATTTCATGGAAAACGACTCTATACAGAGAGTAGAAGATGTAAATGACACTGTAGCAGGCTAGGTATAATTGCACATCCCTGTATTACAGAAATCAAGTACACCAGGCTCTACAAGTCTTGTTGAGATAGGTGTATACTTCACTTTTGGGCTGTTTTGAGTCTTTATTTTGGAAATGAATAACACTTAATCAATACATAGCACTAATGTATATATGTCATTTTAAGCACTAACTGAACTAGCAGTGTGTATAAAGCTGTGTTTCCAGTCAGGTTCGCTCAGTATGCCTTTTTGATGATTTTTGGGGGTGGGTCCCTTGGCGGAAAATGGAAAAAAAATTTTTTCCTTCAAAAAAGGGGTGGGTGGGTGGCTGAGGAGTGGAAAAAAAATTTTTCAGCCTTGGGTCCGGCAATTTTTTTCCGACCCCCCCCCTGCACGAAAACGCAATTTCCTTGACTCTGAGTCCGTTTATGTCCATCATTTCTAAGTTGTGAAAGACATCAATAATTAGGCCACCATGTGGCCTGCCCAGTTGTGAAAGACATCAATTATTGATGTTTTTCAGAACTTATAAATTATGGATACAAACGGACTCAGAATAGTGTAAATTGCTAGCTTTTAAAATGTCTTACCTAATGTTCCCTATATGGGTTTACAAGGGGTGGGGGGCATGGCTAAAATTTGGGGGCAGGTGTCCCCCCCCCCCCCCCCCCCATGGCTACGCTCCACTGGTCCACAGCGTTAAAAGCTGTTGCCATGTAACTAAATGTGTTCCCAGAACTGGTTCTTTTAAAAAACTGTGTAATCAGCATTACAATGATGTTTTATATCAAACATGGTCACATTTGTAGCAGTGTCTAGGAGAAAAGGGTATTTCTCAATTATCCACGGTGTTAAGATCTGAAGCCCCATTACACCCCTAAATATAACCCCATGGTCAAGTCTTGACTTGAACGAACTGAAAAGTCTTCCCAAAAAACGATGCTGCATATACATTTCAAAAATGAAAGCATCAGGCCTGATGGTTTGTGAAAAGATTTTTTAAAGTTACCCAATTTCTATCAATGTTAACCCTTTAAACTCTAGTGGTAGCTTCCATGCCAGTTCAATGCCAGCAATTAGAAGAGTCCATACTCATTATTTGGTATAGACCAATCAATATTTTCAACGTGCAGCCTTAGGTCTGCACGTTGAAAATATTGATTGGTCTACCCTACACATTTGCTGAATAGCCATCCTATTTAATGACGTTATGGCATATCAGGTTCAAAGGATGAAAACGCAGTGGACATGTGACACCCTTAAATATGACTCCAGGGCTTTGGTTGGAACAAAGGTGTAATATCCTGCAATATACTTATATGGTTGCATTTGAAACAGTAGTTTGGGAGAAGAAGGTCTTTAATTTTATTTCTTAATAACCCACAATGTTAAAATATTTGTGCGCAAAACACCTCAATATATGTTGCCTCAATGTGTTCGATTTCATCAAATTTGTGAATGGCGGCGCGGTGGCTCGGTAGGTAGAGATGCAGGCTGCAAGCCGAGAGGTCCTTGGTTCGAATCCCATTTGCGGCAACCGCGCTGTGTCCTTAGGCAAGACACTTCACCTCAGTTGCCCACGTGGGGGCACGGTGGCGTTGTGACTAAGGCGTACTGCACGTCGATGGTGCACTTGTCTTCAACCAATGCTAACCCTGGTTGTGTGGAGTTCGTATGTTGCGGAGCCTTACAGTTGCTCGCCGTTTCTCGGTGGTTCTCTCCAAGTACTCCGGCTTCCTCCACCCGTAAAACTCCTGGCTGTCGAAAGTGTCGTTAAACCCCAATAAATAAATAATAACTTGTGAATCGTATGTTATACATAAGCAGTTGTTTCGGAGAAGCTTTCTAAATGTTTCTCTATTACCAACAGTGTTAAGATTTTGGAACCCATGTGGCCCCATCCACACCAATACAGGTGGTCAGAGTTTCTTTTAACATTTTGTTTATCCTCCTCCTGAAGATGCTTCATACAAAAACTCTGTTGCTTGTATCGTATAGGTTTGGAAAAAGAGCGGTTTGCAATTTTGTATCTGTACCCTGGAAGGATTTCCATGGAACACGGGAGATTTTGTTTTCTTTGCATTTTTGCATAAAGGAAGTATATGTAACCTACCTATGTTGAGTTCAAAATCTCATTCAAGCGAAGAACTGAAAATGTGGACAGGATCAAGAACGGAAAATTCGAGAGGGCCAGGAAGCTTGTCCCCTATCTTCTCTTGAACAAACCTTAGTGTACACTTCAAAAGAAATCTGAATACCAAATACCAGCTGATACCATCTATCGGAACATGACATTCTTTTCAAATAAACGGGATTTTCTTCCATCTCAACTTTTGGGTGGCAGGCAATTTATTTCTTCAAAAACAAAATGCAACCCAACAACCAACAATCATGCTTTATTGAAATCAGTCCAGAGGTTTTAGAGTAGAAGACGAAAAACGATGTTCTCAACTGACTCTATCTCACGCTGAGTTCCACTCTGGTGCGTTTAACCCTTACGTGGCTTTACCTAACACGAAGAGCAGACGACACTTCCAAATAAAATTCTTGAATAACTAATTTGTTTTCATTTTTTTCATCACAAACATAGGTTATGACCCCTCATTGGAACGAGCTCAACGAGCTCGTTCCAATGAGGGGTCATAAGCTATGTTTTTGAGACAAAAAAATGAAAAAATAATGAAAATTGAATGGTGATTTTGTGTATAGCGCTGGCCGGTTTACGTTGGGTGATGGGGAGGAACAGTAAAAATGCAAAATCAGGGATTTCGGATGCCCTTGGTATGGTCTGTAAACAGAGTCAGATCCTTTGTGGGGGGCTAGCAGGCGAGTGGGATACACCCCCGTAGAATAGGTTTAAACGTAGAAGTTGTTCAACAACATTTTGCGTCATTTGTTCGTGTAATCTCTGGTACAATTATTCATTGAATCACATTCATTGATCTTCACGACTTCAGATGTAAGCCGCAAAAGATTTCTTTGAATGCACAGTAGCTTAAAACAGGATTTAGGAAGTGTTGTGAACCGGCACGTCCAACTATGAATCCTCTCAGGACGTCGCGTTGTGTTTAATATTTTAGTAAGATGTCTGTTATTGTGAATATGTTTTGTGGACACAATTAGCAATTCGTCCCCTAGGGGCTTTTATTAGATCTCCATCGATCAGAATTAGAACGAATTTAATGTCATATACGTCTGGGTGTTTGTATGCAATATAGTAACACCGGAGTTTCGTTGCCCTTCTCCATTCTCTGACAATGAGACATGATTTGATTTAAAATTTCTGAACAGGGTTCACAAAACTCAACACAAGAAGAGGTTCACTGAGGCTCAGATCGATTTTATTTATTTATTATATGCTAGCCTGTGAAACATCGCAAACTGTCTAAAAGATATTTCTCGATATCCATCGACTCGATGGATATCGAGGAATATCCCTCAGTAGCTTCCTAAATGATGTCACGCTCTGCTGCATCACGTCGCCTTGAAGGCACGATCGACTGATCTTTGTTATTGTTTTGAAGCGTACGCATTTGGGGTTGAATTGGGTTGAATATTGTGCAATAAAATGTCTCGTAGCACATGATAATGTTTTATCAGTATCTGGAATTATCTCATGAGTGTGGACCTGAAAGTTTTATTTTTCACGAGCGCTTGCATGAGTGAAAAATAATATTTCCAGGTCCACACGATGAATTTTTTCAGTAGCTTTCTAAATGACCTTACGCTCCGGCGCACGACATGACGCCACCTTGAACGTCGCCTTGAAGGAACGATCAGCAGCTATTTGTTATTATCTTGAAACTGTTTGCAGTCGAATTGGGCTGAATGTTGCGCAGTAAAATGTCACGTGGCATATAATAAAAAGACAATTTACTCTGTTTTAGTGAATATCGGGAATTATCTCATTCGTGTGGACCTGAAACTATTATTTTTCACTCGTACAAGCGATCGTGAAAAATAAAACTTTCAGGTCAGCACTCATGAGATAATTCCCGATATTCACAAAAACAGCGCAGATATCCTTTATTTATTTATTTATTTATTTATTTATTTATTTATTTATTTATTTATTTATTCATTTATTTATTTATTTATTTGTGTTTAAGCTCACATATTTCTGAACAATGGCGAAGCGTGAATGCAACATGGAGATAAAGTCAAATTTGGAGAATAGTTTATACCGACGTTTCTGATTTTACAGGATTTCCACCCCAATTTACTATTTAATTATTCATTTCTTTAAGTATTATTGGGGTTTAACGACACTTTCAACAGCCGGGTCACCCCGTGTCGGACAGTTTTAGGAGTTGAAGAAGCCGGAGTGCCCTAAGAGAACCACCGAACAACAGCGAGCAACTGTCAGACTCTCATTGCACTTACTCCGTACAAGCAGGATTAGCATTGATTTAGGACAAGTGCACCAAAGACGTGCAGTACGCTTTCAAACACGGCGACACCGTGCTCCCGCGTGGGCAGTAGAGATTAAATGCTTTGGCTAAGGACACAGCGCAGTTACCCCCGATGGGGATCGAACCGTGAACCTTCCGGTTTGAAGTCCAATGCCGTAACAACTGGGCCACCGCGCTCCCCTTCCACCACAAGCATTGGTGACTGGGTCCTGATTTACCAGTAAAACTAAGCTTGTTTACCACCGTAAACGACTACTGCTTCACTTCAGGGTTCCTACGGGAGAAAAGATCTGTTTTACTGAACGAGATATAGAAATATTACCGCATGAGAATGTGCTTTTCTCGCGTATAGTAGAATAGCGAGGAAACATTGTCCTCTCGCTTCGATTCGGGCTAAATAAGTGATTAAGAATTTATCTCAGCACGGTATCCCGTGATTGTAGGAACATTATGCAAAGCGTTGCTCGCGAAATGCGGTTGAATTAGAATGTCGCCAAATTCATTCCTCTTCAGTCTCTTGATACAGTCTGGCAGCCAAATGGCCATTGGGGGGTGGGGGGGGGGGGGGAGGCTATACTTGCTATGTCGGGAAGTAAAGGGTTTTATGGTCGATTAAAGGGTAACTTTTTTACACTGAATCTTCTGAATGCTGCCACTCTGTAAACCTTGGGTAACTCAAGATATTCAAGATGGAGTCCAAAATGGTCGCTAGAAACATCCACAATTTCCCTTCGTGCCCCAAAGTCAAATATTTATACTGACAATCAACCGAATTTCACTGTGTCATATTCGAAGGTTACGAGGTTTTGTTCTACTCCATAGCAGTTATTAACTGGCCCAAGATGGCTGCCAAAATGGCACCTTTATTTCTTGGTTGTTAAATTCGTGCTTTCCTGTTTTGCTGCATCTCATTTGGAACAATTTCAGATATGCTACAGTCTTTCTTATCAAAATGGGCAAATTACCCAAAGAACTTCTCAAGCACTTCTTGAATTGCGAGCACGCCCTGTGGCATCACCTAAGGCTGTGGAATGGGATAGGTCAGATATGATGATTGAGACCGCTGCCGTGGAATACGGCCGAGGGCCAAATGGAATGTCAGGTACATATAAAGCTTAATGAGAATATAGTGCAGAGGGTAGATACTGGGTTTGAAACTTTCTAACCGCATGAATGTGGATTTGCTGTAATTGAAGGAAGTGGGCAAATCATCTGAAGTCGCAGCCCACAGAGAAGAGAGTCCCGCGAGAATAAGAACGGACTCTGCAGACAAGTCTAGCCTTAGAAACGCTCTTTGCTCCGTTGGGCCCAGATGAACACGAACCATCTGTCATTGTTACTGCGTCTGTCATTGTTACTGCGTAAGTGGAGGGGATGGCACTATGGCGTGAAATTTTAACACTGAAATTCCCATAGGCGGGCGACCCTGGATGCACTTTGGCGTAAAACTTACGGCGTAAATCTAAAAGTGTATTTTTTTAACACTAAATTTTCCATTAACCGTCCAGTTTTATGTCAAATGATTCCAGGGTCGCCTATGGGAATTCCAGTGTTAAAATTAATTTTACGCCAAAGTGCCTCCAGGGTCGCCCGTCTATGGGAATTTCAGTGTTAAAATTTTACCCTATAATGCCTTCGCCTCTTAACACTCATTTAATCATAGACAACCCTGGATGCACTCTGGCGTAAATGAAAAATTTTATGCCATACTGTTTTCAGGATATCTCTGAATGATACAACAAACAAACAAATCACTCACAGGAAGGGTAATGGAACTGTGTTTCTCTTCTCAATTTACGCCGGATTGCCTCTATGGTCGTCTATGGGGAAATCTGTGTTAACCCTTTACCCAACGGAGACGATTTCAAAATTTATTATTTTAAATATCATTTTTTAAATTTTTTTAAAAAGTTTCAACAAAACCATATCATGTGACCCCTCTTTGGAACGAGCTCGAAGAGCTCGTTCCAAAGAGGGGTCACATGATACTGTTTTGTTGACATTTTTCGAAAAATAATATTTTTTCAGCTGCTGAATTTGCATATTTCGCGGGGGGATGCGGGCGATTCGTTGGGTAAAGGATTAAATGTTTGGGAATACATTTTATGCTAGACTGTTTTTTAGGATATCGCTGAATGATACAACAAACAAACATTCACTCACAGAAAGGGTTTTGGAACTGTGTTTCTCTTCTCAATTTACGCCAGATTGCCTCCAGGGTCGTCTATGGGGAAATCTGTGTTAAATGTTTGGGAATACATTTTATGCCAGACTGTTTTTTAGGATATCGCTGAATGATACAACAAACAAACATTCACTCACAGAAAGGGTGATGGAACTGTGTCTCTCTTTCTGAGACTTTTATTTTTAAGAAATATTTATAGTCTTGAAAAAATACTGTTCAATTCTGAGAAAGGAAAGATGTAAATTGTCATTTCTCCCTTCTCGTCTTGTTATTGTAAATATCCAGACAAATTATAATTATTTGTGCCATGGATGTCTCTCCGAATTTAAAAACATGCTACAACAGCGCCAGTACATTTAGCTTTCTGAATGCTTATCAAGTCGAAATAAGAGACAGTCTTTGCTTGTAAATTCATGTGCACACAAATCATATTTTTTTGCGAATACGAATTTGCAAGTACAAGAACGCTATCCGTTATCTGAGTTGTAAAATATATACTGGTAATTACAACAGTTTATGTCATACTGTTTAGGATACCTCTCATTGATACAACACTCATTATCAATAATCACTCACAGAATGGGAGATGGAACTGTGTCTCTCTTCCTGAGACTTTTATTTGTTTTTCTTTCGAAAAAAATCGCTTTCCAATATTTGTTGCCTTCAAATAAGGCTGTTTAATTCTGTACAAGGAAAGATGTAAATTGTCATTTCTCCCTTCACATCTTGTTATTGTAAATATCCAGTCATGTTACAATTGTATGTCCCACAGATGTCTCTCCGAATTTAAAAAAAATGGTACAATAGCGCCAGTACATTGAGCTTCCTGAATGCTTATCAAATCTAAAAAGAGACAGTCCGTGGTTGTAAATTCATATCCGCACAAATCATATTTTTGCGAATACGAATTTGCAGAGTACAAGTTTTAAAAGAAATGTAATGCCAATCCAATTACAAAACATTGAAGAGAATACCTACAAATGATTTAAGTAAACATATCGGTAAAGGCTAAGAATAGAGGACCGCGCGTTTTTTAAGAAAATAAAACATATTTCACAACTTTTTTGAGTTACTTATCATTCTAAGACATGTTTTACGCAAAATTAGCCCAAAACACCGATACCCACTCACAAAAATCACCACTTTTAACCCTTTTCTCTGTGACGGGTTTTTGAAACAAAATGAATTTCTGATTGCGTTCTGAAATGGAGCTGTGGATGTTTCGATGTGACGTCACAGGGGAGCAGTCATTACCTTTTTTGCATGCTAGGATCAGTTTAGGATGGGTACGGGTTAACTAACAAAGAATCGGGTACCTGTTTATCGGAGGTTTTGTTGTTGAAATTGTTTGGAGAATAAAGTTAACGGAGTGTAAAAAGGGTTAAAAGTGATGATATTTGTCAGTAGGTATCGGCGTTTTGGGCTAATTTTGTGTAAAACATGTCTTAGAATGATAAAAAACTCCAAAAGAGTTGTAAAAAATGTTTTATCTTCTTAAAAAACGCGCGGTCCTCTATTCTTGGCCTTTACCAACATATCCATTATTTGCGATGAATTAATTGTAATCCAAAAGTTATCCAAACAATTATCCCATCGATAAACAAACGCATGTTGAATTGTAAGATGACAAGTCAGTAGATTTTCTAGAAAAAAAAACGTCACAACATACATAGAGGATATCTACGTTGTTTTAGTGAATATCGGGGATTATCTCATGAGGGTGGACCAAAAAGTTTTGTTTTTCACGAGCGAGCACTTGCGCGGGTGAAAAATATTCCCAGGTCCACATGAATGAGACAATTCACGATATTCACTAAAATAGCGTAGATTTTCTTTTTATTATATTCTACAGTACGTGGAGAGTGGATTGTAACTAAATCACCCGCGGAGTGGAGTTATCACCCAAGCTATAACTTTCAAATTCTGCACATATCGACAAAAACATAAGCAATGTTTCAGCCAATGGGCCTCCGGGTTTAACCCGGAGGCACATTGGCTGAGACTTTGCTTGTGCTGGTTATGCTTTGCAACAAAGTTGCAATTATTGCTTGGGTGGAATCTCCACTCTGCGAGTGATTTAGTGATAATGCACTCTCCACGTACTGCACGTGACACTTTACTGCGCAATATTCAGCCCAATTTCACTTCAAACAGTTTCAAGACAATAACAAAGATCTGCTGATCGTTCCTTCAAGGCGACGTTCAATACGATGTCATGCACCGAAGCGTGACATCATATAAGAAGCTACGGACGAATATTTCTCAGGATATCCGGAAATATCTTTTAGATAATTTGCGATAATTCACAGGCTAGCATATAATAAAACGTCATTTTCTGGGAATTTTCGCTGAATTCGATAGTGAGATAGAGATCAAAACACCAATACTGACTAAACACCGAGTGTTGTATCGACACCAGAATAACGACTGAAATATTATTTTCCATCAATGAAATGTGATTGAACAACTTTATTTTTCTGATACGTGGGTTTCCCATGACTTATACCATGTATTTAACAGCAGAACAATTTATTATTTTTTCGAACGGGTCAAGCACTCCCACCATATCCGTACTTCCACCTATTTATTCGAATATCTTCGCCCATTATTATTTTATCTGGTCATATTGTATACCATCGTAAAGCCTGTGAGCTATAGATTAAGATGACATCAGTTGGGAACTTAAAAGTTATGGACTATTATCTGCCAAAAGAAACAAAAATCCATATTTAACACAGGCAATTCAGCTATCGTTGTTCAGCTTGAGTGATTTTTTCTGAGACATCCGTGTTAGATATTTATAACCTCGAAATGGCGGGAAACAGTTCGTTGGATACTGAATCAGAGAGGAGAGAAGATCGTTCTTTAGACAGATGAAATGGATAAAATAATGGCGAAAATGGAATTCAGCTGGGAATACAGAAAAATACCGTTAGCAAGCGATTAATATACAGTGATGACAGAATACTTTTACAAAGAGAATTTTACGCAACGTCTCTTTTCAGGGCCATTGTTTTAAAAGAGCTACAGTACGTGGAGAGTGTATTATCACTAAATCAGCCGCAGAGTGGGGATTCCACCCGAGCAATAACTGCCGATTTGTTGCAAAGCACAACCATCACCAGCAAAGTTTCAGCCAATGGACCTCCGGGTTAAACCCGGAGGTCCATTGGCTGAAACATTGCTTGTGTTTTTTGTCGATATGCAAAAAATTTGAAAGTTATAGCTTGGGTGATAACTCCACTCCGCGGGTGATTTAGTTACAATCCACTCTCCACGTACTGTACCTTTTTCCCACGCACGCAGTTAACGGCATCTTCCTGTGGTATTACGAGGCGGTTGAATGTTAAATCTTGGGCCCAAGATTTGCTGATTGTATTGGACGTTCATTTTTTAATTAAAAGTTTTTGCGTCAAGACATTATAATACAAAAAGCATGCACGTTCACACTGAAGTCTTAGCGTCAAGACTTTTTTTCAATTCAAAAGGTGTAAACCTCATAGTTCCCATACATTTTGACAATTTAAGTTTTTTTTATTGCAGTAAAAAAATCTTAGATGCATTTCCTTGTAATCACATTAGTAGGATGTGATTTACATACTTTGTGATTTTAACCACCAAGTATTGCATTTCAAACTGTACAAATTCTGAAAAACAAAAATTTATGTGTAACACAAATACGTTTTACACTGTACACCAAATTATTTTTCAAACATAAAATTATTTTTCCTAACACAAATAATTTTTCAGAAGAAAATAAGTTTGATGTACGGCAAAAACCTTTTGTGTCACTGATAAGTTTTTTGGTTTCCAGAATTTGTGCATTGCACAAATTCTGAAAACAAAAAAAACTTATGTGTAACACAAAAACAGGTTTTTGCTGTACATCAAATTTATTTTTCTTACATGAAATTGTTTTTAGTTGCACGAATATTTTTTTTCAGAAGAAAATAAGTTTGTTGTATTGCAAAAAAACATTTTTGTATCGCACATGTTTTGGGGATTTCAGAATTTGTCTTATGCACAAATTCAGAAAACATAAAAACCTTATGTATAAAAGTTTTTGCTGTACACCAAATTATTTTACCAACATGAAATTATTTTTACTTGCACACAAATGAAGTTTTCAGAAATTTTGTGTTCTGTGTAAAACAGAAAAATATTTTGTTTTATATTTTTAAACATCAGAACATAAAAATTATTTTTCTGTTTGCGAAATTCAGTCTTAACCTCTTGATAGTCTAAAAGCAAGTGTGAGGAAAAGCTGAGAATCGATGTCTTTTATACCGTCCTATAAAGAAATGCCTCATGAAATTATTGAAATACATCTTGTGCATTTGTCACACATGAAATGTATGAATGCATTTTATTTCCAGTCTGAGGTGACAAATGCACAAGGTTTATTTCAATAATTTCATGAAGCATTTCTTAATATGAGAATATAAAAGGATATGGACTCAGTCGTTTGCACTTCAGCATCTGAACAGAAACGATGTCTTTACCACTTAATCCCGCATATACTTTCCAGAACTTACAGGACTTTCGAGTTTTAGTATGACTACAAATCCTATACTACTCAAAGTTTGCTGAGCACCAAATATTTGACACATCATTGTGAAATATGTTTGTGACATATTTGCGATATTTTTGGTGGATATGATTGAGGAATGTATTGAGATGGTTACCCAGTGTTTACGTTAGCTCTCTTGACAGGTCGATTTTTCGTGACGGTCATGGAAAGCATGTACCCCTTGCTTTTCATGATGTTTTCGTGTACTATCTACATGTACATGACATCTGCAGGGTATTCAATCTTCATTTCAACACAAACCCTTGTGATTTAATGATTGAATATGGCAAATGCAAATGTAAGAAGACATTTGTCTGAAGCAGAAATGTGGCGGGTTGTAGAGATGGTGGAGCAAGGGGCTACCCATCGTCAGGTTGGCGAAGCCCTTAGTGTGCACCATACGGTGATCACCAGAGCCTGGGCAAGCTCTCACCAGTATGACACACCAGTAAGACAGCATGGTGGTGGCAGAGACAGGGAAACATCTGCAGCTGAAGACCGGTTTTTGATCATTCAGACCCGTAGGAACCGCTTTGTCACAGCAACCCAGCTTCACAGCGACCTTCAGAATGCATCCCGGGTAAATGTTTCGACGCAGACTATCCGGGCAAGGTTTCACGGAGGTGGTCTCCGATCGAGAAGACAATGTATTCGCATTCCGCTGTTCAAGAACCACCGCCAAGCACGATATGAATGGGCCATGGGCCACGTTGGATGGACCAGAGAAGATAGGCGACCTGTCCTTTTTACAGACGAGACAAGGTACTGCCTAGACCACACAGATAGACATTCTAGGGTATGTGGAAGACCAGGAGAGCGATTCCATGCAGCCAGCGTTGCTGAGCATGACCACTATGATGGAGGTTCAATCATGGTCTGGGGCGGCATCAGCTGGGATGGACGTACAAAGGTCTGTGTCCTTGAAAGTGGTACACTGACTACACAACGGTATATTGATGAGATCCTGGATGTCCACGTCAGATTGTGTGCAGGTTCAGTGGGTGATAGTTTCATTCTGATGGACGGTAATGCCCGTCTTCATGTTGCCCATGCTGTCGAGGAATACCGACGGAGGGAGGGGATTGAACGAATTGACAGGCCAGTAAGATCCCCTGATCTCAAGCCATACGAACATGTCTGGAATGAGTTGCAGCTTGCAATTTCAGCCCGTCCAGTCCAACCAAGAAGTGTCCAGGAGGTTGGTGCCATGCTGGTCCAAGAATGGAACAACATCCCACAAAGGACCACCAGGAACCTGATTGAGAGCATGAGTAGGCATTGTCAAGCTGTAATTAACAGTAATGGGTCTCATACTCGATAATGAAGCCATACCAGTTGGCTCCGTGACCTTTTTGGCATATTGAAAAATTTCCACTTTTACCAATAATATCCATTTTCCATGGTTATCGTATTCAAAAGCTAAAAAATAATGTCAAACACAAATAAAATCTTAATTTCTGTACTTGAATCATTAAAGATATAATTAAATAAAAAATATTTGCACTTTTCATTACAATATTTCAACTAAAACGTAACACAGGTAGTTGGATGTACTTGGTGCTCAGCAAACTTTGAGAAGTATATTTTACAATCCAAGGAAGAAGAATTAGCTTAAGCTGGATTTTTCTATGTGGGAGGTGGTAAAGTAAAATGTTTCGTTTGGGGACAGGTTTAATGAATTGGGAACCTAAAGTTGTTCCTTTATAAGAACATGTTAAGTGGTCATCAGATTGTTCTTACATCCAACTTATCAGTAAGTGTCAGTTTTACAAACCAACCACTTGTATGCAAACACCTCCAGATAAAGTTTTATGTCACATGAAACGTCGTTAATTTCGACGTAACAACCCATGTCTTATTTTCTGATTATCAACTAGTGTCTAATCGGTGCGTGCTCCCATAGCAGCAATATTGAACAAACCAGTTTTTTTCCATTCACACAGGGTCAACAACATTCAAAAACCGTTGATATAACATGCAGTTCCATGGCGAAGTCAGAGAATAACATCAAATCGTCCCCTGAGTTCCAATGTGTTCTATGTGCCTATTTAATGTGATATTAAATGATCTGCCTGGGTCCTATTTTCATTAATGTCAACGAAAAGTGTGTAACATCTGAAATACTCAGGGAACTATATTACAACAACAGGTGCAAGTAAAACGCATTCATGACGTCATGGTGTGAAGCGTCTGAGCCAACGAACTGATTGTCGGTTGTTTTGGTGGAATTTAGCGACAATGAATTAAATAAAAAGTGTAAAAAGCATTCGAAAATTCATGTGATATACAGAATCTTTAACTCGTGATGTTTAATATAAGAGTTTTTGAAACTCGTTTGTTGAATTCGACTCACAACTCGCCTAAAGGCTCGTTGTGAATCAAATTCATCAAACTCGTTTCAAAAAATCTTATATCCAAACAGCACTCGTTTGAGATCGTCTATATCTGTCATGGATTATGGATACAGCATAAAACAAATATTTTCTACTATGAAAAAAATATGACAGTGTCTAGACGATTTTCCCGATTTCAATACTTTTTGATAGTTCTATGAATATATTTCCAAATAATACACAATGTTGTTTTCAGACACAATTACCTAAACCCATTCATTTTTCTAAAGAACGATGGGAAGTAGGTTTAGTTGAAGAAATTTTACCTTCAGAGGCAAAAAATAGTACAGATGACGAATCTGTTTTTAAACTTATTGTGACATATGGCAAAATATCGAATCGTATCAACAAAAGATCCCTGAATCATACGATTCACAAAGGTGTTGCTGCTATTGAATTAAGTATTTAACCAGGTGCCTATGCAAATGGCGGCCAGGTCATAGATGCAATGCAGTCAGACATTCAAGAGAAACTTGGAGATATATTTAAAACATTTGATGTATCATTTCATCTTGGGTATTCACCTCTCTAATCCAATTTAAAAACGGTAGGAAATAGTATTGGAAATGTGGGTATTGAAACGTCTCTCAGTTTATTACAAAAACTGGGATGTAAAAATATTTTGGAATCTTTTTTTCCTAACACGTCAAGAGATGGGCTTAAAATATAACTTGGATTTAAATGTTGATTTCAATTAACTTTTTATTTATTCTGACATTGCAGATTTATAGGTGACACTGAAGCACCTATTGTACGAGTAATACCGTTTGAAGCACGAAAAAATGTCAACACATTCACAAAGAATTTGATAACGTTCATTTTACTTTGATCAGATTAGTATAAATATAAATGGAAAGACTGGTGAACCTATTCAGTTTGTCATTGGTAAGACTCTAGTAAAGATGCATTTCAGACAGCGGAACAAATTACATTTATAAAACACGATGCCTGTGTACCGAGGTGTTCCAAGCCAGTATAGTTATGGATTACGTTCTATTTTTCGTACATCATTGAAAACAGCTGCATCCTTTGTAAAACCCATAGCTAACAAAGCATTTCAAACCTTAAAACGTGAAGGTCTGACACATGATATACAGATGGCGAAAGAACTTTTTTTGAAAACGTGAAGCATCTAAAGAAATTTTTATTCCGTCATAGAAAAAATCTTTTGAAATCGGTGGTTGAATTTGCTTTAGATAAAAAAAGATCAAAACGAAAAACAGTAACCCATTCTAAGAATATTTCTCAAAGATAAAAGATGTATAGAGCTCCTGTAAAACGAAATTCAAGACCACTTGATATATTTGGTTAAATCATGACGTTACACGGATCATGTGAACAGTTTGGAAGTAGTTTTGATCCACATAATGTTTCAGCAACATCAAGTGGTATTGAAAATATTGGTGAAATTGAACAATTTCTAATAGTATCTGTAAAAAATTCTCCCCACCTGAATTTTTTAATTCCAAGACAAACCACTAAGTGGTTAGATCTTGCCGCATCTACACATGAAGTTCAATTTAAATAATATGTTTAGCATAATTGATGTCGCATTGAATGGCAATCTTATCTCCACCAATACATTACTTTTACTTTCAGTTTCATATTTACAAATTCGTACGGATCACGTGTTCTATGCGGTTTTCCGTTGCCGGACTATTTTCTATTTGACGCCATAGATCCATCAAAAGAACTAAACTGCGCCCACTTTCGTAATCGGCCAATCGAAACGTCACATTCGCAGATCAATTCGGAAGCTGCGGTGACAGCCGATAAATCGAACTCAATTAGAAAATATGTTTGTTAAAATCCACTACAATTAATGAAATTAAACTTATTCTATGAATTCGGAGAGATTTTATAACACTCAAGTTCTGACTTTGAAGCGAATATCTCTCAGATACCGGCAGGAAATCGTCACCTGAGTGCTAGAATGTTCTATGTCCCCATAGGGGACATAGAACATTCTAGCCCTTAGGCGACGAAATGTCGTAAAATGGAAATAGATAACCTATTTTGGGCACAATTTTCATTTAAATGTTTTTGTTTACGTATCAGTCTGTCACAAGGTTGCCAATCGCACATGGGATTTGTTTTCGTTTTTATTTCAAGCAGACGATCAATAAATAAAGAGCTTGCAATTTTCTCTGTGTCATGGAGGCGTGTAAAAAATACGGAACGCGCCGATGTGTGAATGCTTTCGTGAATACGGCACTCATACCATCGCGGACGGATAGAACTGGTGGCTGCGCCTTTCATTCTGTCCTTCCGCGTTGGTACCTTATTGTCGAACGCATTCACATATCGTGACGTTCTGTGTATGATTCACACATTTCGCCGTGACAGTATTGTTGAGGGTTGAACGTTTCAGGCTTCATATTTTGTCCATTCTATGCAAATAATTGGAGACAAACATATTTTGTCCAATATGAAATTGTCTGGTCACAATCAGTTGGAGAGCGCAGAGAAGGAAATACCAATACTACTTTGAAAACTTACCCTCTGGACAGAAAGCTTTTCGTCATCAGGAAAGATATGGCTTGCTTTGTAACTCAGTTCAAATAATTGTTCTAGACCAGGAGTTCGTGCTCCTTTAGCTTATTATTTCTAACTAAAAACCTAACTTTTATATCGTAATTTGAGGGCAAGAAGGCGCCCGTTGCACTACTTTGGGATTAAGGCGATGCGAACATTGCACCTTGCATTTTCGCACTAAAGCTCACCATACCAATTATAACAGATGACTCCCTGTACATATCAGACACGTGGACCATTTAGAACAAACGCATCCCAAAGTATGTCGGCAGTTTTGTAATGAAAAATATGTTGTCAGGAAACCACAGCATGTTTTTTTTCTGCTGTAAAACTGGACCTGTGTCATGAACAGAAGAGTAGGATACTGAAGGAAGATGGAGGAGCCAGTGGGAATGACTACGAATGAAATGCCACTGGCGCGGTGAGCGGTAGCAGGTACCGAAATGCGTCGACTGATTTGTGAATGCGAGAGAAGCAACTTAACCTTGACATATTTGAAACATCGCAAGCAGAATGAGGCCGTGTGGAACACTTTCGTTAGACGAAAACAGGACAATGGGCTTCACACATAGAGAGTCTTATTAATAAAGTCAGCCCTATGATAAACTGCCTAAGAAGCCTAAAATACAGACTGTCCAGACACGCATTAGAAACTCTATATCAATACTTCATTCTCTCGCTGTTTGATTATGCCGATGTTCTATGGGATGGTTGCACGGAGACTAAATCAACACTCCTAGAAAATCTGCACTTGGATGCTCTACGAACTATAATGGGGGTAATTAGGGGGACAAGTCATCAACTTATCTGTAGGCATCTGGTTTCATACCACTCAAAGAGCGTAGACGACGTCACAAATTAGTAGCCTTGTACAAGATTATGTTCACAAACGTGCCAACCTACACTAGGCTGCTCATTCCGCAACCTGTATCAGAATTGATTTATTACTCGCAAAGATCTTCGAATTTGTTAAGGGACATTAAATGTAACACCAACAGGTTTTCTAACTCGTTTCTGCCATCAGTGGTAAAACTATGGAACGGCTTAAGCGCAGATCTGCAGAACTGTACTTCCGTAGATCAATTTAAGAAGACACTTGCAATTAACGTCAATGTCGTCCCTGGATTTTATTATGTGGGTAGCAGAAGGGAACAAATCTTACACACGAGGCTGCGGTTAAATTGTAGTGATTTAAACGGACATAAATTTGATAGATTTATAAGTGATAATGCACATTGTGGCTGTGGTCATGTATATGAAGGCACTGAACACTATTTATTGATGTGTCCTCTATATGCAGAACAAAGAAATTCGCCTCTAACAAAATTGGCCACACCACTAATATCACTCTTATGTTATTTAATAAATATAGCATGGCTTTGAGTTGACTATGCCAAAATAGTGGTCCTCGAGGAGAGGATAGTCCCGACGCGTAGCGGAGGGACTATTCTCTCCCCGAGGACCACTATTTTGGCATAGTCAATGAAAAGTCATGCTATATTTATTATATTACATGTGTGTGTGGGGGGGGAGGGGGGGGGTTCTTTATCGGTCATATATGCAGGATAATATTCTTATTCACAGCCAAAGAGAAAAGAAAATGGTTCAGGGTTTAAACAGGTAAACTAAGTTAATTCTGCCACTCATAGTTCTGGGATAGAGTGGTAGAGAACCAAAACTCCAAGAAACACAATACCATTATTCCATTAACCCCCTCCCCACCCCCAACACTACTACAAACATCACTTTCGATACACATATTTTTATTTCTCCAAACTAAATGTAATAATGTATATAGGACGAGATGTTTTGTAAAGTATTTACGCTTCAATGGAATTTTCTAAGTGAATTCGAATGTTACTATTTATAACCGTGCACTATTTCCGTGCACTATTCTTTTTTCAAAAATGATAGTAGGTCTGTGCGATTACGCTGACGAACTATCGGAAGATAGGGTGTTTCTGTTCAACCAATCAGAACGCGGGAAAGTCACGTGACATCTAATATATGGGGATATGGAGAAAACTGCCTTGGAAGACGCCAGTATATTTAGTGCGGTTCAAGAATATATAAGGGAAACAATGAGATTCCAGTGAGTAGTTATTATCCAGTGGAAATGAATCCTGAGAAGACCTTTTGTGTATTGGGTGAGAGAGATTTTTGTGGGCCTATCATATAAATGAAAGCAGATTGCCTCCACACCCGGTAGATAGGTAAAAGATATAAAGGAGATGACGGGATATAGTGTGGTACTTTTTCTTTCTCTCCAGTTCTTTGGATCAGTTTCTGTTTTATGTACAGATGACTTGCACCATTGTATTGTGTGTTTCTGTAGAGTGCGGCGTTAATATAGGCATTGCCTGTTCGCCAAACCCCATTTCATTGAGGAAATAATAATATTGTTTAAAAAAACCAAAAAAAATCCCACTTTCGTTAGTCATATGGAGAACAGCAGTAAACTGATCTCACTAGACGTTCAGTGTATCATGGATGGTGTGAGGAGTTTATATGAGATGGAGATACTGCTCACTTTTATATTGGATTTCTGGAACGCTCATTGATTACATAGAGATTATTACCATTATGTGGATGTACAAAATAGTGGTGGCCGAGTGGATAAGTGCGCTGGTCTCTCATGCCAGAGGTCCCGGGATCGATCCCCGGTCGGGGAAAGTTCTCGAGGTGTCCGAACACTCTCTGTCAGCATCAATTGTGGGGTTGATGCTGTCACACCGTCCTATCGGGTGGGGGCGTAAAATGGCTGTCCTCTGTGCGGAGAGAGACACACTCCGTGCAGGCTAAAAATCCCTTCGTAGTATTCGAGAAGAGTTAGGCCACGAAGTTGAAGGTCATCCCACACACCTACGCCATTGGGCCAAGGAGAGGCGTTAATATAAGTTGCACAACTTGTTCGCCAATCCTTGTAAAACAAATAAGATTAAATGAATGTACAAAATATGTATCCGAGTCGAACTTCGTATTCTAAGGGCAGTTCACGACGAGTCGAAGACGAGTCGTGATCCACCCTTAGAACCCGGAGCGAGACTCGGATACATATTTTGTACATCCACATAATGGTAATAATCATTTTATCATACAGTATATTGGGGATAAGTCAAGAATGTAGACGAATATATAACGAACTATTTATTCGTACGAGTGAAGAAAAAGAAAAAAAATGGAACTCACGCGAAAGGAACGTGCTTGTATCCGACCCCCTGATACAAACATCTGTATCAGGGGGTCGGATACACGACAGTTGCGGAGTCAATACAGACAAAATACATGTTGATTGTAAGATAAATACTGAAAAGTGTCTACACCGCCACCATCTTAGGGTGGGTGGGGGGCGGGGGGGTTTTATGCTCCGGCTTTTTTCAAAGTTAAGTAAACTGAAATACCCAAAAGAAAACGTCGGTTATATTGAAGTCACAGGGGGGGGGGGGGGGGGGGGGGGGGGGGGCTGAAAATGAGTTCGCTATGAACGCTATTCCTTATAGTGGTTTTATGAAATAAAAGTGCAACATCTCAATTTTGTGAAAAAAGGTTTAAAAAAACTTCAGTTACACTGAAACATATGCTCTTTTGCATATAAGAAAAAACATAAAAATATGTGCACATTTGTTCCATCACTTTTTTAAAGAATTCAGTTTATCTTGATTGTCGTTCTGTCGTGTGTTTTACGGTATTTTTCTGTTGAGTTCAAATTTCTAAACATGATTCATTGATTCCGTTTTATCCTAAAACATAGTTAATGAGTTTGTGACTATCTTTTGGAAGTGAAATGAAGTGGGGATAAAATATTTTTTCATGACAGCAGAAACATATTTTGTCCTTCCACTTCATTTGACCTGGATGCAATTATAATTGTAATTGATAAAAACAAGAAAATACAGCAGTGCTGTGCAAAAAAAGGACGATGAAAATATGCCAATGCAGTTTTACTGAAAAGACCATCTTTAAAATAATAAGACTGAGTATCACAAATGTAGTTTCATGTAAAACATTGTGTTGAGGAAAAATTTGAGGAATATAATTAATTTAAGCATAAACAGATCAATTTGAAAACAAATCAAAATATATTTGATTCTCGGTCAATATATTGTGGAAAACAATGAAGATGAGGGGGTTTTATTTATTTATTTTTCTTAAATTTTTTTAGTATCTTTCTTCAGTAAATGTGCAGTTTTCAGAAACTTGTGCATGAGTAACATAGAACATTCTAGTGCTCTGGAAACAAAAGTTTTGCTGACAATTGTTAAGCCAAAAATGAAAGGGAATAAACCTTTTTTTTCAAAGAATGCATCTGAAATTATAGAAAAAAACATGACATGAAGAGCAAATATAATTTTTTTCATTATTTTGTATGCAAATCACATAGTCTTGATTATTTCTTTAAGCACACACCATATTTTTTTTTCATTCGTTTTTCGAACAGCACTGAACGTTCTGAATAAGAGTGGCATTTTCCGTAAATACGACCAGTTCTATCGGGGTTTTCTACCAAAACCTCAGAGTACACATCGAACGTAAGGAAAGTAACTCGTTACATGGTGTTTGGACGATTCGGACCGTGTACGATTCGGACCAGATTTTTATAAAGGACGTTTCGGCCCAGATCTATTGACGATTTGGACCAGATTATTGGACGATTCGGACCATGTTTGTGGACGATTTGGATCAGGTTTCTGGGCGATTTGCCCAACGGACACACAAACTACACAAGCCAGCACAAACATACACACTTCGATCAAAAGACAGCACAGACTTGGTTTTTTTTAATTAAATAGGCCCAGAGCTTTATGCGCCAATTTCAGTGAGCCATTTTCTTTAATTTCACTGAAAAAAATACCGACGTACCTGTACTGTTTGTACTTAGCACAACAGATAATTCTGTGAGTAATTATGAAACAACTAATTCTGTGCTTCTGGGTCATGTCAGGGAAGAGGAAAAAAGACGTGACGTCAACATTGACCTGTCTGTTTTCATTTGCAATGCATTTTGGGTCCGTATACCGAATTTGGTCAAAATCGGCCCAGGAATTGGCCCGTTGCTAAGGGGCGCTCTCGCTGCTGGGGAAGTCACGGGACATCAACATTATCATCTGTTTTCATTTGCAATGCATTTTGGGCCCGTATAACGAATTTGGTCAAAATCGGCCCAGTAGTTAGCCCGTTGCTAAAGGGGAGCTCTGATTGCTAGGGAAGTCACGTGACGTCAACATTGACCTGTATGTTTTCATTTGCAATGCATTTTGGGTCCGTATACCGAATTTTCTCAAAATCGGCACAGTAGTTAGCCCGTTGCTAAGGGGGCGCTCTGGTTACTAGGGATGTCACGTGACGTCAACATTGATCTGTCTGTTTTCATTTGCTAAGCATTTTGGGTCCGTGTATCGAATTTGGTCAAAATCGGCCCAGTAGTTAGCCTGTTGCTAAAGGGGCACTCCGGTTGCTATGGAAGTCACGTGACGTCATGATTGATCTGTCTGTTTTCATTTGCAATGCATTTTGGGTCCGTATACAGAATTTGGTCAAAATCGGCACAGTAGTTAGCCCGTTGCTAAGGTGGCGCTCTGCTTGCTAGGGAAGTCACGTGACGTCAACATTGACCTATCTATTTTCATTTGCAATGCATTTTGGGTCCGTATTCCGAATTCTGTCAAAATCGGCCTAGTAGTTAGCCCGTTGCAAAGGGGGCGCTCTGGTTGATAGGGAAGTCATGTGACGTCAACATTGATCTGTCTGTTTTCATTTGCAATGCATTTTGGGTCCGTATACCGAATTTGGTCAAAATCGGCCCCGTAGTTAGCCCGTTGCTAAGGGGGCGCCCTGGTTGCTATGGAAGTCACGTTACGTCATGATTGATCTGTATGTTTTCATTTGCAATGCATTTTGGGTCCGTATAACGAATTTGGTCAAAATCGGCCCCGTAGTTAGCCCGTTGCTAAGGGGGCGCTCTGGTTGCTAGGGAAGTCACGTGACGTCAACATTGACCTATCTATTTTCATTTGCAATGCATTTTGGGTCCGTATACCGAATTCTGTCAAAATCGGCCTAGTAGTTAGCCCGTTGCTAAGGGGGCGCTCTGGTTGCTAGGGAAGTCATGTGACGTCAACATTGATCTGTATGTTTTCATTTGCAAAGCATTTTGGGTCCGTATACCGAATTTTGTCAAAATCGGCCCAGTAGTTAGCCCGTTGCTAAGGGGGCGTTCTGGTTGCTAGGGAAGTCACCTGACGTCAACATTGATCTGTCTGTTTTCATTTGCTATGCATTTTGGGTCCGTATACCGAATTTGGTCAAAATCGGCCCCGTGGTTAGCCCGTTGCTAAGGGGGCGCCCTGGTTGCTATGGAAGTCACGTGACGTCATGATTGATCTGTCTGTTTTCATTTGCAATGCATTTTGGGTCCGTATAACGAATTTGGTCAAAATCGGCCCAGTAGTTAGCCCGTTGCTAAGGGGGAGCTCTGGTTGCTAGGAAAGTCACGTGACGTCAACATTGACCAGTATGATTTCATTTGCAATGCATTTTGGGTCCGTATACCGAATTTTGTCAAAATCGGCACAGTAGTTAGCCCGTTGCTAAGGGGGCGCTCTGGTTGCTAGAGGAGTCACGTGATGTCAACATTGATCTGTCTGTTTTCATTTGCAAAGCATTTTGGGTCTGTTTACCGATTTTGGTCAAAATTGCCCCAGTAGTTAGCCCGTTGCTAAGGGGGCGCTGTGGAAGTCACGTGACGTCATGATTGATCTGTCTGTTTTCATTTGCAACGAATTTTGGGTCCGTATACCGAATTTGGTCCAAATCAACCCAGTAGTTAGCCCGTTGCTAAGGGTGCACTCTGGTTGCTAGGGAAGTCACGAGACATCAACATTGAACTGTCTATTTTTATTTGCCATGCATTTTGGGTCCATATACCGTAAAAATCGGCCCAGTAGTTAGCCCGTTGCTAAGTGGACGCTCTGGTTGCTAGGGAAGTCACGTGGCGACACCATTGACCTGTTTGTTTTCGTTTGCAACGCATGTTGGGTCCATGTGTAAAAATTGGTCAAAATTGGCCCAGTAGTTTGCCCGTTGCTAGGGGCGTGCTTTACTTGCTATGAACACCACGTGACATGATCAGTGACCCATTAACCTCATCCTCTCTCCCCTCCCCCACCCAATATATTAAGGGTCCTTTGACCCAATGAGGGTGAAAGTAATGATGGAAAGCCATCACTTGTTGTAGCGTCCGACTAGCCTTGAAAAAATGTAACCGCATTTGTCCCCGGTTCCTTTGGGAAAAATCCCTAAAAGTTTAATCAGCCAGAGTCATTCTCGTGAAGTCTCATCTCGTTAACTACTTCCCACGTTAAAAAAGTGTGAAATTAGTATAAAGGACTCACGAGTTTCGACGTCGGCTTCGCCTCCGTCTCAACTCGGGCGCCTTCGGCGCCTTCGTCCTTTATAATAATGAGCACTTTAACCCTTTACCTAACCTGAAAAGCAGACGACACTTGCAAACATAATTCTTGAATAACTAATTTTTTTCATTTTTTGTCTCAAAAACATAGGTTATGACCCCTCGTTGGAACGAGCTCGACGAGCTCGTTCCAACGAGGGGTCATAACCTATGTTTTTGAGACAAAAAATGAAAAAAATAATGAAAATTAATTGGCGATTTTTTAGAATGGCGCTGGCCCATTTTGGCCGTAACGTTAGGTAAAGGGTTAAAACGTTTCTCCTGTTATAATTTACACTGAAGTACGGCCGCCGTGTACTGGTCACGCTCCACGAGTGGTCAATATTTCTACTGACGCGATAATATTAGATTCCAAACACTAATTAATAGAATAGTCATCAAAATTGTAATTAATGAAGCACCGGGTAAAACCCGATGCTTCATTAATTAAAATTTTGCTTGTGGTGAATTTTATTAACTGGTAAACGCACGCGTGGACATCACTTTCTCCCCCACTGCATGTGTAACATACGAGTGTCCAGGGTGAGATAGCAGGGAGAGACAGATGTGACGTTATACCTTTATAACGTTATTATGACGTTATGCATATCGTATCAGTTTCTTGCTACCAACTAATTCATATTGCCGTCATCGGAATGCCGTGTGATCAAAGTTTGATGCTCTAAAACTCTTTAAACCCCAAGATGCCACCGTTCCTAATTGATTTCGTGGTATATGGCTTTGGTATGTACATAACTTTTGCATTCTCTTTCCGATGATGCCATTAGTTTTTCAAAACAACGAATACCAAATGAGTTGATTATATCAGCACGTGATCGCCGATTAACTCTGGCTAACGTAACCGTTGTATGGTGGGGGAGAAATATAATCCCTGAAAGCCTCGTGTCTGGCCCAAATATCTTGCCCTCGGGTGAGATTTTCCCATCTCACTCCCGTACCCATCAGGGATTATAATAGTCCACGCGAGAATTACGACCAGTCCACGACGGCCATACTCTACTTATTATTAATTATAATTAATCACTTTGTTAATCCTCTAGATTCAGGTTAAGTATTTGAGATGAGTACATAAATCAAGTAGACGACAGAATAGCCCAATTTTAACAAAGCTTGTATTATATGATGTAATTTCACACAGTTGGGATAATAATCTTTATTATATTCTAGCCTGTGAGTTATTGCAAATTATCTAAAAGCTATTTTTCGATATCTATCGACTTGATAGATAACGAGGAATATCCCTCAGTTGCTTCCTAAATGACGTCAAGCTTCGGCGCCTCACTTCGTCTTCGATACTGTTACAAGCGATTTGGTGCCGGCTTTGACAGCAGTACCAGAAGTTCATGCTATTCCAAGCCGTCCTGGTGATTCTATGTCCGAAAAATTAGATGTATAATCAGAGGCGGACTGGCTATATGGTGTACCGGTAAATCTCCCGGTGGACCCCTCTCTGACAGCCATATGGGCCGCCCCTTTTACCTTTTTCAAGCCTTAAAACAACCAAGAATTTCCATTAGATTGGGCATAAATTCAACTTATGACAGGAAGCAATGGGCCCATAATTTATCAACTTGCACTAATTTGGCCTTATTTGGGGCCCGGATGCATTTCCATATTGAGCGATAGAACATCAGCGATACAGCAACCTCAGGTGCTAAATCTATTGAGCGGTCAGATAAGAGGCCCTAATTAGCAAGACTTAAAAATGGTCGAAAATGCTCTGTCAGCGATATATTTATTGCAGAGAACTGACTACCTGGTCGACCTATTTTTTGAAGTTATGCCTTAAAATGTTAGACTAGTTCGTCGCAGTGACGTCGCTAGAGACCGTAGATGAGTGTACTTGAACACTGGACTCTGAAGGCTGAGAAAGGCGATATAACATTTATACCCGTGCTCTGTACCGACACGTTATGTGTATTTACAAGAGCTATTAAAGCAGGAAGAAGAAACGGATGCGTTTACTACCCCCCCCCCTCCCTGCCCCTCCCTTCCCCACCCCCATGTTCAGTTCCAAACACCTTTGTTTAAGATAACTTAAAAATTGTTTTCACTGTTTGAATAAGAAATAGCTGAAATAAAATTTTAATATTTCAAAAACTTGTATTTTAGAAGAAAAGTCATGTTTTAAGGGTTTCTTCAAGTGGGAATTAAGCTCCCAGAAACGAGTAAATGGCTTCTTTTAAGGTCCAATTTCAAATTTTTCTCACACCGGGCCGAACCATGGTCGGCCCGCTGTGTCCAGGAGGCCCTGTCTGGTATATATTTCCCTGTAACCTTTTCTCTCCCAGTCCGCCACTGGGTATAATAATAATAAAATAATAAAGTGAAATAATTAGATGTAGAAAGTGACTCCGAGAATGATATTGAGTATTGAACTGGGTAACTTTTAGACATCACCTTGTTGATTCATTCGCCCAGAAAGTTTTTTGGGGGGATGAGTCGACGAACTCAATTCCAAATTCCTTGTTGTAAATTGACATTAATGAACAATTTGAGAATATTCCCATTTGTAGTAATATAATTATTAAATTTCATCTGTGAGTTGAACAAGTAATTAATTAAATTATCGTGGAAAGGTGGGACTGTTTTTTATGTTTGAATGATTTGGTTAGAACAGGCTTGAAAGAACGTACATTCGTTATAGACGATAATTTACTGTAAACGACTTCGCTGTAGGCATAGAAATGAAGCATGATTTAATTTTCTTTTTTTGAATCGCTATAACCTATCATTCTTCATATCGGGCTTAATAAGTGAGTTTTATTGCAACCAATTACAATTAAAACTAGAAGTCCTGTCATGAAATGCGCACAAACAGTACGTCGATCTGCGCGTTATGACCATAGTAAGGTTATCCAATTATGCACATATGGCCTGTGCACAAGCAATGTTTCAGGCAATAGACCTCCGGGTAACCCGGGGGTCCATTGGCAGAAACTTTGCCTGTGTCTGCCACGAGTAACCGGGAGAATCTGCCGTGCTTTGGATGCCATTCGATATGGCAATTGCGCGCAATTCCTACGCACAGTTAAGCCTAGGTAAGCGCACAGTTCGTTAGAGAACTTACTGTAGTTTGAAACGACAGTTATACGCATTGAAAGAAAAAAAACATGTGCCATAAGCTTCGGAATTTTTGGCAACTCAGGTTGACTTTTCGCTCTGAACAAGTTTCAGAAAAAATCAAATTGGTACTGAGATAAGAAAGCTGCGAGCAATCCCCATAATACCGCTTAATAGACTTCCAGTAATTCAGACGAAAAGGCCAAACCATTGGTTTTATGAACACTGGCTAGGACTGGACGTATAATGTGTGCACTGCCACAACTGTTCAAGTTAACCCGTTCAAATGATAGCACACATTTTGCGTGAAGATGACAGAGCGTGAGAAGAGAAGAATACAATAAACAACCTTATTATGTGACCACCATAAATAGCCACTCAATACGACTGTAAGCCAGAGTTTTCCGGAAAACAAGAGTGTAAAGTTTTCCAGATGCCTGTCTCAAACGAGGCGCACGTGAACGAACTATTTCAACCAGTGACCTATAAAAGAATATAGAGCATAAGCACAGAACATAAACACGCGTGTCTCCTCATTAAACTCCATTGACAAACATTCCAGTCGAGGTCTATTTGAAAATTCCGTGCTGCACAATTGCAAAATAACAATTAACAATTATTTTCAAGATGCGAATCCAACAAAACGTAGGAGAATCTGTGTTATCGAAAGCAATTCCGATTGAAATTCAATTCTTGCCTCCATTGTTTTGACGTTCAAGTTTCATGTTCGACACGAACGTTCGATATTACTACTCGTTTGGGATTCCCCAATTCCATAAATTGTTAATGGTTATTTGGCTATTATAATTCTTGTTGTATTTTATTTTTCAGGTGTTGTGATCAGTTTAAAATACTAATTGCCATATAATAAACAAATTACTACAACAGTCAATTGATCTGTGTTGTATTCCGTCGAGTTGACGAGATGAGATTGGCCTGATCAAACGTGGCGCCGCAGGCGTCTTGAGCAATATGTCGTATACATTAGGCTAAAACAGTGTTTGCATTCTCGGACAATCCCTCGTTGAATTTGAATGAACCCTCTCATTGGACTTTTCTATTGCCTCTCAGTGTATTCCAATATTAGTACAAACTCAAGGAGACCCGAAACGTTTCACATTTTTTGATTGATGTATATTTATTTAGTTGTGTCCCCAATGTGTTTGCTTTGTTACAATTTATGGGAGAGTGCCTTTAGGCACTCTCCCATAAATTGTAATGAGGCAAATCCCTATAGATTAAATACTTTTACTTCAAAGACAATATGAAGAGCATTGAAAGAATATGAAGCCTTTGAATTACAGTGCCTACAGTTTGTTTTTAGAGGAATGGTTTTTTTTTTCAAATTAAAAATTAATTTATTTGTATAAATATCCATTTTCTATATTTCTGTGTGTAAAAAGACAGCCGAAATCTTCTCCATGTTTGCTCGCTTTTTGAAAAAGAAAAAGAAAAATTAAAAATAAAACCCTCTCCCTCCCTCACTGATTTGAAACAAAAATGGCCTGATAATCAATTAATTTATTTTGTGTGGCCTAAATGGGGGTGATTTTTATAACACGCCATCTCTGACTTTGAAGTCAATATCTCTCACGTAGAGGCAGCCAATTTCTTAAAAAAATACGAATAAATAACCTATTTGGACATAATCTTCATTTTTATTTTTCTGTTTATGTATCGAATCTGTCACACGTATTTGCCAATCACACCTGAGTTTTGTTTTCGTTTGTATTTCAAACAGACAATCAATAAACAACAAAGAGTTTTAAAGTTTGAAATGTTCTGAGTGTGATGTTTGAATTTTTTAATTAATATACTCTATATCACAGGGCGTGTAATTAACACAAGAACGCCAGGATATATGAATCCGTTCGTCAATAAGGCAATCATGCCATCGCGGAAGGATGGAATTTGAGCCTGCGCCTCTCGTTCTATCCCTTCGCGCTGTATTAACAAACGCATTCACACATCAGAACGTTCTGGGTATAACTGGACAGGAGGATCGGGGATAATTTAATCCTGCAGACTTATAAGGTTGTATGATGAAATTATTATTGAACCTCCCTCAATTACGAGATAGACCCGCCCATTTTGCTGTATATTGTAGTGAAAAAGCGAAACCATCTGAAACGTTGGTATTTTAAGAGTTAATATTTCCGATTCCTATCCCTGGCAATAGATCAGTCTCGAGAGTAAACATAAAACCTTCATGTTTAGCCTGATACAGAAAAAAAATAATGGAAATGTCAAACATCTACCATTAAAAAGCGCACTGCGATACCTTTGAGCTTATAATCACTGGAAACGCCGACGCCAAGGTTATAAATGTTTAAACACAGACAGACACACAGGGGATAAAAGTACTTTTATGGTCCATCTGAAGGCGACGATTCGACTTTTGTATTTTTAAATAAGACCCCAAAGCTGATAAAAATCTCCTGACATACACCCAATGGTAATAATTTATCTGTATTAGACAACAAAATCTAATAATACCGAGACAGTAAGAGAAACGTTTTGTTCTTCTGTGTTCAAACATTCTCTGGAGTACACTCCTTCTCTGGCGGTCACTATTTCATGAGATGTTTGTACAGTGGAGCCCACTTAAATGGATATCTCTTAATTGTATATCCCTGTTAATTGAATATAATTTTCAAACACAAAACCATTTACCATACCTTCAGTACAAATTTGATCTGTTAATTGCATATGGGTTGTTGAGTAAAATCCTGTTAATTGTATATAAAGTTTTATAATATAGCGAAAAAATTACTGTGACACGCACCAAATTCCCCTTATTTATCAACCTTTTTGGCCTCACTGCATCCAATACACGCATTTATTTTATTGTATCTTGTTTGACAGAGCTCTGTGAGCTCTGTCAAACAAGATATAATAGAATAAATGCTCAGTTTACATCAAGAACACATACACTAAAAACTAAAGTGTTAAAACTGACACTTTCAAGGTGTTAAACCCATTCTAACTCCTAGGGTAACACTCAAAGTCCAATGCTTTAAGCACTTAGACATTACAATCGTCAGACATATGAAACTTGAATGGAGGGCACTTCCGATGTGTCTAGCATTGGTGGTTCTTCCAGAATCGTCCATAATTTGATTTGCGCTTGGTGGGTACATACTAAAAAGGACACAACGCAGATGACGCGGATCGGGCTCGAGAGTGCGAGCCTGATCCGCGTCATCTGCGTTGTTTCCTTTTAAGTGTCGTGACATTACACTTGTCAAGTGGTATCATTGTAACACCTGTCAAGTCAAGTTCTGGGATATCTACACTTGAACAAAGTGCTAGTTCAGCACTTAGTAAGTATTGAATATAACACTTCAAGTGAAGTTGTTAACACTTTAGTTTTTAGCGTGTAGGAAAATTGTATACTCCTGTTAATTGAATAATTTTCACTGGCAAAATGGATATTCAATTAAGAGGATTCTACTGTATTTGATCAAGGGAGTTTCGAAATTCGATTTCATTCGATTCGAAATCATATCCGTGATTCCATTCGAGTGGGGAGCGATAGGGAAAATTTTGAATTGTCGAAATGTTCTCAATATTCAATCAAGTGTTTCTCTTGAACTCTTCTTCTTTCATCAGGTCTCCTGTACAGGACAACCCTCCTCCTCCTATACAGGAGACCTGGTGATAGAAGAAGAGTTCATGAAAGCCCTGCTTCCGAACAACTTTGATTTTCAATACCATAGACGTGGTTCGAACAAGTTTCATTCGACACCAGTCGCCTACCAAAACTATACTAATCTCCGTATCGATTTGATACTCAACTCGGTTCTGCAGCACTCAGGAATTTTGAAAAAGAGACGTTCTCACTGATTTTCATTTAGATGTTGTGTACTATAAAGTAATGCAATTACATGATTTGATTGCGTTTCTGGAATATTCCGCTTTTTTTTACACTTTATTACTTTCCAAAGTGTGATTTACTGGGATTTCCGGGTTTGATTATAGACCATAACTTCAGAAGTGAATTTTGCAATCAACAATTGTGTCATGTATCCGTGTGCGCAAACAAAGACGCTTTGCCGTGGGTGTTATGGGGACTTCATTGTTTTTTGTATTTTTTAACCCTTTACCTAATATGAGAACAGACGACACTTGCAAAAAAAATTCTTGAATAACTATTATTTTCATTTTTTGTCTCCAAAAAGAGGTTATAACCCCCTCATTGGAACGAGCTCGATGAGCTCGTTCCAATAAGGAGTCATAATCTATGTTTTAGGGACAAAAAATAAAAAAATAATGAAAATTAATTGGCGATGTTTGAGAATAGCGCTGACCGTTTTTTTACGTTAGGTAAAGGGTTAAATAATATAATTATCTTTAATAATGAAAAGTAATAAACAGAGTAATCGCTTGACTGGACTGCTTACGTGAAATAATTCATCCGAGGCGAGGGACTATATTGTAAAACACTCGTGCGCATTCGCGCACTCGTCTTTGTACGACGTCCCTCACCTCTCATGAATTATTTCATGAAACCAGCCCAGTCAAGCGATTACTCTCCATTTAATCGCAGTTCAATACAATTTCCGAATAAGGAATGATTCTGACAACATTTTCTATATTCCATGTTTGTATAAATGTGCAATAATAATGCAGCACGAAGAGTAAAGTTGTGTCGTGAGTGCAACTTGAATTCACTTGAGACTTGTGCATATTGTTGTTGTGTTTTAGAAACTTTGCAAAGTGTATTGTATTTTATGTTTCTCATCAAATGCCTTGAAACTAAAGCTGCACGGTATATCGATAAACCGATACAGAAAGAGTAATCGTTTGACTGGACTTGTTACGTGAAATAATTCACGAGAGGTGAGGGACGTTGTACAAACACGAGTGCGCGAATGCGCACGAGTGTTTTACAATATAGTCCCTCGCCTCGAAGCCTCGAATGAATTATTTCACGTAACCAGTCCAGTAAAGCGATTACTCTGTTTATTACTGTTCATTATTAACGATAATTATATTATATAATCCTTTGCTAACGTAACGGCCAGCGCTATTCTCAAAAATCGCCAATTAATTTTCATTATTTTTTCATCTTTTGCCTTTAAAACATAGGTTGTGCCCCCTCATTGGAACGAGCTCATAGAGCCAGTGGCGGCGCCAGAGTTACAGAATCGAGGGGGTACAGTAGGGTATTGCCCGCCGCGCAGCGGCGGCCTCGTGACGCGCCGAGCCGGGGTGGGTTTGGGGAGTGGTGTCCCCTCCGGAAGTTGAGAAAATTTTTAAAACTTACGTTGTAAATGGTGTTCTCTGGAGCATTCTCAGACAATTAAATTAAACAGTTTTATCCTTTTGTAACTTATTGGTTAGGTCTTTCAGTTATAGAAAACGTCGTACATGGTGACATTTTAACGGAAGAACGCTGTTGTAAAGTGCGAGCACAAAGCACCAAACGACACTCAAATCGAAAATGAAAGTAGGCTGCATTCCAAACGGATGCGTTGCACGCTCTCGATTCTAGCATTCCTCGAATACTCTTAAACGGTATGTTTCAGACCGTTTGAACGCGGCACGCCTTGTTAAATTTGGGCCCTCGACTCTTGTTTGTTGTTTGCAGCTAACGTGTGTGTGGGGGTGGGGGGTGGGGTGGGGGGGCACACACAAACATAATTTAAAAACTTCTCTGATTTAGTGCACGTGGGAATATGGAATTAAGCATACCCACCATTACACCGCAACGTTCAATACAAAAATTAAAATGATAGTATTTTTTACTACACTTGGAGAAAAAAGTGGAGGGGTAAGTACAGCCCCTCCCCCATTACCCACCGCCCCAACCCCTGGCGCCGCCACTGCGTAGAGCTCGTTCCAATGAGGGGTCATAACCTATGTTTTTGAGACAAAAAATGAAAATGATAGCTATTGAAGATTTTTTTTACACGTGTTGTCTGCTTTTCATATTAGGTAAAGGGTAAAAAAAACAAAAAAACAATGAAGTCCACATTACAACCACGGCAAAGCGTCTTCGTTTGCGCGCGCGAATACATGACACAATTTTGATTGCATAATTCACTTGTAAAATTATCGTTTAAAATCAAACCCGGAAATCCCAGTAAATCACACTTTGGAAAGTAATAAATACCGGTACTCAGACCGATATCTATTGAATACTGGTGAAAGAGCTTGTTCCAATGAGGGGTCACGTGATATTGTGTTATTGAAATTTTAGGAAAAATACGATAAACTAATATTTAAATTAATAAATTTTGATATCGTCTGCGTTGGGGAGCTGCATCATCAAGGCATGCTAATTCGTTCGACTGTGATGGCTCAAGTTCCGATTGTGTTTCGTACAGTACGTGGAGAGTGTATTATCACAAAATCACCCGCGGAGTGGAGATTCCACCCTAGAAATAATTGCAAATTTGTTGCAAAGCATAACAAGCACAAGCAAAGTTCCAGCCAATGGACCTCCCGGTTAAACCCGGAGGTCCATTGGCTGAAACCTTGCTTGTGTTGTTTGTCCATATATATGTACAGAATTTTAAAGTGATACTTTGGGTGATAACCCCACTCCGCGAGTGATTTTGTTACAATCCACTCTCCATGTACTGTATGTTCAGATATCTGAACAGTCTTCTGATACACTGGTATATACCGTTGTTTTGGGGGTTGTTTTTTGTTTTTTGTTTTTTTTAATACCGATACCGGTATTCAGTTTAGAATATCGCGCAGCCCAAGTTGAAACTGTTTCATGCTCATTTATTTTCCAAACAGTCGTAGTTGTGAAACTTGGAAGAGCTTTTTTGCGACAACTCAAGTGAACCATCTACGTGCAGTACACCTTAGTACACAGGGCTACCGTGCCCCAACATGGGCAGTCGGGATTAAGTGCCTTGCTCAAGGAAACAACACGGTTTGAAGTCCAGTTCCGTAACCAAGGAGTTACCAAGCTCCCTCTGGTGTTGTTTATTTCTGGAGTCGCTTCCCTTCAGTCAGTGGTGGAATACAAAAAAGCACCTGCCAAAAAAAGTTTCCGTTACGATTTGGTTAAATATACTGTCCAAAACAAGTTAAGCACACCCCCCCCCCCCCCCTCCCATAATACCTGTGGGTGGGTATACGAATAGCTCATATTATGACGTTCTGCATTACTCTATCGGATCGGGCATACATCCTTAAAACTGGTGAATATTTGCTGGCTATTGACCACTTAACTGCCGTGTGCCTATAAAGAAATGAGACAACATCACAGTGAGAGAAATTCGGAAGGTCACGGACAGCATGCCACGCCGATTAACCCATTCCCAACTTAACGGCCAAAACCGGCCAGCACTATTCTCAAACATCGCCAATTAATTTTCATTATTTTTTCATTTTTTGTCTCAAAAACATAGATTATGACCCCTCATTGGAACGAGCTCGACGAGCTCGTTCCAAAGAGGGGTCATAACCTATGTTTTTGAGACAAAAAATGAAAAAAATAATGAAAATTAACTGGCCACTTTTGTGAATAGCACTGGCTCGGTATATTATTATTATTTATTTATTATTGATGTTTAAGGTCACATATTTATGCACAATGGCTAATCATGACCGTGACAGTTTTACGGGTGGAGGAAGCCGGAGTACCCGGAGAGAACCACCGAGCAACGACGAGCAGCTGCCAGCTCCCCAACATCGTAACTCCGCACTGCAGCACAGGCAGGGTTAGATTGGTTGAAGACATGCGTACCATCGACGTGCAGTACGCCGTAGTACACGGCGTCAACGTGCCCCCACATGGGCAATGGGGGTGAAGTGTCTTGCCCAAGGACACAACGCGGTTGGTGCAGGTGGGATTCGAACCGAGGACCTCTCGGCTTGCAGTCTGCTGCACCTCTACCTACTGAGCCACCGCGCCCCCAGCACTGGCTCGGTTTGGGCCGTTACGTTGGGTAAAGGGTTAACGAAAGCAAATCTTCAAAATAATAATAAACGAAGGAGCGCTTTCATACAGAAGAAATACGAAACATAAAGGTTATTTATTTACTTGTTTACTTGGGTTTAACGACACTTTGGACAGCCAGGGTCACCTCGTGTCGGCCAGTTTTACGCGTGGAGGAAGCCGGAGTATCCGGAGAGAACCACCGAGCAACGGCGAGCAACTGTCAGACTCCCTAGTGTACAAACGGCACACAAGCAGGGTTAGCATTGGTTGAAGACAAGTGCACAATCGATATGCAGTGCGCCTAGTACACAACACCACCGTACCCACACATGGACAATTGGGATGAAGTGCCTTGCACAAGGACACAACGCAGTTAGTCCTGGTGGGGATAGAACCGTGGACCTTTCGGTTTGAAGTCCAGTACGTAACCACTGAGCCACCGCACTCCCAAACATAAAGGTCCTTTTGCATAAAGAAAATTGTGGTTTCATCAAATGGTCGATGTGGGTGTTCCGGTGGCCCAAAATTTGTCTTGACAGACTGCAAAACTTTCCGAAAGATATGGTCATGCTACGGAGGGATGGATCCCCCTCCACCGAACCCTGCGATCTTCGAGTCTGTCCATGATGCATTGTTCTGGGTACGGTATAAATAAAATATACCCAAAGTAGCTTGGTGTACCAAATGTTCACCACTCGTGGTGAAGTGATGTTAACAGCGCGCCGAAGGCTCGCGGTGAACACCACTTCACCACTCGTGGTGCACATTTGGTACACCAAGCTACTATGGGTGTATTCTATATTTCTACAAAAGTTTAATAATTAGGCTTTCCCAAACCCAGTTTGGGAAAGACTCTTGTTATTCTTCTTTTTCAAAATTTTTCTTCCCTATTTTTTTTTCTTTTTTTCTTTTTATTTTTTAGGCTTTCCCAAACCCAGTTTGGGAAAGACTCTTGTTATTCTTCTTTTTCAAAATTTTTCTTATTGCTCCGACGTGGCGTTCAATTATGGGTCTCCCGATTGATCGAACTGACCGGCGAGCTTATTCGACAATGTGTGTACTATGAGGTAAGACCCTAATGTGACATACCTCAATAAATAAGCATTGTCCAACCGGAGCTACCGTTAATATCAACCATCCAGGACCCCGCTCTCCGTGGCTTTCATATCGCACCTCCCGGGATATGAAGATGCCTCTTTTACAAGGCCTTTTGCCCGAAGCAGGGGATACCGCGGGCACTAGGAAATACAATTCAGAAATTGCCCACACAAATAATGACACTCAAATATACGTTTTCTCAGGAGCGGAGTCATTTCACAGTGTACGATTTAGTCGCCACTCAGTTTACGGTTGAACCATTTTTGTTGAAGCCGGTGTTACAGGAATGGAAGTCCGTAGGAAAATTAGTCCCTCTGAACTATTATTCTGCGAAATTATAGTCCAAGGTCTAACATTTCTAGGAATAGTAGTCCGGCGGACTACTATTCCTAGAAATGTTAGACCTAGGACTATAATTCCGCGGAATAATAGTCCAGAGGGACTAACGTTCCTACGGACTTCCATTCCTTTTACACCGGTGAATGGTTTATCCCGTCGTAGTGAGTAATTGATAAGATGTTTTTTAGCGGGTTTCCTATGATTCCGACAGCTGGTTTAACTATTTTTCGTATATCAGAATGCTATCAGTTAACATGTACATGCTCAGACGGTAATGAAACTAATAGTTTGTGTTCATGATACTATGATGATAGTTTCATTAACCCTTTGCCCAGCGAATCGACAGAATCCGCCCGCGCAATATGCAAATTCAGTAGATGAAAAACTATTATTTTTCAAAAAATTTCAACAAAACCGTATCATGTGACCCCTCGTTGGAACGAGCTCGTCGAGCTCGTTCCAACGAGGGGTACATGATATGGTTTTGTTGAAATGTTTTGAAAAATTTGAAAAAAATGATATTTAAAATAATAAAGTTTGATATCGTCTGCGTTTTAATCGACTGATAACATCCATTTCAATATAGTTAGGATTTTATCACAACTGAAACGTTATACATTTCCTTATATATTGTATTTTGAGTAAACGACGTTTCAGTTTTTACTTTACTTATCCACAAATAAAATGCATGTATCTCCTTGCCTGTTACACACAAGGCCCTATGCTGTCCTAAATTATAAAAATCGCCGTAATTACACGTCACTATGTCCCACTTCTGTCAACAGTGAAAGACCATATCATATGAGTAACAATTTATGTCCTCGATAACCTTTATTGGAATGTCATTGCTTTTTCTAAAAGTCGAGGTGGCAATGTATGTTTGATAACAGTATCTTATACTAGCCTAACTCCTTAACATGTTCAACTGGACACTCAATTTTGATTCCCTTGTAAAACTGTTCCGCAGTTCAACCGCTCGGACATCAGACACTTTTATGAACTTAGCAGACGATATGATTCTACATTTGATTTCAACTCAAGTGACCACCAAATAACTTGAGTAGCGATAATTATTCTCCAAAATACAGTGGATCCCACTTAATTGGATATCTCTTGTTTGTATATCCCTGTTAATCGAATATAATTTTCAAACACAAAATCATTTACCATACCTTCAGTACAAATTTGATCTGTTAATTGCATATGGGTTGTAGAGTAAACTCCTGTTAATTGTATATAAATTTTTGCAATAAGGCGAAAACATTACTGTCACATGCACCAAATACCCCTTATTTATCAACCGTTTTGGCCTCACTACATCCAATACAGGCACTTATTCTATTATATCTTGTTTGACAGAGCTTTATGAGCTCTGTCAAACAAGATATAATAGAATAAATGCTCAGTTTACCCCCAGAACACAGGAAACTGACCAAATCCCTGTTAATTGTATACTCTTGTTAATTGAATAATTTTCACTGGCAAAATGGATATTCAATTAAGAGGATTCTACTGTACAACACAAATAATATGATTAATTAATTATCACATGCGAATTATTTAAGAAATTACCTTTGTAAGATTTGCTTTATGGATTTATTATTTGAAAATTCAAAAACAAGTTCCATGCAGCGCATAGCGCGATATATTAAATTCGTCTTCAGTGTTTTGAGTGTAAACTCCATAAACCCAATTGGAGCAACATTCACGATTTTTATTTAAATTCTCTTACTTCAGAAAATGACCTTTAAACTGGAGGTATTGAGACTATAGTTCGACAGAAAACACTTAATTTAACCCTCTCCACACCGAACAGTAAATTCTGACATTTCAAGCACAAACATTTTCCCATAATGCAACTTGGAATTTAACCAATTCAATCCTGTTTGACAGAGCTCAATGAGCTCTGTCAAACAGGACTGAATTAATTAAATTCCTAATTGTTATATGAGAAAAATTGTGGTTTGAAATTTGGACATTTTTACATCAGTGTGAAGAGGGTTAAATGAAAATGAATGAAAGATGAATCATAATAAGTGTCCAGAATTACCACTACTTGGAGTTCAAGGAATACAATTGCTGGCCGTACCTGTAACCACCAAGTTCACTCTAAAAGCTCACTTTTCAACTTGAACCTAACATAGAATGTGTAGTCGTCCACGTGACCATGGCAATTCAATAGTTCATCACCTGAGTTCCAATATGTTCTATGTGCCAGTAGAACACGTTGGCACTCAGGGGACGAGTTGTCAGCGCATACATGGGATGGTAGTTCGCCTGTTATAATGTACTTTATCCAGAGATTCTCCTGCGTTCCGGGAACCAGCTATCAGTGATTAAAATATAACTTGATTATTTACTCGCTGACACCTGTCGATTATCTTTGGCCTAGCAACACTTGCCAGGTCTACTTGAAGTGTGAGTAGAGCAATGAACTGTCCGATTGACGACTTGTTGATTAGTGGGGATGGAAAACGGTTTTATTGTTTGATCTCCAGGGTGTAGTATGCCGAAGGGTTATTACTGTCCACAGTTTTCGTTCAAAATTGAACTTGTGACGTCCACATTCTTTTGTCTTAAAACTAAAAGTTGTTTTCTCAAGTTAGAAGATTAAAGTATCAGGAAGTAACTGTTGTTTCAATTAGGTTTATAATTTTAAAAGAATTAAAACGAGTTTTCTATATCGCACTATGTGTGATATAGAACTTGTCTTCAATCTTTTTAATAACTCCACAGACCCAATTGAATGTCAATGTTACGCACCTGTTTGGCAGCAAGATGCTCGTGGATTCTAGCAAATATGATTCACAAAATATTAACCAAAAGATATAGCATGTAAGATGGTATGTGAGGCTTATAGCTATACATACACCTTCATGCAATGTTTCCAATCAATAATATTTGCAGAATTAGGAGTTAGGCATAATACCAACTCCTTGGGTATCTCCAATTGTTATCATACCCAAACCGAAAAATCCAGACATCGTAGTGGCGATGAGGATGGATCAAAATTCATTTCCACATGACGACACTTCCAAATTTTCCGAAATTTTACCGTAATCCTGAATCAGGTGACGTAACAATTCATTTGGAAAAAATAGTTTTCCAAATTTCGCAATATCGTCATTGCTCTTGATATCAGCGATCCCAAAAGAAAGTGGGCGTTATTACTTCACTATATGGGAGATGAAGTTATGGATATTTTTGACACGCTACTAGATACGGGCAATAAAGATCAATTCGATAAGGCCGTGTTTGCACTGAACGCTTAAATTTCACCTCGGCGTAACCTTGAATACGAAAGTTATGTTTTCCGTCAAGCCCACCAACTGCAAGGTGAGACAATGGATTCGTTCCACTCGCTTCTTAGAAAGCTAGCTGCGTACTGCAAGTTTATTGACATTGATCGAGAAAGTTAAACTCGAACTGTACCTGCAATGCTGCACTCCACACAAGTTGCGAAACGAGGTACTCCGAGATAGCTCCCTAACTTTGAAAACGTTACTCGATAAAGCCAGAGCCGAGGAGGAAGCATCAAAACAATCTGATGAAATTGAAACGAATTTACACCACACCCCCAAACATGCAACTGTTAATATTAACTGGGTGACTTTCAAAAACACACATTTTCATCAAAAACCATCAACCAATCTGAGATCCAATGCACGTTCAATTCGTTCCACCCACACTCTGACCCAGCCAACCTCGACCCAGAGTGTAGCTCAAATATGTGGCCTTTGTGGAGGAACATATCCTCACCCGGAGGTAAAAGGAAATGTCCAGCATGTGGTAATGAGTGTATAAGCTGTGGTAAACCTAATCATTTTGCTCGCTGTTGTCGTTCAAAATCACAAGCACGTCGAGAACCTACTAAAGTACACATCACATCAACACCCTCAGTCGATGAGCCATCATATTCATCTGATTCTGAAGAAGAATATATTTTTACTTTGAACTCTCCAAAACTGGGTTCTAAAACAAACTTCAAACCCAAGCCTCATTTTGACATAAGAATGACCCTACTTTTAAACATCATAGCAGATTCTGGTTTTGGCATAAATATCCTCGACTCATCAACATTTGTTTTGTTAACACCTCAACCACGTCTCTGTCCAGCAAACGTTAAAATTGTCGCATATGTGTCTAAACATCTTGATATTTGGTGTAAATTTAGGTTATCGTACAAGCTGGTGAGATTGAGACAAATGGGACATTTTATGTTAACTGGAAATAGTGGTTCTCTCTTAAGCTGCCGCACAGCGGAAAAACTAAAGCTCATTCAGTTCAATAACTTAGTTGATTCAGTCCATTTTGTTTCTTCAGTCATCGAAGAATATAAGCATTTATTTGAAAGCATAGGGAACTGAAAGACTACCAAGTTTATCTGCACATTGACAAGTCTATGCCGGATGTTGCGCTACCGCATCGCCGCACCCCCTTTCATTTGAGAAAAAAACGTTGAGGAACAGCTACTCAAAGACGAAGAGGAAGTAGATGAAATACCAACTCCTTGGGTATCTCCAGTTGTTATCACACCAAAGCCGAAAAATCCAGACATCACAAATGAAATTAAATGCAGTTATAGCTATACTGCACGTGCATAAACTTACAAATAGTGTTACGACGCTCCACACTCAATAACCGCAGTATACATTATGCAAAATTAACAGGATAAAGACTACACGATGATTCACTGCTCAAATTTATATTGCAACATGAACAATGGACATGCAGATTCATATTATTTTAATCTAAACGGAATTAGTAAAATCTATAACAGAGAAGCTCTATTATATACTACCTCTGTTGATTGAAACGTGTGCTTTTAAATAAACGTTTTACCCAACAAGACTTCGTAAATAAATATATTAAATGTTACCTACTAAGCAATTCTTAGAAAATGTATCAAGAAACACAGCAACATACCAATGACATTGGAACCAGCTGATTGAGTTGGAAACAATGATGTCAACATTGTTATGTATTTATTAACACTGTAAAAATTCTTCAAGATTTTAGACATCATAACAGTGTTTGTTAGAGCTTGAACGAGCGATTTTCACGGTCCAGTTTTGTTGTGCGACACAAGTCGCGGTGGCAAAGCGGTCTGCATCACTCAAAGCGACTCGATCGAGCCGTTGTCTGCCCATGTGGTAATGATTTTATGCTTGGTTGGTTTGTCGGCCTGCCGCGTGATAATTGGAAGAATCTTGTCCCTTATGAATATGTATTTCATATCGGCTAATCCACTCTATTTGCCGACGACACAGTCACCTGTCGCCGTTACAGAATGGGTGAATCATAACGTAAAAACGTAAAAATCGCTCCCTCGCTCCCGATGTGGAACGACCGTTATCTTTCAAGCAGTCAATCCTTTAAGTGAGCCACTGGCAGAAGACGGAAAATAATTAACGGCGATAACAGACGATAAGACAAAACAGACCAGAGTTATCTTGGGTATTTGTCAGTAAAGACAAACAAATGTTGATGTCACTTAAACAAGCACAATGCACTGATTGGGACTTTGCTTGTGACCATTTTAGCTTCTATGAAATTTAGGTTTTTTGATTAGGGTGATAATTTCACTTCGCAGATATATCACTCTCCTTGTAGTGTACCAAGTACTACTATTTGAAAAATAACGTTCAAATATCACTGTATACTAGACTCATTAGTTGTGGTTTTTTGTGTTTCTTATGGCTAGACCTTCAGCGGAACGCCTTATTACAAACACCACAAATATATTTTGCTTCGGCCACGTGTTTTGAGCTTGTGTGCTCCTTTAGGCTATTTTTCCTGCTGAAATCAAGACCACACACATGCAGGGAGACTCTTCTGTTGGAGCGGAACGACAAGAGAGATGGTGTCTCTTTTAAGACGAATAATAGATAAAACTTCTTTTGCATTTTGTGCAAGTGAAGGGTGTTAAGGTATGATGGCGATTTATATGCCCACCATAGTGGGATTTCTTAATACATTTTGCATTGCACATTGTACAGGTAAAGCGAAATTTGCTCTCATGGTGCAACACATCGTCGTGTTAGAACCAGAACGTCCTATGTCCCCTATGGGACATAGGACGTTCTGGTTCTAACACGACGACATGTTTCTGTAAACCTACTTTACATGACAGATATTTGCCACATTGATGGCATAGAAACTGGAAGACCTGGAAGCCTGCTGATCAGCAGTTATATTGTTTTCATTGCCGCCTTCATTTATCTCGTTGAAAAACTCGTCTAAAGGCCTGATCTCGTTCTTCATCTTATCCTATTTCGTGGTCTGTAACAAATGAAAACAAACTTGTACTATTAAAATACGGTATTCTTGAACCATTTCAGTACTGTCCATCGTGAGTGTATGTGAGTGTTTTTTTTTATATGATTTGTCACGTCCATTTTGCATGTGTGTGCAAAAAATGTCATAATTTAATTCACCGGGAATATGGGCCTCCAGAACTGAATTATCACAATTCACCCCGGGTAATATGTGTCACACTTCTATATCTTATTCAGAAAGGCGGTTACCGTCTTTACTAGAAACTATTTGTATACCGTATTGAAAGGGTTAACATCGGACTATATTCCAAATGGCTAAAACGTCACACTATACCGGTTTACATTGGATTCATACTTGGGCTCTGTGAAGTTCAAGTTGTCGTCATTTTGAAAGAAACAATAGGGGGGGGGCGTGGTTCGGGCCTTGTAGCAACGTTAGTCTCATTCAATCCTATGCGAATTAATGCAGGTCAGTAACGAAACTCTGACAACACTGCTGGCTGCATATAGTAGACATTTGTATCCCATACTGGCACATGTGTAAAGTTGACGTCTAATAATGGATGAAATATGTCCACAGAGGATTAACCGTACACACAAAAATTTGGCACTGTATCTAAACGGTACACCAAAAAAACTATACCTACCTTCGAAAAAATATTTTTGTCAGTCGAAATCTCAATACAAATCCATAACCATAAGTATCTGTGTACGGAGGTGTGGTCACAGATATTGGCTTAACAATGGGACTTGAAATAAAATCACCGAAAACGCTTGAATGGCTACAAAATTGTTGGGAATTGGTGTTTCGTAACTTCGCTGTAACATTTCAAATTATTTGTCTAAATAAATATGGCTCATTGTGATGAAGGTGTGATATCAACTGGTAGGACAATTTGTCCCAACCGAAATATTAGTTTTACTCACGCCTTTGAGTCTGAAGCATGCAGTAAGATTGGTCTTTGTATTTCAGACATCAAGGCTTGGATGACTAAACACTTTCTTAAATTGAACGATGACAAGACAGAAGTAATATATATAGGTCTACCTCATCAACTTTAAAAAATATCTAAACTGTCCCTCAGTATTGGAGGTTCTGCGATAAAACCCAGTAGGTGTGTTCGAAACTTAGGTTATTTCATGGATGAAAATTTGGCCGCTGATGAACATATCAAATATGTCTCTCGCAGTGCATTTTTTCATCTTAGAAATATTAGTGAAATTCGATCCTTCGTTGATACGCAGACGTCACAACAGCTTGTCCATGCCTTTGTTAACAGTCGCCTCGACTACTGCAAGTCTCTTCTGATTGGCTCTAAGACATCTATTCTTGAAAAGCTACAACACGTCCAAAACTGATCTGCACGGGTCATAACCAGAACTCCAAAGTACTGCCATATAACACCAGTACTCTCTGAGTTACACTGGCTACCCGTTAAGCAAAGAATTCAATTTAAAATTGTCCTTTTGGTGTTTAAGTGTATCTCGGGATCTGCACCATCCTACCTGTCCGATCTGCTTACCACCCACAAACCACCGAGGTCTCTTAGGTCATCAGGTCAGCTCAATCTGATTCAGCCCGTATCTAAATTTACTTGTGCTGGCGATAGGGCCTTTGCGGTTGCTGGCCCAAGGCTTTGGAATTCTCTTCCAATCGACATAAAAAATAGTAAATCACTTGAATCATTCAAGTCTGGTACTAAAACCTACCTTTTCCGAAAGGCATTTCCTTCAGTGGTCTTTTAATTTTGGTCATAAACTGACACTACCAGGTGTGTGGGTGTTACTGAGTCAGTGAGGATTGCCTCGTTACTCTTCAAGTTACACTCGCATACTTGTTTTGGTAAAGTTGTAGTTTGTTTTGTTTTGTTTTTATTTTGTTTTAATTCAATACACTTTTTCTGTTAGGTTCTGTCGCTTATTGCCACGATATAGCCTCGGTTGCTGATGTGGCGCTGGGCACCAGAAAATGATAATAGTAACCCATGTATCAATGTTTCTGTGAGAAAATGTATGTGTATTTGTGTATATGTATGTATGTATGCAATTATTGCACAGCCATTGAGCACCGTGTGTGGATTCTAGGCTTTAAAATTATTATTAATTAATTACCTCGTAACGATTCACTCCGCTGTTCTTCAGACCGGTGTAAAAGGAATGGAAGTCCGTAGGAACGTTAGTCCCTCTGGACTATTATTCCGCGGAATTATAGTCCTAGGTCTAACATTTCTAGGAATAGTAGTCCGGCGGACTACTATTCCTAGAAATGTTAGACCTAGGACTATAATTCCGCGGAATAATAGTCCAGAGGGACTAATTTTTCTACGGACTTCCATTCCTGTTACACCGGAACGGGCTCAACATATTACGGATGACGCGTTACAATACCCTAACATCAGTTGCTCACAAGGTGAAATTCCCCGGGTTATGGTACGACAATAAATAGGGCCCCGTGAAGCTTCGAAATTCGATTCCATTTCGAATCTTAAGTTGGAATTCACTTCGATTCGAAATCGGATGCTCGATTCGTTTCCTCGCGAATCCTATTCACATGAATATATCTGTGTAACAACACGGCGGATAGTGCTCTTTAAACAATGCTTTTAATTAAGCGGAACAAACAGAGATACATAAATCTTCTTGATTGGTTGTTTCATTCATATGTTTTCTTTGTTTTACTTTCACTCAGTCGACTTGCAGTTTCATTATATTTTCGACAAACACATTGTATGTGTAGTTTCTTATGTACAAGTTCGACTTAAGCTTTAGCCAAAATGTGAGAAAATAACAATTAAATAGTTAATTCATGAGACAGTCCGTATAATACTTACACGACACAACACGTACATATAATAGAGACAATTCGTGCCTTTTGTCGAGATAATTCGTACCTTTTGCCAAGGTAATTCGCACCTTTTTCCGAGACAATTCGTACCCTCTAATTGTGGTACGAATTGCCCCAGGCACGAATCGTCCAGGACACGAGTTGTCCAAGATCTGTGATAATCCTGCTGCCCTGATTCCACTTCGAAAATTTGCAAATCGTCAGTGATTCTCGACCATCAAAAATCTCAATAGGTGCTAAATACACTCTCGTCTTGAGCAATCCTGTAATCTTCTTCACTTCAGCTGTCCATCCAAAACTCCGTAGAATACTCTCTACACGAAATTAACAGTATGTTGACAATAATCTAGACAAGTAGATCGATAATCTGTCTGGCACTTCTAGGCAGGTGATCTGTCACGAGAGCATTCGGTCCTTATTGGTGTGTGTAATTACATTACAGTCGACACCCTATATTTGAAATGACCGCGGTGAAGATGCGGGAATCGCCTCCAGGCAAATTTGCCGAGTACTCCAAATCTGTTGCCGGTTGAAAAGTGCTAACTGACGTTGACTCCATAACCCAAACATAACGACCTGTCTCTTTGTCGATGTCTGAACGACACACTTTCACGCCGGGACTTGGCGTCGCTCTTGGGTGTTACGCAGAGAAGTGAACTCAATAAGCAGGTTGCGTCTTGCCAACACTAAAGCACCGACTTCCCGATGTCGTTTATGATGAACCGTATCCTTGACCCCGGCAATGAACTAACTCGAGCTCCATTCCCCATTATGCGTCACATAAATTATTCTAAGCTGATTAGTTTGATGACAGGTTGTTAGCAATTACTCTCTCTTTCAGGGGGTGGCTATACCTCTCACGCTATACAACCTATCATAGTTGTGCAATATGCGTATTTGTAACCTTTTTGCAAATATGTCTACTGTGAATCAAGAATCTGAATCTTTGGGGACTAGATTGATGGTTAGTGGCCAAGCGTTTGGAAACTGTGGATACTAGTATGGACTCATGGAGGGGGGGGGGGGGCTGTATTGGGGACTATCTCTCGTTTGGAAACTGTGGATACTAGTATGGACTCATGGGGGGGGGGGGATATTGGGGACTATCTTTTAGTTCGTAGACCATACCATGGCTCCTAGCTAATACATAGCCGACGGGTCCATGGTTTTTAGACTACTGCCACTGCTAATTACCCCCCCCCCCCCCCCCCCCCCCCCCCACATTATCTCCTGGTTGTATGAATGCTTTATACCGATGCTACTACTTTTTACTCCTACTAAACTTTTTTCCGATCACTATAATACAACTCCTATGGCTAAACAATCTGCTACGTGCAGAATTTTCCAAAAATGACGACCGACTTGTAGCATTATTACAAGCTAGCTAGCTATCTCCGAAATGTCCAGACCTCTGCCTTAATCCAAGCATTAGTAGGCTCAGTTAGATTGTGTCATTCATCTGAATCCTTTCCTTGAGTTCCTTGATCGAGTATATGCTGGGGTCCATTAGGGGTGAGTGATTGATTGTCTGTTGATTGAACCCAGATGTGTCCATGTGATAGTGACAATGTAAGCACAACACATATACAAGACCTGAATACAATACTTGAAAGACAAAATTTGCTATTGTGATGGGTCGCAATGTGCCTCAAAATCATATTGCACGTGAGCACATACGCGTAGTTGAGAATAGTGATGGCAAGATGATGTAGCGGAGACGGGCCACTGGACACAGTGATCATTTGCTACATGAATATTTACCTTCACTTCGCAAGATTCTTCAGACTGACTTTACAGTCTGAGTTCGCCGTTTTTTTTTCTGTGAATACATTTGCAACGAAAAAGTGATAAAAAATGTTCATGGTTAAAATGCGAATATGTGTAGATTATTTTACGCCCTCTCGTTCTATCCTTCCGCGCGGGCACCCGTACCATACCCATTAAGCCATTCAAACACGCGTGTCGTTCTGTGTTTATTGCACGCTTTAACATCTGTAAAAACAATTATTAGGTCACTCAGTAATTCATCTGACAACTATCAACAAAACGAACACATTTATCGCCAACCAAATTTGGGAAGGGAACTCATGTTACTATTTCGTCCTCTGAGTTCCAGTGTGTTCTATGTGCCTGTTGGCACATAGAACACGCTGGAACTCCGGGGACGATTTTTAGCCCTCGCTGGCGATTCATTGCAATTACTGTGCACGATTTGTATAAAATTCCAGTGAAATTTCGCTTCTTTATAAAAATAGTCTGTCAACGACTTTTGTTCCGCACATATGTGCGGAACGGATTTTCATTTTCCACATGCTTTAGTGTTGCTGTAGATGAGGGTGTCACAGAACAGATGTGTAATAAATAGTATTCTGTACATAGTGGGTGGGTGGGGTATAGTGCCTCGGGACCCATCTTTAGAGTAAAAAGACATGTATTTGTGCATCTGGGAGTACATATGCGGCGTGTGTTTATTTATAAATGGGATATATATTTCATTCATTTTAGTTATGTGTTGGCTATTTACAAATGGTTCTTGTCTTCTACAGAACACAGCTATGAACACTTTACAATCTGATCAACCATTCAGCACCAATGAGCGACTCGTCACATCTTGGTTTATGGTAATTCTTTTCAAACTGTTTGCAACAACGGCTATAACATTTTGTAATGCCACGTGTCACCGACTTAAGCCCCCTGACCAAGCAAATTATTCTGTTTCCATGTTTGAACGCATTCGAAGAAAAATGGCAAGATAAAATAACTGATTGTTCATCTCCCGAACAATTCTGGCACATCGTCAAGCATGTCCTCGGCAATCGTTCATCCAAATCATTTCCACCACTTACTCGATATCCCAACTCCATTACTGACATGGCTTTTACTGACGCAGATAAGACAGATTTACTGAATGAAACATTTTTATCCCATACATGGCTGTTTATTCGAACAATAAAAGCCTTGGAAATTTTTTTGCTTTATTCACTTAGTAGGGCGATAAATTTTCCCCATAGGTTTAACACTGAAAGAATTTATTCCTATAGCAGAGACGGACTTGTTGACCTCTGACCTCTACCGCATTAGTATAATTAACAGTTCAATTGCTGTTTTCGTTAAACCTTTTTGAAAGTATATCATTATGCCAGTAGAAAACACCACACGTTGTTAATAAAGTATTTTTGCAAGTTTAGCTTAAGTTTGTAGGGGAATTATTTTTAGACAGAAATGTTTCACAGCGCCTTTTTTTATTTTTGGCAATTTTGTTGTCATCGTTTTGGACCTATGTGCTTCTCACTTCTCAGTGTGTTTTGTAGCGAGTAACAGCACGATTTCACCTCGACTGCCCTGTAAAAAATTTATGGGATAAACAACATACACGTATAGTGTTTTCAAGTAAAAAAAATATTCTACTCATAGACTTAAGATGAAACCGGGTCGCCAGAGGCTCGTCGGTTACGTTCTTAGCACTCTTTTTTGAAAATCTCTAGATTTATATAAATTTCCGTCTGAAAGCAAGTGTTATCACAATATTCAAGAAAGATAACTCAACCGAAGTGAAGAATTACAGAACTATTTCATTATCATGATTACCGACTCTAGCCAAAAGTTTCGGAAAACTAGTTCTGAAGTGTCGATTCCATCATTCCCAAGACAACAATTTACTTCGTGAATTCCAATCAGGCTTTCTTCCATGCCACTGCACAACCTTCCAGTCATTTGTCTCTCTATTCATAATTGATTGAATGGATTAGCGACTAAGAAAGCAAAGGGTTCTTGTCCAGACTACCTTTCCCGACTATAAACTCATAAAAGCTAGAGTACCACAAGGCTCTGTTATCGGTCCGCTTCTTTTCCTGATCTATATAATCAATGGCATTGTTGAGATCATGGGTGCCTTTGCTAAACTGTATGCCGATGATACCTGTATAGCTGATAACAACAAAAATATTGAAAGTCTTACCATATCCCTCAATTGAAACCTTTCAAAAATTAATACATGGCCTCGTCATTGGGATGTCTCATTCAACAGTGCTAAAACAAAAACAATCCTATTCCACGAGCAGTAGATACGAAACAGATTATCCCAACAGGATAATCGATAGCTGTCAGGTCTCAATCACTGAAGATCACAAGCACCTGGGACTAATTCTCTAATCTAAACTGAGACTCCCAAATAACGGAAATATACGAGAAGTTCAACGCCCGTCTTTCTTACCTTCGCAAAATGAAAGTAGTATACTTGAGGTCCCCTCCACCTCATCTTCCAGTAATCTTGCATGCATATCTCCACCGTGGAAACGTTAAACCTCGTAACACACCACCAGCTCTGACTACAACACTCGGAGACTCACGTTTCGGGAAACCGATGCGTACCATAAACACCGCATTTACCAACAATACAGCTCAAAAATGTCATCCCTGTAGATCTCCTCAAAACCATACAAACAAGTACTCCAGCTCACCAATCTACCGTACGTAGTACACTTATGACCCCCTGCACCAGCCAATTACCCTGGTCGAAAATCACTGTGCCAGTGAAAGTTTGACCCATCCAGCTAGACTCTGACTACGAGTCTGGCGATGATACGTGCATTACTCTACCAGATACCACATGCATACAACCCGTACGAACCAACACCGAATCGGCACCAACCATGTCATCAAAATCCAATGTGTACACTGACATTTCCACCCATGTCAGTCCCAGGAACAAAAAATGTACTTCTCGTTCCCACCCCGACTGTCTACTGTCTGTGAATGACCCCGCTTCTACCACAGCAGCCAGCATATCACTACTACATTTGCCCTATGTTACCTCTGACGGTCAGGGGACTTTGTCAGCACATTTGGGACCCCAGACTTCTCACACCAACCTGTGCTCTACATCTGTTTCTTAGCTTGAGAGTATCACCTACCATTATCCCCACGGACTTCTACCATGGACCACCATGTATAACAACTCAGATCCGGGAACAACATTAACCACAAAATCTTCCTTTACTCGGCTTGCCAACAATTGTACCAGGGAGGGTATACTTCGAAACCTAACCGAAATGCACGGAACAAAACCACAATGACTAGGCAGGTGTGATCCATTGGTGATGTCAATCCACCAATGGCCCACCGCCCACCTACGCGCCGCTGCCATAGAACCAACAGGCATGCAGTCCTACATACCACGTACACCCAAAAGCTGAATAAACGACGACGAATGAAACTACATTAACATCTTACCATACTGATAAAGCTAGCAAGCAAATCACCAACCTATCTATCTATACCGTCTGTACATACGAAATAATTGTACTGGTCAAGTGATTGGGATTTAAACCAACCTATCATGCCATTCTTTAATTAAGTTATACAACTGCTCCATAATAGATGCGATTGAGAGTAATACACTCTGACCAACAGTGGTGGTTCAGCAACCCTTTTAATAACCGGATGGACATTATAATAAAACCGCTCACATTAATAAAGACGTTTGTTCTTAACCCTGAATCATGGCCCCCTCACCCCGAAGCACCACTTCTACTTTTGAGCCCTAAACCTTTGTTCTATAAAGGGTCGGTCTGAATTCTATCTATGGTGACTATAAAGTACCTACAACGACTTATCGGACATTGCTTCCTTACTTATCGAATACAGCTAAATAAGGAAGCAATGTCCAAGATTGATATAATAATCGTAAAACACGAATGAATAATCGGGAAAATTACTGTCGCTAAAGTAGAACAAAACAAATATTTAGCAAATTTAAATGGACACAATTGTTATTAATTGATGGATGCGAGCGGGAATTCATCCAAAACTCATTTGTTTTTTTCCATTGGGGTTATCAAATTATGACATTGATTCATGAAAAGCCATCTACGAAAGCTTTCCAGGGAGCAATGTCAGAGACTGGTATAATAAATGAAGAAAGCGAATGAAAAAGCGGAAAATTACTGTCGCTACAATTACTTATACATTTTAAATAGACACAGCTGTCATTACTTCGTGGAGGTGAGTGGGAATTGATGCGCAAAACTTATAAAATATCAATCTTAAACAGGCAGGACTGTTACACATTTGTATATCACTTTAGTTCTAAATGGTAGTTGGCAACTTTTTTTCCGTAGCTGACTGGTTGTTATTTCATTCTCCCAATAAAGTGTCCAGAGTTCATAAACTTTGGCCTGAGTAGTATGTCATGTACCTTTCGAGGGTAGGTTGGGGGATCTCATCGGGGGATCTCATGTGACGTCATAGTCACGTGGCCCAGTGGCGCCATCCTGTGTTGCCATGGTAACCCGCGAGAGCGGCCATCTTGTGACGTCATCTCCATAGTGATACGTGGTGGTAGTACCCATGCGCAGCGCGTGTTGTTAGGGTGATACGAGCTTCCGTCGTCCATTTTGTATACTGGAGGTCGCCATCTTGGTTTCTATCTAGCACGTGATTGCTATGTTACCAATGGCTTCTAACAAGACAGGGGTATGTTCGGAGGGTGTGTTCGATTGTAGATGAGTAAATCTGATTACCACAAACAACCCGACAATCCCTCCAAATCACCAAAATCCACCCAAAATCACCGAAATTGACTTTATTTCCCCAATTTATCGGCTTAGCACGTAGTGCTATAGTACTAAGGGGGTACCGGGGGTGCGTTCGATTGAACAGGAGTAATGTTCTGGCTTGGAATTCTCCCAGAATCTCTTTTTGGATCTCTATCCCATGACGTTTTTCCCCTATTAAGAATAGCACGTAGTGCTATAGGACAAATTTACCCAGAATTCTCTGCTTGTATCTATATATGCAATAGTTTACGTCTATCTGGCCATGTTTCTTTGTTCTAGAGTATACTCCAGTAGCGTAGAAGAGCCTATTATTTGGAACAGTTTACCATATTATTGCTATATTTAGCAATTTCTGGTCTATTCTTGTTAGTTCTGACCCTATTCCGTGTACTCTTGTTGTCTCATTTATCTAACTAACCAATCAGATTGCTTGATTTCCCATAATGCAGTTATCTCCGTTGTGTATAACAAAAGCCTATATCCAATGGCACCCCAATTTTAGCACCCCTTTTTGAAAAACATATGACCTTCGGCACACCTTTTTGTCATATGTGCTTATATGAAAAGGCACAATGTGACACAATATGCCCTATCACATAGGTACATGCTTTATGTGCCAATATGTGCTTATGTGAAAAGGCACAATGTGACACAATAAGCCCTATCACATAGGCACATACGGGTATTTGAGGATACCTATGGCCTGGTATTGTATTATTCGAGGACACCTACTAGAGAATCTCTTTTTGGTCATATGTGCTTATGTGAAAGGGCACAAGGTGACACAATATGCCCTATCACATAGGTACATGTTTTATGTGCTTATGCGAAAAGGCACAATGTGACACAATATGCCCTATCACATAGGCACATACGGGTATTTGAGGATACCTATAGCCTAGTATTGTATTATTTGAGGATACCTATCTAGGATACCTTCTGGAGAATCCCTTTTTGTCATATGTGCTTATGTGAAAAAGCACAATGTGACACAATGTGACCTATCACATAAGCACATGCTTTATGTGCCGATATGTGCTTATGTGAAAAGGCACAATGTGACACAATGTGCCCTATCACATAGGCACATACGACCAAAATGGGATTCCATAGCCACGGGCGTTTTCGAAAAAAGGGATTCGCTGAAGCTCGAGTGTCGATGTAAACACACGGAATCCAATTTTTACGGACTGGGTCACTTACGGAATGCCTTATATGTATACAGGGGAAATCAGATGGAACATTTTGAAAGCTTCAGCGAAGGTATAGCTAGGAAGTAATTGATGGTAGTTTAGCCAATAGTACTGGTACAAGGCCGCAGTGGAACAAGGCTGTTGTTGAAGCTAATAATAGGACAGATAGACCATAGACCAGTAGTGGCGGTGGAGCTTTGGCGACAAGATGGAAACGGAATCCCATTTGTGGAATCCCTTTTTTGGAATCCCATTTGTGGAATCCCTTTTTCGAAAACGCCTGTGGCTATGGAATCCCATTTTGGTCGTATGTGCCTATGTGATAGGGCACATTGTGTCACATTGTGCCTTTTCACATAAGCACATATCGGCACATAAAGCATGTGCTTATGTGATAGGTCACATTGTGTCACATTGTGCTTTTTCACATAAGCACATATGACAAAAAGGGATTCTCCAGAAGGTATCCTAGATAAGTATCCTCAAATAATACAATACTAGGCTATAGGAATCCTCAAATACCCGCATGTGCCTATGTGATAGGGCATATTGTGTCACATTGTGCCTTTTCACATAAGCACATAAAACATGTACCTATGTGATAGGGCATATTGTGTCACATTGTGCCTTTTCACATAAGCACATATGACAAAAAAGGGATTCTCTAGTAGGTATCCTCGAATAATACAATACCAGGCCATAGGTATCCACAAATACCCGTATGTGCCTATGTGATAGGGCATATTGTGTCACATTGTGCCTTTTCACATAAGCACATATGACAAAAAGGGGTGCCGAAGGTCATATGTTTTTCAAAAGGGGTGCTAAAATTGGGGTGCCATTGGATATAGGCTTTTGTTATACACAACGGAGAAAACTGCATTATGGGAAATCAAGCAATCTGATTGGTTAGTTAGATAAATGAAACAACAAGAGTACACGGAATAGGGTCAGAACTAACAAGAGTAGACCAGAAATTGCTAAATATAGCAAAAATAAGGTAAACTGTTCCAAATGATAGGATCTTCTGCGCTACTGGAGTATACTCTAGAACAAAGGAACATGGCCAGATAGACGTAAACTATTGCATATATAGATAGAAGCAGAGAATTCTGGGTAAATTTGTCCTATAGTACTACGTGCTATTCTTAATAGGGGAAAAACGTCATGGGATAGAGATCCAAAAAGGGATTCTGGGAGAATTCTAAGCCAGAACATTACGCCTGTTCAATCGAACGCACCCCCGGTACCCCCTTAGTACTATAGCACTACGTGCTAAGCCGATAAATTGGGGAAATAAAGTCAATTTCGGTGATTTTGGGTGGTTTTTGGTGATTTGGAGGGATTGTCGGGTTGTTTGTGGTAATCAGATTTACTCTTCTAGAATCGAACACACCCTCCGAACATACCCCTGTATTGTTAGAAGCCATTGGTAACATAGCAATCACGTGCTACCATAGAAACCAAGATGGCGACCTCCAGTATACAAAATGGACGACGGAAGCTCGTATCACCTTAACAACACGCGCTGCGCATGCGTACTACCACCACGTATCACTATGCAGATGACGTCACAAGATGGCCGCTCACGCGGGTTACCATGACAACACAACATGGCGTCACTGGGCCACGTGCCTATGACGTCACATGAGATCCCCCGATGAGATCCCCCAACCTACCCTCGAAAGGTACATGACATACTACTGGCCTGCATAAGCTGTTTTTTTCTCTGTAACCGATGAAGTTTGGCCTCACGAACAGGCTAATATTAAATAGATACAAGTGAAGTCTTATTGTGTAATAACGAAACAAGTTTCTAAAACGACAGGTTAGACTGTTGTGCTTTAACATTTAGGCGGTGATACCAACCCTAGACGTCGATGTTACTACGTGTGGCTTTCTTATACACGCACAAATCGTCTGAAGACCAAGGATTTCCGGACAGCCACGTATCTTTAATATAGTCAGTTAATGGTCTTACTTGTTCAGTGGTGCAAGTTTGTATTTGATCAAATGTGGACTCTGTGTGGTTCTTTTGTAATAAACATTTTGTTTGCCCATATTCTGGTCAGCCTGTCCCACTTTGCGCGAAAGGCGGAACCGTTCGCTTCATTGTAAGGTTACCTACTGTGCGGATATGTGACATCATATGCCGTATATAAGTGATTCCCGGCCAGTTTGCGAAAGACATTCTACAGCAAGTTGTATTGAGCGTACAAAAATAGAGTAACGGGAATAGTCATCGTGGGTGAATTGTTTTGGCAACACGGCACAGATCCATAAACTCGGAAGCTGTTAACCATCTTTGTAGAAATGATTCAATTCATTTATGCGTTCTCAAATAAATCATTGAATTAATATTCTGTTGTTTTCAACGTTTGGCTGTACTTACTTCGGTAAAGCGTCGTGTTCAGAGGAGCCGACCATACTGTACCAAGTTAACCCTTTACCCAACTTAACGGCCAAAACCGGCGAGCGTTATTCTCAAAAATAGCCAACTAATTTTCATTATTGTTTCATTTTTTGTCTCAAATACATAGGTTATAACCCCTCTTTGGAACGAGCTCGTCGAACCTATGTTCTTGAGACAAAAAATGAAGATTAGTTTTCAAGAATTTTGTTTGCAAGTGTCATCTGCTTTTCATGTTAGGTAAACAGAGGCGCGACTCATTGAACTCGGTCTCCAAGTTGCAGCTCAGGGGACGAAGACACAGGAGTTGGGGATACTTGGTGGCAAGTTACATTGGTGGCAGAGATTGGATTTGATAAGAGAACTCTAGAATGACAGAAGATAGTTACAATACAGTGGATATGGAGATGGAAGGATCACTTGAAAAAAGGAGCCGGTGTTCTCTTCGAGAGAACCTGATGATGGTGGAAGATTTGAGCTTCCTGAAAAGAGCCCACCCGATCCTCTAGGCCCCTTAAAGAGAGCTGTGCAAGATTCAACGATCTAAAAGAACCAAAAAATATTTACAGAGCTCACTGAAGAATCCCAGTGAAGATTCTCACCGAGCTTCCTGAAAGAGCCAAGCAAGATTTACAGGACACAATGAAGAGAGCCGAGCGAGATCTGAACTGGGGAGAGCCACAAAAAACTATCTGGATACCTAAAGGATGCATCATTGCTGAAACGAGTAGTAATAGTGAGATAGGGACAAAGGTCACCTCAACGGAGATGGCTCGTTGATTTATGGACTGTATGTTGGTGGAACCATGGAATATGGATGCTGAACAACAAGATCCGAAGAATTTTTCTGAAATCGGATGAGACAAAGTTCTGGCTACGAGTCAAATCAAAGTAAGAAATGGAAGCCAAACCCACAAGACACTCCGATGTTGGTTCAGAAGAAGTAGAACAAAGTCTACTAGAACTCTCTATTGAAACCGAACAGGGGTGGCACAGAGCCGAATTTCACCAAGACAGGTTTCCTCAAATGAACCATTGTTTGAACCACTGTATCAGCAAAGACGAGCATTTATGACAGACTGATTTAAATTACAAAGGCCACGGGCTCTCATGGATCAACACTATTCACGGGGAACAAGCAGACATGAAGGTTATAAAGGCAATTGATATCCAGCTGGGGCAAGTTCTGGGGAAGATGTACAGCAGACTCTACTGACTCCATAAAAGTACGATGGACCGACTTCCATCAAGGACTATCAAACTCAGTTTGAAACATGTGTGGAAATAAACCATTGAAACGAGTTCGAGAAAGCCCTCTATCTCTCCGGTGGTCTCAAGGGGCAGGCCTAGCTAGTTTTGTCGATCTCAAGTGAAGCTGACAGAAGAAATTACGGAGAATTGATTAATACCTTACAAAATATATTTCCTCCTCCAAAACAAACACCACCCTACAGAGCAGAGTTCTGAGCGCATTGTCGGCAACGAAATGAGTCATTCCCTGAAATGGGCCAGTCAATTGGAAGAAACGTGAGTTTGGCGTAACCTACAGTCTCTCTGGAGCTGCAAGAACTTTGGCCAATGTTCCTTTTCAAACTTGGAAACAACAGTCCAGTCAAGCTCGAAAGCCTTTCGTCATGTAGATACATCACATGAAGAAAGGAGTTACCATCTAGCATTGTCTTCGGACACTGGGTATGAGAAAATGACCAGACAACTGGAAAGACTCACAAAGCTTGTTGAAGAATTGCATTTAAAGAGAGTAAAGCTCAGCCAACCAAGGTCGAAGATATGTAATCCAGTAAACATTTCAGTTTCCCAGAAAATAATACAAAGCAAAGTAACACTGTGGAGACCGAGTCCAAAAACAGGAAAGTAGATGATAAAAAGGAGTTCATAAAATGCTGTCGCTGTGATAGAGGAGGTCATATCGCCAGGGAATGTACAAACGGGGAAAATGGGATGAATGCAATTTTAACCCTTTACCCATCGTAACAACCAAAACCGGTCAGCGCTATTCACAAAAATCGCCAATTAATTTTCATAATTTTTTAATTTTCTGTCTCAAAGACATAGGTTATGACCCCTCTTTGGAACGAGCTCCTCGAGCTCGTTCCAATGAGGGGTCATAACCTATGTTTTTGAGACAAAAATTTTAAAAAATTAGTTATTCAAGAATTTTGTTTGCAAGTGTCGTCTGCTTTTCAAATTAGGTAAAGGGTTAAAAAAAAAGCAGAAAAGGAAGAAAATGCATAATAGAAGGAATTGTAATAGACAACGAACTGTTTGTAATAGATAGACCTAATGCATCAGGTCTGTACATACAAACCACAATAAATGACCAGGTGACATTAAACTGATCAACACAGATGCAACATCAATTATATCCCAGCAGTTATATAGCAGCGTAAACGAAAGCCAGAGGCCAACGCTGGCCAGGAAACAAAAGAGAATTGACAGCACCAAGCGGGCAAAACTTGTACTGCTATGGGAAGGGGATGTTCACATTTAAAGTTGAGCCATTTAAAGTTTAAAGCCATTGCTGCTAAAATCGCATTACCCTGTATACTAGGGTTGGATTTTCTATGGAAGCACGATTGTAGCATAGTTATTATTTATTTATTGGTGTTTAAGGTCACATACTTATGCACAGAGGCTAATCATGACCATGACAGTTTTACGGGTGGAGGAAGCCGGAGAACCCGGAGAGAACCACCGAGCAACGACGAACAGCTGCCAGCTCCCCAACATCGTAACTCCGCACTGCAGCACAGGCAGGGTTAGATTGGTTGAAGACATGCGCACCATCGACGTGCAGTGCGCCTTAGTACACGGCGTCATCGTGCCCCCATCTGGACAATCGGGGTTAAGTGCCTTGCCCTTGTACCGCGAGAATTAACCGGGCTCGACGTTACTTAATATAGCCTAGAGGTGAACGGCAAGACTTTTGACATAGCTTTGAAGACATATCCAACAACACTGGAAGAGCCAATTGGAGTGTGCTGAATCACTCTAGCAGAGAACATAAGGATTTCACCAAAACATGAAATAGTTGTTCAAGGTTGTGTAAGAAGCAGCCATGCCTCACAGCCACTATCAGTGACAGGGCTTGTTGAATTCACATACAGGTTGACAAAGAAGCATCAAGTTCTTATGGCTAAATCACTGGTCAGATCTGTAGAAGTGGGGATGGTCCCTGTTCGACTTTTGAATCCAGCTGATATAACAAAGTACTACACAAGAATACAATGATAAGACTATCAACCCGGTAGAGGTTGTTGGTCGAGATTTTTGAGCAGGTACTTCCCGAAGGGATGGGAAGGATGTCCCCAGATACCTACAGAAAATATGGAATAATTCTAGAGCTTAAACGGTTAATCGATCAATCAGTGATCAACATCTTGAGCGATCCAAAAAGTAATTGATCGATTATCCGTTACTTTTGAACTACTGTATTATATGGCTTAACAAAGGAACAAACTTGCTCCAAAACAGGCAGACATTGTCACACTGACTCACATCAATTATATGAGACAGAGTAAAGCATGCGAGTTACTTGCTGACATACTTGTTTACTTGCATGATCATCATACTTTATCAGTAGCTGGAAATGGTCATTTTATCCCTTTACCCATTGCGGGTAGCAGACGATACATGCAAAATAAATTCATGAATTACTAAACATTTTCAATTTTTGTCTCAAAAACATAGCTGATGACCCCTTGTTGGAACGAGCGCAACGAGCTCGTTCCAATGAGGGGTCATAAGCTATGTTTTTGAGACAAAAATTGAAAACACAATAAATTTGAAAGGAGATTTTTGTATTTCGTATATAGGCCTACTCGGTTTTGTTTACGTTGGGTAAAGGGTTCATCCTGTAAATCATCAACGGTTTGGCAGTTATTCAGATATCTATTTGGACAAGTGATTAATCGGTTAACCACGGTTAATCCACGTGATTAATCGATCAAGAAAACCCCTTAAACGTTTCAGCTCTAAATGATTCAGAACAAGATTTAACCGATGATCGAAAACAGAAATTCAGCCATCATGAGGAACAGAGAAATGTTTGCCAGGTCTTTGTCAGAATTAGGGTGCACTGACCGGACGAAGCATGCTATAAACACTGAAAATGCCTCTCCAGTTAAGCAAAGACCAACGAGGGTAGCCATTCATCAAAATAAAGAGATCGAGAGAATTGTAGACGACATGCTGGAAAGAGATATCATAGAGCAGTTGACATGCCCGTGGTCGTCTTTGTGAAGAAAAAGGATGGACCCTTAAGGTCCTGCTTTGGCTACTGTGCCTTACATGAGGTCACATAGAAGGATGCCTATCCACTCCCCACATACCAAAGCTCTGGACTCTTTATCGGGGGTACAGTTGTTCCCAACTGTAGACTTAATGTCCGGTTATTGGCAAGTGCAGATGAAGCCAAAAGACAGAACCATTTACCACCCAGAGGGATTTATAAAAGTTCAAGGTGATGAGCTTTGCGCCCTGGCACGTTTGAACGTTTCATGAAGTCTGTTCTTGAGGGGCTCAACTACAAGACTTTTCTCGTTTACTTGGATGATGTCCAAATATTTTCAAAAACCTTTGTGAACAGCATTTGAGTCGACCTGAAGAGGTCTTCGAAAGATTCAAGGAAGCAGGCTTGAAACTTCAGCCAAATAAATGCCATTTTTAAGTCTTGGTCATGTTCCCACACAACATGTATCCTCTGATCCGGCAAGACAAAAGCCATCAGAGATTGTAAGGTACCATGTGATGCCACCTAGCTAGGAAGTTTCTAAGGCCTATGTAGTTATTACTGTCAGTCGGTGTCCCAATTTGCAAAGATTGCAGTTGCTTTTCACAAACTACCAGAGAAAGGGAAAGCGTATCAATGGGATGAAAACTGTCAGGCAGCATTCGGGAGTTTGAAATGAAGATTAAAGGAAGCTTCTGTTCTGGCGTATCCTGATCTAAAGCCACCCTTTGTGTTAGATACAGAAGTCAACTAGCTTGGACTCAGCGCAGTAATATCACAAGTAGTAAATGGGAGTGAACACGCCCTTGCCCGTGCAAACCGTACACTTGTGAAGGCAGAGAAGAATTACTGCACAACAAGAAATGAGCTGCTGGTGGCAGTATATTTTGTGAAGCATTTTAACCCATAATTAAACGTGTAGCATTTTCGCTGAGAACCGACCACGGGCCTTGCATTGAATAATGAAATTCGGAAATGCCAAAAACAACTTGCTGGTTGGTTCGAACAACTTTTATTACTTTCCAAAGTGTGATTTACTGGTATTTCCTGGTTTGATTATAAACGATAACTTCACAAGTGAATTATGCAATCAACATAATTATTTCCTGTAACCAGTCCAGTCAAGCGATTACTCTCTATTTAATGTATGATTTTATGATAGAACGCCACGCTAGCCATGTCCATAACAATGCATATGCATTACCGTGAGTGCCTTGCCTGTCCTGTGGCCGAAAGGAAGAACAGATTCAGGAACTAAATAGCGCAAGGAATGTCAACTCAGTTACCATGGATGAGGGAATTACAGGCAGCTGATAGCGATATTTCATTGTTCTGTGGTGGTTAATGTCACTAAAATGCCCACTGTAGAGAGAGGTTTCCCCTAGAGGCACATTTGTGAAAACACTCTGGACAATATGGGCACTGTTGAATCTTCGGCAACAGGTACTGTCAATAGATGATGAAAAGGTGCTCATCCGGGTATAACTAAAACCACAGAAGATCTGAGGATGGAGTACTCTTTGCCGTGACTGAAAAATGATGTAGAAAAACATGTTGGAACTTGCGTGGAGTGAGCCCCGATCAAAATGCAGAAGCGGAAGGCAGGGCAGCACTCGACTCGTTTGCAGTGGGCACTCCAATGGAGCATGTGGCCTGTAATATTATGGGTCCAATGGATCCAGGACAAGGACCATCCGATACCATCCGCAATCAAATGGACAAGTGGAGAGGTACAACAGAACCATAAAGACCATGTTGTCAGCTCATGTGCATAAAAACGGAGATGACTGGGATGAACATCTTCCGTGCGTTATGTATGCCAACCGCACAACCACCCACCAGCACACGGGACTATCCCCTAACTACTTGAGGTTGCACTGTGGAGCTAATACGCTGTTAGATTTGCAGTATGGGGTGTAATGAAGTGGTGTATGCTAAGCTCTGTGAGCCTGCTAAATCGAGCTCCCATAGCATTTCTTACTAATGTACTGATTTATGATTTATATAGTTGAAAATACTATGGAGGTGAAACATTGTATCAGTAGACATGATTTCATTGTGCTTCCAGATATAATGTAACATTCCAATGCACTTGAATTAATACTGTAGAACTCAATTACACTTGGAAATTGTTTACGTAAAACTCTCTAACTTGTCAAACAGTAACAGTGCATTTATGAGTGGTGGTAGGTCAGCAGTAGTTTAATTACAGTTTAACACCCAGAAAGCTGTCTAATTAAATCCCCAGATTTCGGCTATTGCGATAGGTGTTAAACCCGAAACATGATGCAATTGTGCTTTGAAAATTGTATGCACTTAAAACTAGAAGTCCTGTCACGAACTGTGCGCAAATCTAAAGCTTAATTGCGGGTAGGAATTGCGCGCAATTGCCATATCGAATGGCATCCAAAGCACAGCAGGTTCTCCTGGTTACTCACAGCAAACACAGGCAATGTTCCGCCAGTGGACCTCCGGGTTACCCGGAGATCCATTGGCTGAAACATTGCTTGTGCACAGGCCATATGTACAGAATTTGACAGCTTTACTATGGTCATAACGCGTAGATTAACGCGCATATCAACGTGCTATTTGTGTGCATTTCATGACAGGACTTCTAGTTTTAACTGTATAAGCAGCATACTGTCCCCGATTCGATGAATAGTTCTGCCAGGACTAACCTCTAAAAAATCTGCCAGGTCTATCTCTTATTGCAAATTGTCTTACAGCTCTAGTTGCTTAATCTTTTGAACGTTGGTATTTATGATACTTTAGGGTAATGTAGCTCAATATCGGCTCAGTAAACTTTATATTTTGCTCTGCCCGGGCGAAAGTATTGTTGGTGAAAGACCTATGAGGTATAAGTCTTAAAATTATTTAATAGTAGAGTTGACCTCTTTGGAGAGCTCAAGCTCATGTACTATGCCTGTTCTGTACCTTGAATCGGAGTTCTGAATCCTATTTTAAATGGAATAATTTTTGAGGTTATATTCATTTTTGAGATGTTTGTTCATGAACTGAGGCTTATTTTTATAAATTGCATTTGAACAAATTTTATTAAAACCGTATTATATAAATTGTACCGTTGCTCGTTGTTCATTTATTTCAGTTTTTTTTTTTTAGAAATCACCAACAATATCCATTAACCCAAACAGGCCACAATGAACTATACAAACTTGTGTATTTTAACACTTGTCCTGTTAGATATCTTCTTGGGAGCCAACACTAAAACAAAAAAGTACACAATGGTGTGTCTGCCCTGCAGATGACCACCGGAGTCCTTGGTTAACCATTTACCACAGGCAGGGGTGGTTCTAGAGATACTAGGGCTTTGGGACATGGGACCCTGACCCGGGCAGATTTCAGCACCTATCACCAGTATTTGGGTGGCAAACTGAGGAGACAAAAGAACCACCATGACAACCATTTTGGAAACGACAATTTGTCTACAGGTAAATTGGTTTTGTTATTCGCGTCAGTAAAAGTAACAGGCATCCCTACAAAGTTTCAAAATCCTGCAGATGTCCATTCAAGATAACAAGGAAATGCTAAGATTTCAATCTTCGAAATATGTGACAAAGCCACTGAGAGAAAACAAATTGTTCGTTCTGATCGACTCTGATGTAACCACTCAAGCGATACGGTAACAAACCAGGAATCAGATACAGAAACACGTGACATGGTACAGATGCAAGATATATGCGAGATATGCCAGAAGTCCAAGAGGATGAGTGTTGATACTAAGGGCTTTGCCAAAAGGTCACGGCTTGGACAACCAATTAGGAGACCTACTTTTCAAGACAAGCATATTTTTTTGCGTTTCAACTTTAAACACCACATGCCTTGAACCTTCAACTCAAGCTGGCTTGTGTACTTTTGTATTTTCCAGAAAAATGGTACCTAATGGATGACGATATATCGACTTATCGCGCGAGAATTGGGCATTTCATGGGCGGAGGCAGAAATAAATCAACTTTGAATCGCGATACTGTTCTTCTTGTGATGCTTTTATTCGCGGCTGGACTTCGAGGTTTAAGCATAATGATTTTTATGTATTTGGTTTACAAATGGGGATATTGAAGTAAATCCTGGAGAAATAAAGATTGTACACATCAATGTTAAAAGTCTCCACGACAAAACTGATATTATAAGCGCTGAATTGAGAAATTGTGCTATCATTTCTGTTTCGGAAACTCTGTTGATAAACACCGTTCAAAATAAAGATATTCAGAGACAAGGCTACCATTACCCACCTATTCGTATGGACAGAGGGGACAGATACAAGGCTACCATTACCCACCTATTCGTATGGACAGAGGGGACAGATACAATGCTACCATTACCCACCTATTCGTATGGACATTGGACAGAGGGGAGGAACTGGGGGAGGAGTGGCCGTCTGTATTAAGTCCCACATACATGGGCGCAGATCATGGGGGGACGGGGGGGGCGTGCCCCCCCCCCCCCCCCAGATCTCATCAAGGGGGGACATGGTATGCCATGTCCCCCACCACTGGGGGGACATGGTATGACAGGTCCCCCACTATGCTCCCCCACTGCTGCACCCTCTCATCAATTTTAATGCGAGATTCACTTCTGATACACGTTCAACTAGTCCAAACTTGGACCCACAGTTCGTAATATAATTTTGGGGTTGGTACGGCCTGTTAGGCTGTACTGTAGCCGTATCAACCACAAAAATTATATATTACGGACTATGTCTGTGGGTCCATGTTTGGACTGACGTAACGTTCAACGAACAGTTGTTCAACACTGCGCCTTCAAATAAGTTGTTACTCAGCCAGACACAGCTGTGGGTTGCACGAATTCATAAGCAGCATAACTATTTGATATCGGAATATCAATGTTGCAGACAGAATTCTTATGCAGAGAGAGTAATAGGCCGGTACTGAGCTCGTGAAAATGTGCAAGACAGTATCGTCTGTTTTGTTTACATTTTGAAAACGAAATTTATCGATCGAATTCATTCACTTCACGCGACTTGTTGATGACGTATGTGTCGGGCTGTTATTGGCTCTGTTAATCCATTAACGGGCCCGACACATACGTCGTCGCTCCATCTGTTGGGCCCTTATGCTAATCCACCGCACAGTTGAATTGTGTTAATCTAATAGGGAACGCTCGGTAAAGCGGGAACAATTATGGTTAAGCATTTTGACAAAATTACAACAGGCTGTTGAAAAACATATTTTTTTCTACTAAATAATTAAGAGAAATTATACCCCAGAGGCCACCAGAATGCACCATTTGAAAGCGCAATTTAAAAATTTTCTTGGGGGGAACCCCCCCCCCCCCCAAACTCCCCTCTGCCGGCTCGTGCCTGCGGCACTCGATGCAGATGCCTTCGGCATCTGCCCGTCCCCCCCCCCCCCCCCCACTTTTTGGAAGAGATCTGCGCCCATGCCCACATAGTTTGGAAACGTCGAAGTGATCTTGAAATCCCAGGCCAAGAATTAAACTGGACAGAAATTCGAAGTCAAAATCTGAAATATATACTCGGAGTGGTATTCTGGCCTTCCACTGGCAATAATTATTACTGGAGTCTTATTGATGAATCTAACCAAAGAGCAAGAAATGACATGTCGCTGAAATGTGTGATGGTCGGAGATTTCAACTTTGACTGTCTCAGTAATGCTCACCCAAGGATCAGGCAACTGGAAAACGATTACAGCTTATCTCAAATTGTCAAAGACCACACGCGAGTAACTGACCACTCATGTAGTCTGCTTGATCTAAGTTTAGTATAAGTGCCCAACGCTAGTTGGAAATTGTTCTGTTATTCCTCCCTTTGTAGTGACCACCATGCTACTGCTGTTACGTTAAAATTCACAAAGAGTACAACTGTCTGTTTTAAAAGACAAATTTGGGATTATAGTAATATGGATATTAACGGATTACAGTCACAGTTTGCTCAAACTACGTGGGAAGATTTTTTTACTGAAAATTTAAATGATACCACAGAGAACCTTACATCATATATCATTGAATCAGCCCAAAACTACATACCAAATAAAACCATTGAAATACGCCCGAAAGATAAAGCTTGGATGAATTCAACGATCTGTAAAATGATGAGAGCGCGTGAGCGATTACACAGAAAAGCTAAACAGACAAATGGGGCCGAAAACTGTGTGAAATTTAGGCATGACAGAAATGAAACTATATCACTCATACAGACAGCCAAAGCGGAATACGATCTTAACCCTTTACCCAACGTAACGGCCAAAACCGGCCAGCGATTTTCTCAAAAATCGCCAATTAATTTTCAAAATATTTTCATTTTTTGTCTCAAAAACATAGGTTATGACCCCTCGTTGGAACGAGCTCGTCGAGCTCGTTCCAACGAGGGGTCATAACCTATGTTTTTGAGACAAAAAATGAAAAAAATTAGTTATTCAAGAATTTTTTTTGGAAGTGTCGTCTGCTTTTCATGTTAGGTAAAGGGTTAAAACTGAAACCTATGTATCATCTCGTAACTTTGGCAGTAAACACTGGTGGAGGACACTTAAATCATTCTCTAAAGAGCACAATGTTTCGAATGAACTTTTCACGCCACTTGAAGAAAATGGGGAAATAATTAGCGATGCAATGTCGACTGCAGACTTACTAAATACGTATTTTGTTGATCAAGCTAGCTCAGTCGATGACAAGGAACTACCACCCATCCCACAAGAGGAAATGAGCCTGGAATCCATAGTAAGTAAGTAATGTCGTTATTTTGCAGTATACAGTTACACAATGTATGTATATATATAATATGCTGATGGCATTTTATAGAAAGATAAATTGTACACTGCATGGAAATGGCATAGCCAACAAGGCTGTTTTCCTGCTATTCCCATTTGAAACAGTAAATGGTCTGACATCAAGGACAGAGGCGCGTTGCTCTAAAGTCTTTGAAAAGAATTCGGCATTATCAAAAATTAGTACATCTTTTCATCAGTACAATGAAGTATTGTCTGTGTTTGTGGATGTTAGGTATATTGAGATCCAGAAGAGAGGAGGGTACAATCGGGGTACCCAGGGTAATTACAAGACACATCTGTAGTGCATGAATTTAGAACCTTGTCCATTATCGCTTTCTTAACCGCGTTGTGTCCTTGGGCAAGACACTTCATCTCCATTGCCCGCGTGGGGGCACGGTGGCGTTGTGTACTAAGGCGTACTGCACGTCGATGGTTCACTTGCCTTCAACCAATGCTAACCCTGCTTGTGTGGAGTTACTATGTTGGCGAGCTGACAGTTGCTCGCCGTTGCTCGGTGGTTCTCTCCGGGTACTCCGGCTTTTTCCACCCGTAAAACTGTCATGGTCATGATTAGCCATTGTGCATTTATGTGACCTTCAACACCAATAAATAAATACTATAATTATCGCTTTCTTAAATGATGCCTAGTCAGATTCTGAATTTCTGGATCAATTTCATTCCAGACCCGTGGGAAAGTATGGAACGGAAGTTCAGCTGAAAATCGTGTTCTTCGTTTATATGTGTGTATTTTCCCAGATTGTCTAGTGTTCATGCCCGATGGGTTCCTGTAAATGTTGAATGTGTTAGAGAAGGACACGGGTAGTTTATTGTTGAACCAATCATGCATAAACAAGAGCGAGTGCAGTGTATAAAGGTCTTTGACTTTTAGGATACCGCATCTTTTGAAAAGGGGGTCAGTATGTGACTTATAGGACATCTTTGTTATAATGCGAATGGCTTTCTTTTGCATGTTAACAATTCTATTTGTTGAGGTTGAGTGTCCCCAAACTAGTATCCCATAAGTCATATGGCTGTGGATAAGTGAGAAGTACAAGGCTCTTAGGGCTTGTAGAGGAAGAAATCTCTTAACTTATTTTTGAACCAACAACTGAAACATGTTTGAATTTCAGATTTTTGTCCATGTGGATTCCGAGAAATTTAAATGATGTCTCTTCTTGGTGATTGCCAATTAGTAAAATGTTTATATCGTTTAGTGATATTTTTTTGTCCCTTGCGCTATATGCATCAAGTTGGAGGTGAAATAGCATGAATTTGGTTTTGAAGCATTTAAAGCTAGTTTATTCGCAGAACTTCATTCGTTTATTTTCGATAATTCAGATTTTGTATTTTCGATTAACGTATCCACGTTGTTACTGGATCCATGTGATGTTGCATCGTCAGCGAACAACAGTACCTTAAGAAGTGTTGCTTCACTGACATAAAGCAGGAACAAAATTGGGCCCAGAACGGAATGTTGGGGTACCCCTGAAGTTATTTGTTGTGCATCGGATGTTCCATTCCTAAATGAAACAGATTGGGTCCATTCGGTCAAATAGTCTTTAAACCAACAGTACCATAATGTTCTAGTTTCTTCAACAAAATGGCGTGGTCGATGCTATCGAAGCTTTCGAAAAGTGTAGAAAAAGTGAAATCGTGCAACCGTGCAATCTTTTGAGAGTTTATCATTTTGGTCGGCAACGCTGTTAATCAATTGAAAGACAGGTTGAACAGTTGAAAGTTTTTTTCCTGAAGCCAAACTGTACTGGTACAGGATCTTTTGTTCCTCTAGAAAAGTAATTAAGCGAATATTCATTAATTTTTCTAGTATTTTGGAAAATGCGGGCAAAATACTAATGGGTTGATGGTTATTGAATAGTTGTGGGTCACCGGATTTAAATATGGGTATATTTCTCGTTGTCTTCATTTTGTTTGGTACTCTACCAGCAGAAAACGAGAGATTGATTGTGTGCGTTAAAGGCTGGACCACTTTAGGGATTATTTCTTTTACAAGATTGGTCGATAAGTAATCACAGTCTTTGGATAGTTTTCCACATAAGCTATCTGCACAACGAGTTACTTCCTGCTCGTTGGTGGGCGATATAAAAAATGAATTTGTATTGTTGTTGGCGATGTGGTCTGAGAAATTACGGCTTAATAATGGAATTTTTTTACTTATTGATTTGCCTAAATTAACCAAAAAAAAGTATAAAATTTGTCGGCAATTTTTTTAGCATCCGTTAGTTCGTCGTTTTCATCGTAGATGGGCAATGGTAATGATGGGATGTGTTCTGTTTTGTTAATGGATTTGCGCAGAATTTCCCATGTTTTTTTATTGTTTGTATTGGCGAGTAGGGTGTTGGTGTAATAATTCCTTTTACAGTACGTGGAGAGTGTATGATCACTAAATCACCCGCAGAGTGGAGACTCCACCCGAGCAATAATTGCAAATTTGTTACAAAACATAACCAGCACCAGCAAAGTTTCAGCCAATGGACCTCCGGGTTAAACCCGGGGGTCCATTGGCTGAAACATTGCTTGTGTTTTTGTCAATATATACAAAACTTGAAAGTTATAGCTTGGGTGATAACTCCACTCTGCAGGTGATTTAGTTACAATCCACTCTCCGCGTACTGTAGCTATTTATTTCAGTGATTAAAGATCGGGCAGTAGTTTTTGTATTACGTAATATTTTGGAGATTGGGGGAGTTCACTTTTTACATATAGCCTGTGTTTATTTAACGAGGACTGCAAGAGTGCTTGTGTCATCCAAGGTTCGCGTTTTATGAACTTCTTTGGCGTGGACACCAATTCAAGCGGAAAAGCATTGTTGAAGAGTCTGTAAAATCTACCAAAGAAGGGATCGCGGTGGCTCAGTAGGTAGAGGTGCAGGCTGCAAGCTGAGAGGTCCTCGGTTCGAATCCCACCTCCGGCAAACGCGTTGTGTCCTTGGGAAAGGCACTTCATCTCCATTGCCCGCGTGGGGGCACGATGACGCCGTGTACTAGGGCGTACTGCACATCGACGGTACGCATGTCTTCACCAATCTAACTCTGCCTGTGCTGCAGAGCGGAGTTACGATGTTGGGGAGCTGGCAGCTGCTCGTCGTTGCTCGGTGGTTCTCTCCGGGTACTCCGGCTTCCTCCACCCGTAAAACTGTCGCGGCCATGATTAGCCATTGTGCATAAATATGTGACCTTAAACACCACTAAATATATAAATAAATAATCTATCAAAGAATTAATCATAAGCTTCGTTTGGGCAAGCAGTGTCGAATACACTTGCAAAATCGCACGTTGACAGAAGGCGTTTAAAATAATTAATGTTGCGCCTATTGAATACACGTTTCCGGGTTTGTGTTGGGCAGGCCGGGCATCAGCCACTTTCCTCTGTATAAAAAGTGGCAAAGTGTTCGCTAACATTCGTTATAATGATTCCTGAATCTCTTTTGCTATTATTATTACTGAAGATATGATCGATTAATCCTTTACCTAACCTGAAAAGCAGACGACACTTGCAAAAATAATTCTTGAATAACTAATTTTTTTCATTTTTTGTCTCAAAAACATAGGTTATGACCCCTCGTTGGAACCAGCTCGACGAGCTCGTTCCAACGAGGGGTCATAACCTATGTTTTTGAGACAAAAAATGAAAAAAATAATGAAAATTAATTGGCGATTTTTGAGAATAGCGCTGGCCGGTTTTGGTCGTTACGTTAGGTAAAGGGTTAAAGTTGCCGAGGTGTCCGCAACTCTAGTCAGCCTCGTAATGGCTGGCATAAAACCCGCACTGAACAACGTGTCTACATTAGTATTGGTTTTATGGTGACCAATGACATTTAGCAAGTCATTGTTAAAGTCACCCATAAGATAAGCCTTTTTATTCTCGAGGTTTATTATGTCCAGTAGCCGGGTCAGTATGGAGAGAAATAGGTCGAGGTCTGCTTTTGGTGGAGTATTAGGTCTATAAATTATGCCAATTATATATTTTCTGTTGGTACAGATTTCTATGAGTAGTGATTCGAAGACATGAGGAATAAAGACTGAGATATCAGTGCGTACTTTGAAGGGTAAATTATCTTTAATGAATAAACATACTACTAATAGTCCAGTCTCGGATCGTATTCGGTAGGTTAGGGAGTGGTAGCCTTCAAGTTCGTAAGATATATTCTCTTTAATATTGAAGGTTTCGGTCAAACCTATTATATCGAAGAAATTTTTGCTGGACCGTAAATCAAATTGAGGAGATTTTCTCTAAGTTGGTATTATTATTATTATGAAAAGGAAAAGGGATTTATTTTTGATCGCAATTTTGTATTTGCATTGTTCGGGTGTGTAGTATATGCAGTGTATGGAATCTGTGGTAAAAGGTTGGTTTTGATCCTCATTATCAGTCGAGAGTATTTCGTTGAATTTTGAAACGAAGTCAAATGTATCTTCTTTCTGGATCTCATTGAGTTTTTGTTTATTAGCCATGAACGGTGATTTGAAAGCAAGAGAGGAAATTCCATGTGGGTTGTACTGAAAATAATCATAAAGCTAGTCAATCCATGTACTGTTAGCAGAAAAGATGGTATTTTTTAAAATCATGTTTGTCCTTGATGTCAGAAATAAGAGACAGATATATAGAGGATACGGAATGAGTGTTTTTCTCATATATACGCATACTATATGAGTTTATGCAAAACGTTGTGGGGACAAATATCCTCCTGATTGTATGCCTGAAAGAGTGTTTTGATCTTCTGTTCGTGTGTCATCGGTTCATAGGAGATTTGAGCATAAAGGACGTATATAAACTGCTCAAAGTTTGCAAAGCACCAGGTATATCCAACTACCTGTTTTAGTTGAAATATTGTAATGAAAAGTGTATATATTTTTTATTTAATTATATCTTTAATGATTTAAGTACAGAAAGTGAGATTTTATTTGTGTTTGACATTATTTTTTAGCTTCTGAATACGATACCCATGGAAAATGGATATTATTGGTAAAAGAGGAAATTTTTCAATTCGCCAAAAAGTTGACGGAGCGAACTGGTATGGGTTCAGTATCGAGTATGAGACCCATTACTGTTAATTACAGCTTGACAACGCCTTCCAATCAGGTTCCTGTTGGTCTTTTGTAGGATATTGTGCCATTCTTGGACCAAGATGGCACCAAGCTCCTGGACACTTCTTGGCTGGACTGGGCGGGCTGAGATTGCAAGCTGCAACTCATTCAAGACATGTTCGATTGGATTGAGGTCAGGGGATCTTGCTGGCCAGCCATACGTTCAATCCCCTCCCTCTGTCGATACTCCCCGACAGCATGGGCTACACGAGGACGGGCATTATCGTCCATCAGAATGAATCTATCACCCACTGCACATGCATACAATCTGGCGTGGACATCCAGGATCTCATCAATATACCGCTGTGCAGTCAATGTACCACGTTCAAGGACACAGAGCTCTGTACGTCCGTCCCGGCTGATGCCGCCCCAGACCATGGTTGACCCTCTGCCATAGCGGTCATGCTCAGCAACGTTGGCTGCATGGAATCACTCTCCTGGTATTCTCCATACCCTAGACCGCCTATCTGTGTGGTCTAGACAGTACCTTGACTCATCTGTAAAATGGACAGGTCGCCAATCTTCTCTGGTCCATTCAACGTGGTCCATGGCCCATTCATATCGTTCCTAGCGGTGGTTCTGGGACAGCGGAATGCGAATACATCGTCTTCTTGGTCGGAGACCACCTTCGAGCAACCTTGCCCGGATAGTCTGCGTCGAAACATTTACCCCGGATGCATTCTGAAGGTCACTGCGAAGCTGGGTTGCTGTGATAAAGCGGTTCCTACGGGCCTGAATGATCAAAAACCGGTCTTCAGCAGCAGGTGTTGCCCCGTCTCTGCCATCACCATTCCGTCTTACTGGTGTGCCATACTGCAGAAATCTTGCCGTATGGTGCACACCAAGGGCTTCACGAACCTGACGATGCGTAGCCCCTTGCACCACAATCACTACAGCCCGCCACATTTCTGCTTCAAACAAATGTATTCTTATATTTGCATGTGCCATATTTAATCATTAAATCACAAGGGTTTGTGTTGAAATGAAGACTGAATAACCTTCACGTCATTTACATGTAGACAGTACACGAAAACATCATGAAAACCAAGGGGCACATGCTTTCCATGACTGTCACGAAAAGTCTACCTGTTAAGAGAGCCAATGTAAACACTGGAGAGCATCTCAATACATTCCTTAATCATATCCACCAGAAATATCGCAAATATGTCACAAGCAAATTTCACAATGACGTGTCAAATATTTGGTGCTTAGCAAACTTTGAGTAGTATACAATTCTAAGTTACTAGAAGGCAGTAACTCTACGACGGATTATCGAATAGCCATCGAGAACGAGCCGTGGTCTGCCTAGTCTGACCATACAACCATTTACAAGATTTAGACCAATTTAGAGGCACTTATCATCTTGAATCTTGAAATAAAATTCTAAATCAGTAAGGGGCAACAACTCACTATGAAGTATCGAGTTACGTTAAAATCAGACATGGTCTGCAATTTTTGATCAGGAGACCACATTCCTGAGATTAATCAGATCTCACAAGAATAATTGGGGGTACCCTCTGCAGACCAACAAAAAATAATGGGCATCCTGACGCACAGCGCCATACTATGTATCATACATACATTTAACGATTTCTTCATGGGTTCTTGGAAAGGTTTGACATTCCTGGTGCTACAATTCGTCCCCTGAGTTCCAATGTGTTCTATGTACCAGTAGGCCAGTAGGCAGATAGAACACATTGGAACTCAGAGGACGAATTGTTATTTGGGTTTGAAATTCAGTATTGGTGGATAAAGGGTTAACGTCTTGTTCATTCTCTTCAGAAGCCGGTATGACATAGATGTGTTTCTATTTATTTATTTATTTATTTATTTATTTATTTATTTATTTATTTATTTATTTACTTATTTATTTATTTATTTATTTATTGGTTTTTAAGGTAACATACTTATGCACAGTGGCTAATCATGACCGTGACAGTTTTACGGATGGAGGAAGCCGGAGTACCCGGAGAGAACCACCGAGCAACGACGAGCAGCTACCAGCTCCCCAACATCGTAACTCCGCACTGCAGCACAGGCAGGGTTAGATTGGTTGAAGACGTGCAGTACGCCTTAGTACAGGGCGTCATCCTGCGCCCATGTGGACAATGGGTTAAGTGCCTTGCCCAAGGACACAACGCGGGAGTCCGAATCGATCGCTCAGACGGTCACCCATCCGAGTACTGACCGGGGCTCGACGTTGCTTGACTTCGGTGATCTGACGAGAACCGGTTACCGCAACGCCACCGCCCCCCCCCCCCCCTCCTCCCCCGCGTGTTTCTAACCAAACATCGTGAAGCACACAAAGTGCGTACATTAAAATTGGGCTGATTTGATGGGTGTTAACGTCTTATTTTTCACTATCAGAACCGGTATGAGACAGATATGTCCCCATTCGAGTATCTTGAGGCACACAAAAAGCATGTGTAATAATAAGGTTGATTTGTATGGCACGCTTTTTTATAAATAGCGACGTTAAGCCTAGTGTGCGTTTTAAATTTAATTATCATATGTAGTATGTCACAGTTTTGTCACCATTATCATACTTTTTCTATTGTCCGTAATTGGTGAAATACGATTTTTTTCCATTTGTCGTCATTCCCAATGCGACACAATGACGAGGTGTTAACACTGTGTATATTAGTTATGGATTAATTTCAAACAACTGGTATCGGAAGTTCCATTAACAAATGGCATCTAAGGTCGGATTATCCTAAACACAATAATGTCCGATTTGCGATTCTTCTCGGGCGAGAAATGGAATTGCATCGAAAACAATCCACCAGGGGCGGTTATGTATTCCAATGTGCAATACAGTTTTTTTTATTTGTCTTGGACTCCACGAAATGTATTTCGCATAACCATCCACACTGCAACCTTGGTACTATGTATCCACACACGCAATACAGTTGTGCTTTAAGGTGATTCTAAAGTCATGGCTGCCAACATGGAAGCCAGAAAAATAGAAAAATGTGAACATTTCATTCAACAATAACTTGGCAACGAAACAGCCTTGCCCTTGGATACCAGGGTTGGGGGGGGGGGGGGGAGGGGGTGGTCATGTCACATAGAACGCGGTGGGACCCACAAAATATGCATTTAACAAATTTACGAGTCATTTGGAGACATTAGAAAATGTGTACTGTCAAAATGTCGGAAATGGCGTGGTCAGGTTTTAAAAAAATAGCGAGACGCCTCACCTTCCAATGAACAACCAACGTGAGCTATCAGTAATACATGTACTGCAGCAGTTGAGTCTTAATTTTGAATAAAACACATCGAAGATAGGACTAAGCACGTTGTCAGTCTGGGTCGTTTCAGTCTCAAAAGTGTCCGCCATGTTTACGGTGGGAAATTCAAAACTCTGAAGGTTGTGGGCAACATTGCGACGAAAGATCTCGCCATATGTCCCGTAAATTCTCATGACAATGCCACTGCTGAAATTCTGATTGTAGATATATCTCAGGGGAAGCAGACTAATAGAGACAAATTGCATTGATTGTCTGTTCTATGTAAATATTCTTCCCTCACCAACTGAAGCAATCAATTTGTTTACATGGATCGACCTTGCCATTAGTTTGTATTCATGCTCCAAAATTACCAATAGAGAACAAAAATTTCAATTTTCTTTAATTAACAAAACTGTGACATATAGTGGAATTAGAAACCCATGTTGTATTCTTTCATTGTTAAAATATTCGTAAACTGGTTGATTTTTCATTTCTTTTAATCGCAAATCGGGGGAACTATTGTTCGTCATGTAATATTGATGAAAAAACTTTATTGGTCTGTCATTCGGCCCCGTTTCGGTCTGGTTTCGGTGACTTCCAGAAATAATGCTCCTAATTTTGCGATCTGGTGTGATTTACATTGCGAATCATTGTAAATGATGTATTTCATTATATTTGTTTGCAATCCACAAAGATCATCGATAATTTCGAATAATCTGTGGGCTATTAGACTCATGCCTGCAAGTATTTGTTGATCGAAGTTGTTGTCGCCGGAAAGTCACTTGCGTTGGTAAGTCGCTTGTTCAAAGTGCGAAAAATAATATTTTTTCTTTCTATCCACCGCACTAGACCTCCTAATCACAAATTAAAATATGACAGAGGTGTGAACATGAAATTTTTCTCTAGGAAAATTAGTTTATCAATCGTTGCATAGAAATTCTCAACGAAAGTGAAGTATGGCAACACACACAAGGCACAATTGAGCTTCAAATTTTTGAGTTCTTTGCCTTATCGAAATATTGCCTAATAAATCCTCATTTTCACAAAAAATCTCTGCACAAAGTTGCAATAGGGCCTCTAAATAATCAAAAATCCAGAAAACGGAATTAAAAAAACAGTGATTAGATAACCAAAATGCCAAGAAGATTATATACGAATTCATTGTCAATGGCTCGGCCACTCTGAATAGCACAAGAGTCTAAGAGATCCACACCCATCAAAAAATAAATTTACGTAATCTTCACAAGACATTATACATTCCATAAATCAGGCAGTATATTTCCAGGCAAAGTATGGCCGTCCATCTATCCGTTGGTTTACTTTTTGCATTACACTCTTACTTGCCTCATAATAGTGATGGCTGAAAAATGGCGAGGTCTTGCACATTTGATAAAAGTTATTGAAAATTAATAATAGTGATGGCATTTTCACCTTTGGGCTGTTTTAAATAATAGTGGTGACTGCAATTTTTCTTCAAATTTTTATGTATAATAGTAATTCAGATCTATTATTCAACTTGTCAAGATATTCTAAAATTCTTACTAATAACACAGGATGGATGGATTCACAGTATTAGGAAAAAGTTTAAAAGAAGTAAATTCTATCAAACTGTTTTCATATATTCCCATGTGTTCGTTTAACCTGGTGGCCATGGGTAAAACACAGATTTTTAAATATATTAACTTGACTGGATATGAAAAGCACTGTATGTAACCTACATGTACAGTTCAGGGTTTGATCCAGGTAAATTGGGAAAGGGGCCTTTTTTATGGTCTTGGGGAAATTATTCATTTAGGCATCTAGACATAAACCCAGCTGGAAGCCTTTTTCCAGAGAGAATACAGGTTAAAATGGGTATCAGTTTATTAAAATCAACTGCAGAAAAACACTGGTTTTGTAACCTGATAATGCTGTATAAGTTAAGGAGTAATGTTTTGTGTCAGATATTAAGAATTTTATTGCATGTACCCCATTGGGAATGAGGACTCAATTTGGCCTCAGAATGTCGTCACATGAAGCTCTGATGTAGTGGGCATATCAAAACAGCACCATGCCCCAACATATAATTGAAAGGTTTTCGTTTTTTTATTTTCTGTACCTCAACCAACATCTCATGTGAACAAGCTTTGGTTGGAATGGTAATGCTTGCTTATGGAAGGCAAACGATTAACACTTTCAATAATGCAGAGGAAAGGGGCACTTCTGTGATGTTTTCTCGTATCACAGAATATATACACTTTCTGCCTAAAAAACAGAGCCCATAACCTCCCGTTGGAATGGCTCCAGTAAGCTCATCAGTTACCGTTGAAGATCATAATCACTTGCTATGTTTGTGTTGCAAAATTTGTACAAATAATGAAATCTGAATGGTCATTTATCTGTGCAACAATAGTGATTTGATGAGTGTGTTAGATAAATACTTGAAAGAAAGTTGTCATAAATATTGTCTTACAGTTATATTAAATACAAGTACATAGTGATAAAGAGGTAAGAGATTGTCATTTCATGGGACTCTTCAACATCTTGAATGGGTGTTTTGGGGAAACAAAATGTTTTCATGAAAACATAATGTCAAGCAAAATGGTTGAGAAGAATGTACAACTGTATCATACCAATGGGGGTGTGGGTAGTTCTAGTCTGCAGGTCACAGACTGAATCAGAATAATATGGTCTGTCAACGCTGGAGCCTAAAACCTGAACTCACCGTTTACAATATTTACTGCAGAGGTTTCACAGTGTACATACTAGTAAGAGGGCACAAGAATCAAGAGAAAACCTTTATGACAAAAATACTGAATACAGGTGGAAATTGAAGGTGGCTTGGGAATGCTGCATGATTCCAGTCCAATCTGGAAATGTGCCACTGTTAAAAGGGTCTCTATTGTGGATGGGATGTGAACCAGCATCAAATGCTGAGTTGGTCTATTACTGTTGCAGGCAATATTAATGTGTACCTTTTTCCCCGGTACAAATTTTTAGGGGGACTATTAAAATAGCCGGTGTCCGTCCGTTCGTGTATCCGTCTCACTGTGGTTTCCCTATGATAACTTTAGTTATAGTTGACCAAGGCAAATGAAATTTGGTATGCAGGTGCATCAATATAAAATACAGGTCCAGTTCGAATCGTCCGTCCGACATTTTTTGGCAAAGTTATGCCCCTTTTTCAACTTTGAAAACTCCATTTTTTTTTAGTTTTCAACCAATAACTTGAGCTGTACTTGACAGAATCAAATAAAATTTGTTGTGTAGGTGTATCAACATAAAATGCAGGTCAAGTCAAATCAGGGTTTGATCCGACCATTTTAGTCAGAGTTATGTCCCTTTTTCAATTTTGAAAAATTCAATTTTTTATTGGCGGGGGGGGGGGGGGGGTGGCCACACAATCTTTTGTTTTCTATTATTGGGATTTGACGATACACTTTCAACAGGGTCATCTCATGTTAAGACAGTTTTACTTGTGGAAGAGGGCAGAACAGATATATCACTTGTATGGCTAATATTCGCAGGGGAGGTAAACTAGATTACTGATTAGTGTGGTGTGCCATACTTTTGAACTGTAAATAGTTCCCTGTGAAAAAAATGGCTGGACCAGTGAATGCAGTGGTCCTTCAAAAATTTAAATTAACATACAACTGGATTTATTTTTTAAAAAGTTATGACTCAACTGTTGTTCTATTGTGCATATAGAAAACGTATCCTTCAATGTGAGATTCATATTTTAAGTTTTGGTGGCAGGAAGTTGACCGTGAGTTCGAGATTTTCAAAAGCATTTGTTTGGTGAGTAAATTTTTTTTTTCAATTTTTATCACATTTTTGTAATCTATTAGGTAGGAAGCAATCATCCATGTATTAATTAACCATTACTATTGAAAAGCAATGGAAAAAAAACATTATGTTTTCCACCTGTCCACTCAAACTACAATCTTCAGTTTAGAATCACCTTAAGGGCCTATATTAGTAAAGGAATTTTGTTTATTTTGAAATTCTCACCTCTCATATTGCTTAAATTCAGATTAAATATACACAACTTATACATCAAAATGAAGGTTGGGATGTATAGAATACGAAACACATATGTAATCAACTCATAGAGTCGACTGTAGGCACCACTGGTTCCTGGAAGTCTGCTACCGTATTCGCACCAGAACTGATAATAAAATAATATTTCATCAGAACAACTTGTGGCCAAATGTGCTTCATATATCCAAGAACAAAGCTAAGCATTCAAAACACTTTCGAATACAGCGATAGGACTGCATTTTGCAAAAGGACAACACTGTCTGCATTTTTTATTGAAGATGGTTTCCATGCCCGACAGACATGCGCAAATCGCTCGTTACCACGAATTTCCATCGAAAATCAAAATCGTAATTCTAAGAAATTTCAACAAGTATCATGATATCTTTAATTGAATATGGCAACTGTGCAGTCTCAATCTAATAACGGTATACTGTATGAAGGCGATCTTTTTCATTATTTGATTTTAGACGGCGTTGTTTTTACATGGCTTTTCCGTCCTATGACGTCCTATCGAAAGTATACGCATACGTAAACAAAAGCAAAGGCTTTGGAATTTTCCCCAATGCAGCTCCGTCGCCGTGTTTTGAAGAATTTTTATCCCCTAGCTTTGTTTTTGGATGTGTAATGCACATCTGGCCACAAGTTGTTTTCGTGAAATATTATTAAATTATCAGCTCTGATGCGAATACGGCCTCAGACTTCCAGGAACCAGTGGTGCCTACAGTCTACTCTATGAGTTGATTACACATGTGTTTCGTGTTCTATACATCCAAACCTTCATTTTGATGTACATTTTGTGTATATTTAATTTGAATTGAAGGAATATCAGAGGTGAGAATTTTCAAAATAAACAAAATTTCATTACTTATATAGGCCCATAATAATATTTCGCGAAAACAACTTGTGGCCAAATGTGCTTTACATATCCAAGAACAAAGTTATGGGATCAAGATTCTTCAAAACACGGCGACAGAGGGGGGGGGGGGGGATTCCAAAGCCTTTGCTTTTGTTTACGTATGAGTATACTTTCGATTTCCGGTTGACGTCATCGGACGGAAAAAGGCATGTAAACCCAACGCCGTCTAAAATCAAATAATGAAAAAGATCGCCTTCATACAGTATACTGTTATTAGATAGAGATTGCACAGTTGCCATATTCAATGCAAGGTATCACGATACCTGCTGAAATTTCTTAGAATTACGATTTTGTTTTTCGATGGAAATTCGTGGTATCGAGTGATTTGCGCATGTCTGTCGAGCATGGAAACCATCTTCAATAAAAAATGCAGACAGTGTTGTCCCTTTTCAAAATGCAGTCCTACCGCTGCACTAGAAAGTGTTTTGAATGCCTAGCTTTGTTATTGAATATCTGAAGCACTTTCGGCCACGAGTTATTCTCGCGAAATATTATTTTGTTATCAGTTCTGGTACGAATACGATAGGAGACTTCCAGGAACCAGTGGTGCCTGCGGTCAACTCTATGAGTTATTATTATTATTATTTATTTATTGGTGTTTAAGGTCACATATTTATGCACAATGGCTAATCATGACCGTGACAGTTTTACGGGTGGAGGAAGCCGGAGTACCCGGAGAGAACCACCGAGCAACGACGAGCAGCTGCCAGCTCCCCAACATTGTAACTCCGCACTGCAGAACAGGCAGGGTTAGATTGGTTGAAGACATGCGCACCATCGACGTGCAGTACGCCTTAGTACACGGCGTCATCGTGCCTCCATGCGGGCAATGGAGATGAAGTGTCTTGCCCAAGGACACAACGCGGTTGCCACAGGTGGGATTCGAACCGAGGACCTCTCGGCTTGCAGCCTGCACCTCTACCGACTGAGCCACCGCGCTCCCAACTCTCTGAGTTGATTACATATATGTTTCGTGTTCTATACATCCCAACCTTCATTTTGATGTATAATTTGTATATATTTAATCTGAATTTAAGGAATATGAGAGGTGAGAATTTTAAAATAAACAAAATTCCATTACTTATATAGCCCCTTAAAAAACTATTTTGAGCATGTTTCATTGCTGAGGAAATATATATTTCTTGGGCTCCGACACATCTTTTGGGTCACAAATGGGTCATAGGCTCTCTACAGTTACCCTCAAAACTTATGGACATGTGTTAGTTGCTATGGATGCAATTTGTATCTGTATTTTAATGTGGTCATCCACATTGCCACCTCTGGCACGATCATGGGGTACAATATAATGGAAAATTAAGTGCGTCTCCCTGAGTTTATTTCAACTGTACACACAAGTCACGGATAAGTGTCAGCTGCAATATAGACAATATATAACTGTATGTCGCGTGATCCTCCACACCGCCAGCTATGGCAATATAGGTCCCCATGTGCAATACAGGTATACCCAAAGGCTAATATGGACATGTTACATTTATTAGGAAATCCTTGGTTTTTAGATTGCATCACTCAGGCATCATGTCTTGAGGTTCAAGAGGGTCACTAGAAATTTGGGTTACAACTGGGTCATTGTATGAGGTCACTGGGCTCACTACAGGTAAACACAGAAGTTATGAACAATTCCCAGCTGCTATAGGGACAGTTTGTGACCATATTTCACATGATCACCCACATTGCCAATTTTAGCAATTGAAATCACCATGTGCAATACAGTTGTGTTCAAAAACTAGTACAGACATGAAACATTTGTTAGGAAATCTCATAGCTCTTGAGTTACATCAGTCTGGCCTCATGACTTATAGGGCAAGTAGGTCACTAAAAGTTTGGGGTGCAGTTGGGTCAGTGAGGGAGGTCACTGAGCGGATGGCATGCATACACGGAAGCTAGCTACAAGTGTTAGCTAATATAGAGACAAACTGTGACTGTATTTCACATGATCATCCACACTGCCAATTTTGGCAATGTAGATCCACACGTGCAATACAGTTATGCTCAAGAGGTAATGTGCACACGTCACATTTATTGGGGAATTCGCAGCTCACAGCTCTTAAACCATGTTTGGAGATACAGATTGGACACTAATAGTTTGGGGTGCAAATGGGTCATTGAAGGAAGTCACTGGGCAGATTACAGGTAAACACAGAAGTTATGAACAGGTGTTAGCTAATATAGAGACAATGTGTGGATGTATTTCACATGATCATCCACCCTGCCAATTTTGGCAATGTAGATAGATCCCCATGCACAGTACAGTTATGCTGAAAATCCAATGTGTTGGGATGTGCTGAAAATGCTTATTGTTTTCGGTGTTTTTTGTGTGGGGGGGTGGGGTGGGGGAGAGAGGTGTATAGATGTTGGGTTTCATAATTCTAGCGCTATGTTTGGGGCACATTTGAGGCACTGAGTGAGGTCATTGGTCTCTCTACAATTACCCACAAAAGTTATGGACATGTATTAGTTGCTATGGAAGCAATTTGTATCTATTTAATATGAGCATCCACATTGCCACCTATGGCACGAATTATGGGGTACAATTTAAAGGACAATTAAGTGCGTCTCCCTGAGTTGAGTACACTTGTACACAAAAGTTATGAACAAATGTTAGCTGTAATAGTGACAATATATAACCGTTTTTCACATGATTATCCACACCGCCAACTGTGCCAATATAGATCCCCATGTGCAATGCAGTTATGCTCAAGAGCTAATATGGACATGTTACATTTATTAGGAAATCACTGGTGTTTGGATTACATCACTTTGGTATCATGTGTGTCACTGGAAGTCTGGTTTACAATTGGGTCAATGTGTGAGATCGCTGAGCTCATTGCAGGTAAACACACAAGAGTTATGAACAATTCTTAGCTGCTATAGGAACAATTGGTGACTATATTTCTTGGGGATGTGTTGAAAATAAGTCTGAAAATACTTATTATTTTTCTTTTTTTGAAGGAAAGGGGTGAAAGCTGTTGGGTTTCATAATTCTAGCGCTATATTTGGGGTACATTTGAGTCACTGAGTAAGATCGCTGGGCTCACTCCAGTTATACACAAAGGTTATGGACTTTTAGGGTTTTTTTTTTTGGGGGGGGGGGGGGTGTTTAGTTGTTATGTGAGGTAACTGGGCTCATTACAGGTATACACTGGAAATATGAACAAGTATTAAATGCTAAAGAGACAGTGCATTTCACATGTTCGTCCACATTGTCATTCTTGGCAATCTAGATCACCATGCTCAGTATAGTTATGATCAGAAGCTATTATGGACATGTTACATTTATTAATAAAACTTACAGTTAAAACTAAAAGTCCTGTCACGAACTGTGCTGTTATCTAGGCTTAATTGCGTATGGGAATTGCGCGCAATTGCCATATCAAATGGCATGCAAAGCACCGCAGGTTCTCCTGGTTACTCATAGCAAACACAATCAATGTTTCTGCCAATGGACCTCCGGGTTACCCGGAGGTCCATTGGCTGAAACATTGCTTGTGCACAGGCCCTATGCACATATGTTTGGGGTACACTTGAGTAACCAAGTGAGGTCACTGGGCTCACCACAGCGACACACAACAGTTATGTCCCTGAGTGAGGCAACTGGGCTCACAGTGTGAGGTATCTGGGCTCATTGCAGGTATACACTGGAATTATGAACAAGTGTTAAATGCTAAAGAGGCAGTGTATTTCACATGTTCGTCCACATTGTCATTCTTAGCAATCTAGATCATCATGCTCAGTACAGTTATGCTCAGAAACTATTATGGACATGTTACATTTATTAAAAGAACCCATACAGTTGAAACTAGAAGTCCTGTCACGAACTGTGCTCTTATCTAGACTCAATTGCGCGTAGGAATCGCGCGCAATTGCAATATCGAATGGCATGCAAAGCACGGCAGGTTCTCCTGGTTACTCATAGCAAACACAGGCAATGTTTCTGCCAATGGACCTCCGGGTTACACGGAGGTCCATTGGCTGAAACATTGCTTGCGTACAGGCCATATGTATAGAATTTAATAGCCTTACTATGGTCATAACGTACAGTTTAACGCGCAGATCAACGTGCTATTTGTGCGCATTTCATGACAGGACTTCTAGTTTTAACTGCAGTTCTTGGGTTACATCAGTCTGGGTCATGTCTTATAGGACAAATGGGTCAATAAAAGTTCGGGGTTACAGTTGGGTCACTTAATGGGGTCAATGGGCTCATTACGGGTAAACACAGAAGTTATGAACAAGTGTTAGCTACTAAAAGGACAATTTGTGACTGTATTTCACCTTATCATCCAAACTGCCAATTTTGGCAATGTAGATGCCCATGTGCAATACACTTAGGCTTAATAAAAAAACAGTATGGACATTCTATATTTATTAGGAAATCCATAGCTCTTGGGATAGTCCAATCATGTCTTATAGGGCAAGTGGGTCATTAAAAGTTTGGGGCACAGTGGGTCATGGAATTGGTTAGCTCTAGCTTTAGCTTCAGGTTACATCACTCTGGCATCATATGATGAGGTGCAAGTGGGTCACTAAAAGTGTGGGGTACAATAGGTCAGTGAGTGAGGCAACTGGGCTAAAGGTAAACACGGGAAATATGTACAAGTGTTAGCTGCTATGGAGGCAGTTTGCGACTGCATTTCACATCATCATCCACACTACGAATTTCTGCAATGTTGATTCCCACGTGCACTACATTTATGTTGAAAAGCTAAAATGGACTTGTCACATTTGTTGGTAAATCCATAGATCTTGGGTTACATCACTCTTTCATGATGTCTTACGGTACACGTGGGTCACTACACGTGTACCTTGGGTTTTGGTTACAATTTTGTCCCTGACTGGGGTCCCTGGGCCCATTACATGTAAACACAGAACCTGTGAACAAGTGTTAGATGCTGTACGGACAATTTGTGACTGTATTTCACATGATCATCCACACCGCCAATTTTGGCAATCTAGATTCCCATGTGCAATACAGTTGTGCACAAATACTAATATGGGTATGTTACGTTTTGTTGTGGAACCCATAGCTCTTTCTGGGGTCACTGGGGTCATTACAGGTATACACAGAAGTTGTGTACAAGTCTTAGCTACAATTGTGTACTGTATTTCACATGGCCATCCACACCGCCAATTTTGGCAATCTAGATCCCCATGTGCAATACAGTCATGCTCAAAAACTAATATGGACATGTTACGTTTTGTTGGGAAATCCATAGCTTTTTTAGGTCACTGGGGTCATTACAGGTATACACAGAAGTTATGTACAGGTCGTAGCTACTATAGAGAGAATTTGTGACTGTATTTCACATGATCACCCCCACTGCCAATTTTGGCAATGTAGGTCACCACGCGCAATACAGTTATGTTCAAAAGTTAGGATAGACGTCACATTTGCTCAGAAATTTCATAGTTCTTGGGTTACATCAGTCTGGCATCATGTGCTATAGGGCAAGTGGGCCACTAAAGGTTTGGGTACAATTGGATCACTTAATGTAGTCATCGGGATCATTGCGGGTAAATACAGAAGTTATGAACAAGTGTTAACTGCAGTAGAGACTAATTATAAATGTAATTCACGTGATCATTCATACGATCATCCTCCACAGCACCAGTACTGTCTTTCACATGACCCCGCATCGATTAACCGTTTAGTAGCTTTAAAACAACTTTGCACAACTATAACCTTCCTTTTTTGCTCTGTTATACTTTAGTGCTCCACTCTACTACACTGCAAAAAATATAGGTTCTCTTTAGAACCAAAACTGGTTCTAATCTTGTCCCTGAGATGGAACCAGTTCTGTTTAAACAGTATTTATTTCAAATCAAATAAATTTACCAAGATTAGCATTCAGTTTTAACAGAATATTACATGAACTGAAGTAGATTCAGCAGTAAACTTGGAGCATATTCAACGATATGCCAACTATTCATATCTCCTTTGCTTAATAATGATTTGAGACAACCTCCTATAAGTTCTAAACTTGCGGCTGAAACCCCCTCAATTTATTTTTAATTCTGTTAATATTTAATGTTAATCTTTGTAAATTTATTTGATTTGAAATAAATACTGTTTAAACAGAATTGGTTCCATCTCAGGGACAAGATTAGAACCAGTTTTGGTTCTAAAAGAACCTATATTTTTGCAGTGTACTCCACATACTCTTTCCATGTGTTCGACTTGTCTCTCGAAACTCCAAGATAACCTATACTCCTGTCACCCTGATTCTGGTTTGGTAGCCTTTGTTTATTCTCAGACGACAGCCTGCCTCTTTCTCTCTTTAGAGGAGGTGGGAGATTGGTCCTTAAGGACATTTTTATTCCTCTCAAGTTCGATGCAGCCTTCAACACGCGTTGTTTGTCACGGTCGTTTGCAAGTCTTACCATGAAGGGTTTTGGTGGGGGACGTGACTGTGGCTCGCCTTGTATGGTAGAGCGAAGCCTGTGGGCATTTATTGCACGGTTCACAATACCAGATGAGATTGGTTCCTCAAGCTTCAAGTTTGTTGTGAAGAATTGTTTAATAGTCTGATATGGGTCCTCATCGCGAACTTCGGGAACTCCGTATAGTAGGAGATTGTATTTCCTATCATGGATCTCTCCCAGCAGACGTTTATCCTCAAGCTCATAACATTTAGCCTATCTGAACCGCCAGGTCGGGTGGCTTGGGTATTGTTGTCCATGACTTCTAGCCGTAGGGCAGCATATTCAAAATTCCTAGAAAGCTGCTGGTGATCAGATTTCATATCACTAATGGTTTTACTAATGAGTGTTACTTCTGTCTTCATGGAAGACATTTCGTTTTTTACCACGGTCATTTCAGATTTCAAATCACTCATCTCCCCTTTTAGACCCTCAAAGTTTGCAGAAAATTTTCTCTCGAGGTCCAATATTAATTTCCTAATATCACTGTTGGAAACTGAATCGGCGCCTGATTTCGTAAGTTTGCCAGATTCATTCTGCGAATCTGTTTCAGGTTTCACATTCAAATGAACTCCAGCAAGAATAAAGCGAAAATAGGATACAGACGAGCCGTTCTGTGGACACCAAGTAAGAATACACCAAATCTCAAACAATTCAGTCACAAATGAATCATCTAAATCCGAAAAATCATCTCCAGTGATCAAATGTCAATCGCAGTATATTCCGTGGGAGGATAGTACATAAAAGGCATCAATAAAGAAGGAAAAATTTTCACACCAACTTCTCAGCCCGACTCCTTATCCGCCATGACTAATATCTATAGTAATCTCCGAAGAAGAAGTAATGTCAGTTATTAGTAACTTAGACCTCCAGAAAGCTAGCGGAACAGATTTAATTAATAATATAATCAATAAGGCATGTATCCAACAGTTAGCTTTCCTTCTAACTTGTCATTTTAATCTGTCCCTATCACGTAATGAGTTTCCACGTTTATGGAAGAAAGCCAGTGTTGTGCCTATCCATAAGAAATCAGCGGTTAATGACAAGGTAAACTATCGGCCAGTCTCTTTGACAAATTCTGTCAGTAAAATTCTAGAAAAAGTAATTTTTAGACATATTTTTTTCTTTCTTGATGGAAAACGAATTGTTAACACCCCTACAGTCAGGCTTCATTCCGGGTGACAGTACAATTTACCAATTATTAGATATTGATAACTACATTGCTAGTAATATGGGCACCAATAAAGAAGTCAGTTTAGTATTATGTGATATAAGTAAGGCATTCGATAGAGTATGGCATGACGGATTAATTCATAAATTAGACTGTATTGGAATAAGAGGTAACCTACTCGCGTGGTTTAACTGGTAGAGTGCTGGAAGCCCTATTTTGGGCTTTACTAAAAGTGACAGGCAATAACTGTCTGTAGCTACATTCTGCCTGAGGAAGCCTTTATTGTTCCTGGTATGAATCAGACTTTTTATACAATACCTTGCTCTCTGACATTTAATTGGATAGTGCCTATAAGGCACTATCCAATTAAATGTAATAGAGCAGTATATGATGAGCTTTGATTTATTGTCAGAAAAAACTCAGCACTTTACCAGTTAAAGGTTACCTAACAAATCGTTCACAGTATGCAGTTGTAAATGGGGAGAAATCCAAAAATCAAATCATTAAAGCTGGCGTGCCACAAGGATCCGTTTTAGGGACCCTTATGTTTAATATCTACATAAATGATATTGTTAAAGATATTAGTTCCAATATTAGATTTTATGCCGAGGATACAACACTTTACCTAGTAATCGAAGATGCAAAATTGGCAGCAGAAGTTTTGAATAATGACCTGAGAAAAATTGCCCAGTGGTCTAAAATGTGGCAGGTCATATTTAATCCACAAAAGACTGAATCGCTGTATATTTCAAAAAGATTAAATCTCACGCTTCGTCCCATCTTTACCTCCTAGGACAGCAAATAGAAGAGACGGGCACTCATAAACATCTTGGGTTGATCTTCACGAAAACAGGACAATGGGATTCACATATGAAGAGTCTTATAAAAGTCTTATAAATAAAGTCTGTCCTGTGATAAACTGCCTAAGAAGCCTATAATACAGACTGTTCAGACACGCATTGGAAACTCTTTATCAATACTTCATTCTCCCGCTGTTTGATTATGCCGATGTTCTATGGGATGGTTGCACGGAGACTAAATCAACACTCCTAGAAAATCTGCACTTGGATGCTCTATGAACTATAATAGGGGTCACTAGGGGGACAAGTCATCAACTTATCTGTAGGGAATCTGGTTTCATACCACTCAAAGAGCATAGACGACGTCACAAATTAGTAGCTTTGTATAAGATTATGTTCACAAACGAGCCAAACTACATTAGGCTGCTCATTCCGCAACCTGTATCAGAATTGACTTATTACTCGCTAAGACTTCGAATTTGTTAAGGGAACTTAAATGCAACACCAACAGGTTTTCTAACTCGTTTCAGCCATCAGCGGTAAAACTTTGGAACGGCTAAAGCGCAGATCTGCAGAACTGTACTTCCGTAGATCAATTTAGGAAGAAACTTGCAATTAACGACAATGTCGTCCGTGGGTTTTATTATGTGAGTAGCAGAAGGGGACAAATCTTTCACACGAAGCTGCGTTTTTTTTAAATTATAGTGATTTAAATGGACATAAATTTGATAGATTTATAAGTGATAATGCTTCTTTTGGCTCTGGTCATTTATATGAAGACACTGAACACTATTTATTAATGTGTCCTTTGTATGCAGAACAAAAAAATTCGCTTCTAACAAAATTGGGCCACACCACTATTATCACCGTTATGTTATATGGGGATACTGTCATTTCTAGGATTTAAAATTCTTAGTCGTATTGTGCCTTGGAAAACGCCAGTATATTTAGTGCGGTTCAAGAGTATATTAGGGAAACAATGATATTCGAGTGAATAATTATTTTTCGTGGAAATGAATCCTGACAAGACTTTTGCTATGTTGGGTGAAAGCGATTTTATGGGCCTATCATATAAATGAAAGAAGATTGCCTCCACACCCGATAGATAGGTAAAAGATATAAAAAAGAGGACGGGATAAAGTGATGTGGTACTGTAGAGTTTGCTTAACGGGTATCGTCACAATGTGTAAAGGAAGGAGAATACTGGCGTATTGATCACAGATTTATTTGTTCTAATGCATACAGAAAACAACCAAATAACCTCACCTAGGTTCGAGTGTCTCGCATGAGTGCGCCAACGGAAGAGAGAGCGATTGGCGCCCTACTCCACTGTTTATACCTCAGAATCGAATGGCGCGAAAATAATGTACAATCATAGAGAATCATCATCAATTAAGGAAAGTCACCCCTACAATGCCCACCCCTTGGATTGACACGTCCCGTTCAATTGTCTAATGCTTCAGGTTTTGGAACCACACTATTATTTTCGTCAAGGAGACACGAGAGACGACGTTTCTTAGGAGCGTGACTGGCAGTAGAGAAAACACTCTCGTCATCAGAAGGGTACAGTGTTAGAACACTTCCTTCGCGTGCACCAGTCATCCCACGATCCGGAGCTCTAGAAACTACTGCTGAGGCCATCAGTGGTGTTACGGAACGACTCCTACCAACTGAACGCCCCCTTTCTGCATGCTTTAAACTATGATGTCTGTCTCTATCAAACTTCCTAGAAAAATGTCTGTTTGGACTTTCCGGGCAACGATAGTCCTCATGCTTAGTATGTCTGTCATAAACATGTCTTCTCAACGATGAAGCACTGTTATAAGTCTGTCCATATGTTTTACAACGGTGATCAACAGAGTGTCTATCCGAATCATCCTGCGTTACTGGAAACGTCACAATGGGAGGTCTCTTTGCTGGAGATTTACGAGCAGTCATCTTTGTTCTAGCCATTTTTACTGCAAGAAAAGAAAGTATGTTCTTGTTTAATCAAAATTGTATGTTAATCCCATCCAAATCGTGAAGGAGGTTTGCGACGAGGCCGCAAGCCATATGGTACCCCAAGTGACCAAGGTGACGGTGAAGTTGTTTCGCCAGTTTCTATCATACCATCATTCGAAACATCATCCTCCCTCTCAATGTCCTCACACTTGGTATCATTCCTAACCGTATTTACATAACTGTCATTTCCACACTCTGTCTCTTCCACATCTATCACCACAGGTCTTGCACGGTCGGCCAATGTAGAATCACTGCTGTTGCCAATAGTTCTCTGAGAATCCGTCGATGACACGGCGAATCCCCTCCATGCTGATGACACCCATGACTTATCATACGCCCCCAAATATGGTTTTAGCCTATCAAAATGGATTACCTGTGGTCGGCTTCCTGGGGCTTTCTTAATACGGTACACAACGTCATTTAGTTTATGGGTAACCAGAAATGGCCCCTCCCGTGGACAATGCAGCTTTGGGGAAGACCCCTTTTTGCGAGCCGGGTTATGCAGCCACACTGCGCTCCCTATGGCAAATGGATCGCCGAAGGCTCTCTTGTCGTGTCCTCGTTTCTGCCTCTTCATGCTACCCTCTAACGTTCGTCCGGCATTCTCATGTGCAGATCGCAGCCTCTGCTTGAGAACTTCTGCATATTCAGTCACAGACTGTGGCTCATCCGGTGTGGGAGGACTCAATACATCCAAGGGAAGATCGATTTCTCGCCCGAACGTCATGGCATTAGGTGCCTCGCCTGTAGATTGATGAAGGAAGCTCCTATAGTCCATCATGGCAAATGGAAGTACCTCATCCCAGTTTTTTCTGATTTGAATTAACCGTAAGAGACAGCATATCTTCAAGTGTTCAATTAAACCGCTCAATCATCCCGTCTGCCTGAGGGTGATATGGTGTGGTCCTTGTCTTGTGTATTCCGAATATACCACATACTTCTCGAATGATGGACGATTCAAAGTTGCTGCCTCGGTCTGAATGCAGTTCTCTCGGAACCCCAAATTTGCAGATATACTCTTTCACAAAAGCATCTGCAACGGTTGTAGCTTTCATATCACTAATCGATACTGCCTCTTTCCATTTGGTGAAATAATCACCGATGACTAGGATATATTTGTTTCCGCTTTCAGTGGTGGGCAATGGTCCCATTATGTCCATAGCTATACGTTCACCTGGAAATCCTACTCGACATTGCCGCAAGCTTGCACACCTCTTTCTGCCCCCAGTTTTCCTACTTGGGCATTTTGGACATTTCCTACAAAAAAACCTTAACGTCGCTGGAAACCGTGTGCCAGTTAAATCGCTGTCGCACCTTATCCAACGTCCTTTTGAACCCCTGGTGACAGGCAGTCTTTGCAGCATGTAGTTCAAGCAAAACATCATTTCGTAGTTTCTCTGGTAATAGTAGCTGCCATTTTATTTTCTTCCCATTGCAGCTTTCAAACTTTCTGTATAGAAGACCTTCTTTTAACTCCAAGCTGTCCCATTGATTCCAATATGACTTGGCAGCCCTTGACAGCCGAGACATATCTTCGTATGGGGGACGTTCACTTCCTTGCTCCTTGAGCTTCTTGATACTTCCTATATCTGGGTCTTCTGACTGTGATTTACTTAAGGTTTGGTTGCCCCACTGCTGAGAGATTGATATGGTTTTATTTTCACAAGTCACCCTAGCTGATGGTAAACTTGGCTCATATCCACATTGTTGACATGGACGCCTGGAAAGTGCATCTGCGTTATTATGAAGGCGCCCCGGGCGATGCTCAATTTTGAAGTTATAGATACTAAGGATTTCGAGCCACCTGGCTACTTGCCCCTCAGGGTGCTTGAATCTGAGCAACCATTGCAATGATCTGTGGTCCGTTCTTATGGTTAATTCTCTTCCTAGCAGATAATGGCAGAAATATTTGACAAAATATACAAGGGCTAGAGGCTCCTTGCGAGTGGTACAGTAATTGCGTTCCGACTTTGATAGGGATCGACTTGCATATGCAATGACGGTTTCCTGATCTCCTTGTTTCTGTGAGATCACCGCTCCAATGCCAGAGTCACTGGCATCTGCGTCTAGTATGAATCTGCCTTCCAAGCAGGGATAACCTAAAATTGGTGCAGTAACAAGCTTTTCCTTTAATGTTAAGAACGCAGTGTCACAATCAGATGTCCAAAGAAATTCTTTGTTCTTCTCGATTAGTTTGTGTAGCAGCCTGGCTATGTCTGCGAAAGACTTCACGTACCGTCTGTAATATGACGCTAGGCCTAAGAGACTTCTTAATTCGGTTGCATTCTTTGGTATTGGCCAATCAACTATGGTTCTCACTTTATCTGAGTCTGTTCTCACTCCATCTCCGGTAACCCTATGCCCCAAATAAAGCACTTCTCTCTGGAATAGGTCACATTTTCCCGGTTTCAATTTTAAGCCAGCTGAACGAAGACGATCAAAGACCAACTGCAGTCGACTCAGGTGTTCTTCGAATGTTGCGCCGAACACGATGATGTCATCCAGATAGACCAGACACATATCACCTTGCAACCCAGCTAAAACTCTCTCCATTAGCCTCTCGAAGGTTGAGGGACTTGCAGCCATCCCAAAGGGCATGACCTTCCACTGGAAGAGACCCATATGTGTGGTAAATGCTGATTTGGCTTTAGCGTGTTCGGTCAATAGAACCTGGTGGTAACCAGCAAGTAAATCCAGTGTGCTGAACAATTTAGTATTACCCAGGCAATCTAATGATTCTGAGATGTTAGGGATTGGGTAAGCATCTTTTACAGTCTTCTGGTTCAATTTCCTGTAGTCACAACAGAATCGTGTTTTCCCATCCTTACGACGAACTAAAACGATGGGGCTAGCCCAGGGATTACAACTGGGCTCTAGAATGCCTCTATTCAACATCTTGCTAATTAATTTCTTTGCTTCATCTCTTTTGAACAGTGGTAGTCCCCTAGGTGGCTGTCTTATTGGTATTTCATCTGTTGTTGTTATAGAATGTTTGACCCAGTTTGTCTTCCCTAAGTTGTCATCGTTTTTCGCAAACAGATCTGAGTTCAAGAACAGAAATTTTCGTACTTTGTCTCTATCAGTGACAGACAGGTCTTTAGTACTCCTTTCAAAAAGATCTAACATGTGTGAACCAAGTTCTGTGGCTTTGTCTCCTTCTTTTCTACCACAAGTAGCATTTTCTGTGTTCAACCTATTGCTTTCAATTGTACTGATTGGATTAACTACCCCCACAGTAGTACCACTGTGTATCAGAACACTGTCATTTCTAGGATTTAAAATTCTTAGTGGTATTGTGCCTCTGTGCGTGTCCACAAGTGCCTTTCCCAATAATAGTCCCTTCTTTAAAAGTTTCTGATGGTTACTTGATTCCACGACACCGTATTGTGTCATTCCCTTGCGTTTTTGGACAGTTCCCTGGATTATCATCTCATGCCCTGGCGGTATCGAAACAGTATTCTTTACAGAAACTCTGCAACACACGAGCTTTGAATTCAGTCCGCTACATTGGACTGTTTCATCTGCCAGCCTCAGTTGTAAATTCTCCATATCAATATGACATTTATTTGCCCTTAGGAAGTCACTGCCGAGCACGCCGTCACCAGTAATACTGGCAACTAAAACTGTCCACTCAACCACTCGCTTCCCCACCTTCAGAGGGATTCTGCATTGTCCTAGCACAGCAATATTCTGTCCGTTTGCCGCCTCAATGTCAATTTTACCAGATGTTAGTGGTATATTAATCGATGTTGATGCCCGTGAATATGTTTTCTCAGACAGGACTGTAAGTGACGCCTCACTATCCACCAACAACTGTACTGAAAGTTCACCATTTTTTGCCATCACAAACATGCTGTTATTAGTTATATTTTTTCTGATAAACATTCATTGTTGTTGTCTACATCTGCCTCACCTCCTGTTTGTCTGGGACCAAGTGTTCCGATCGACTCTGGTCCCTTGGAATCGACCGTCTTCCATTTCCCGATTTCCCATCTTGTAAGAATGGGCACTCTCGTTTAAAATGAGTCTCGTCACCACAATTAAAACATCCACCCCTGTAGCGCGACTTACGCGCCGATTCCGGCGTCACAGCCTGTCTTGTCTCCATTTTAGTGACCTTACTATTAGATAGCATCAGCATGCTTTGCTTTAGTTCAGCCATTTGTTCCTTAATAGTTATCAGTCCCTTTTCAATGTCATGTGTATTTTGTTCTATCCGTTCCTGCATGTCTAACATCTTGCTTTCAATTCTATCTAACTCACTCTTTGTCTGATTCTCTTCATCGTTTTGTATGCCGATAGTTTTGATAAATTTTCTGTTCTTAGACTGTTCTGCTTTACTAAAAGCTTCTAATTCAATTGCGATCATGATGGCTTGATCAAGTGTTTTAGCTTGGCCTGAAAAATTCTCAATCGTAAATCTGTATCCGTCACAGCATCAATAAAATGTCCTTTTGCTAACCTGTCTTTTGCAGTACCTAACAATTCAGGATACGCCAGTGAAGTCAGGCGTCGCACTGAACTGCCTAGTTCCTGCAGAGTTTCGTTGTGACACCGACTTCTATTCCTCAGCTCTGTAAGATATAATTCTGCCTGACCCCCAGGTCCATATCGATGGTCGAGCCGTTCAGTCAGTTCTTGATAGGTGACGTCGTCATCACTGCCAAATTCGCTCAAGACCTGCTGAGCGTCACCAGATAACATTGCAGCTAGATAGTAAGATTTTTCCGACGGCGTCCACCCGTTAATCTTTGCACAATACTCAAAATGTGCCTTAGACTCCATCCAGGCTGTTTTTCCATTAAAACGATCCGGCCGTATTTTGGGTTTTTGACTGTACTTTGTTTGGTTTGACGCCTGTTCCCTATTGGTAATCTCGTCCTGGGATGTCGACACATCTCCTCCGATGCGCCCCATTGCTTTTTCCGCTCTTGATGTGACGAATGTCATGTCGTCACTCCAACTATCGGGATTTCTTGGCGTCTCAAATCTGCCAACAGATCTCGTAAGTCTTTTTCCTAGGTTTACAATTACCGTCTCATCTTTCTCTCCTGCAGTCCTAGCTGTTGTACGGCTACCCTGCCTTTTGTTTTCGCCTCCTAACTGTGATCTTTCTGTCGTGACGCTTCTGTTGTCACGCCCGAGAACAGTATCCATTTCACCAGCGACGTCATTATACTTCCATGACGGCGTCTCCTCCACCGCAGGGGCAGCATCCCAGCTCCCAGCCACGTCACTCAGTTGTCGACTGTATTCTTCTCTTCCATATTTCACCACGGCCACCAATTGTAGAGTTTGTTTAACGGGTATCGTCACAATGTGTAAAGGAAGGAGAATACTGGCGTATTGATCACAGATTTATTTGTTCTAATGCATGCAGAAAACAACCGAATAACCTCACCTAGGTTCGAGTGTCTCGCATGAGTACGCCAACGGAAGGGAGAGCGATTGGCGCCCTACTCCACTATTTATACCTCAGAATCGAATGGCGCGAAAATAATGTCCAATCATATCATCATAAATTAAGGAAAGTCACCCCTACAGTACTTTCTCTTTCATTGGATCAGTTTCTGTTTTATGTACAGTTGCACTTTCACCATTGTATTGTATGTTTCTGAAGGGTACGGCCGCTACGGCGTTAATATAGGCATTGCCTGTTCGCCAAACCCCATTTTACTGGGGAAAAAAATATTCTTTAAAAAAAAAAATTAGGAGACCTACTTTTCTAGACCAGTACATTTTTTGCGTTTCAACTTTAAACACCACATGCCCTGAACCTTCAACTCAAGCTGGTTTGTGTACTTTTGTATTTACCAGAAAAAAAATGGATTGAGACAGAGTAGCGGAGTGAGCGCACAAAACGACCCGTTTCAGCATGTCGAGCTGCGAGAAGAGCACAGAAGTCAAAGAGGCAAAAGGCACAGGAATGTAGGGCTAATTAAGTGGGCAGAGTGAACAGAGGAAAATTGCGAATATGACAACAGAAGCAGAGAAAGAAGCAATGATCATTATAGGAAGAGTGCTGGAGAATATAGGGGAGGGAGCTGCCACTGAAGACGTTCATCAAAGAGATCTGTTCAACAACTAAGGTATGTGATATCAGATGTGGGAGAGAAGTCTGCAGAGGGGATGGGGGAGAATCCCCCATTGTACGGTTCAGAGAGGAGCAGAGCAGAGAAATCACCAGGTGGAGGGAAGGAGAGTATCAACACTCGGAATAATGAGATGGAAAATATTGTGAAAGAGTAGGGCAGTTCACAAAGAGCTGATCCATCCAGAAGGATTAAGTTGCAAGTGTGTCAGCAATGTTCCTACACCACTTGCAAAACCTTCAACAGGAAACGGCATTTGTAGACGCCAAAGCACGAGAGGGTGAGTAGGACAGTCACAATGAAGGCCCAACCGGGAAGAGACCAAGGAGGGTGTGGTTGTGGACTTATCAAAGGATAAAGTGGCTACAGTGGTGTGTTCACTGCTTGCTCTGGTAGAGGGAGACTACGCTTTGGGCCGAGTTCACCTATTGAACGACTTAGCTTTGGGAGTTATTCTCTTGTATTCGACATGGGAGATCACTGACATTCTCCTTGAAAACGGGTCAAATCGTCCTTGAGTCGATTCGGTCTGACAACTACTGGGGCAAATGGGTTTAATGCAGATCTTAATAACACTAATAATAAATCTTTGGCCTTCCGCTGATTTGCACGGTCTTCTAACGAGGAGGACTACAGTAACCCAGTGCCCCGCTGGGCTAGGTCAATCACTGAATTCGGGACTTATTACCAGTTTGCACATTTTTTTATATTTTGTACTTCCGATTTGGCAATCATTGGGTGTATGGGTAACTTGATATATCACAAAAAAAAACAAATGCTGGCAGAGCTGAAAGGAATATTAATCTAGATTATTATGCTCATTTATACTGCAAAGTGACAGAGCTGATCAGTACCGTAACGTTATGACGTTTTCGTGTAAAGTTATACTAAGACCGAAAATAAACATTTGTGACTTTCGGGGCTATGTTTGGGACTTTGTCTTGAAGTTAAATGGGCGAAAACGGGGAATATGTTTTATGATGTTCGAAAACAATGTCTGAAATTGTGTTGCAGAAATAGACAAGGCGGGGTTGTATCAAGTTTCAAATGTTGTAGCCTTCAAATAAAGAAGTGCCTTGAGGTGCATTTTATTTTATTCCATTTGTGCCACGATCTGCTCGGTGTGGCAGGAAAAGCCCGCCTGAATACGCATACCTCTGGAGTTTTATTGGATAAATTTTGCCTTGTGCGGTACTGACACCACCCTTTACGGGAATGACATACGGTGCGGTATTGATTTTTCAGTACCGTAATTATCTAAAACAGCCACAATAATTAACAATGAATAGGAATACTGATGTGAAAACTTTGCTTGTTCTCAAATATACATCAGACATTTTCTTCCAAGACTGGAAATCGGCAATCTAGCATTCTGAGAATGAGTCTCTTTAGGCCTGGGGACATGGTTCAGACTGAGATTCAAAATGAGTAAATTTCGTGATGCTGTCATGCTGTGCAGGGTAGCATCACCAAATTCGCCATCATGATATCACACTACGCCAGTAAGCATCAACACAAATCGCTGTTAAAGTACTTGTAACTCTTGAACCTTTACAACTATATTTTCTTGAATTTGTATTTCCCAATGACGACTATATAAGGGCTGAAATGAAGCATTGGCATTTTTGAGGGATAAGGCAATCTGCGAGTTAGCAAATTGCCGAATCTATGAAAACAGACAATGGTTCATTTTAGCTACTTACATTAATAGGCATGGAATACAATTCTAGAAAATACAATAGTAAAGATTACCGTATTGACTCCCGGTACGCTCGGACATATTAGAAATGGAAACCGAGTTGTGAGAAACACTCTCTTATTTCAATTGACCGAGGGTTTCACGATGTGAGCCAGTTACTGTTACAAAATCTGTCTTGGTTTTAGCTTCAGTGTTTTGCGGGTAAAAGTAACAAAAATGCAGTTATCTAATCTGCTTCTTCGTTTAACGTAAGATTGTTTATCTAATATATTTTTAGTCTGTTCTGTCAAAAAACACCTCAAAACAAAGGCTACCATGCTTCGGTATATTCAAGGTACTGGAGAACCTTGCACACGACGTGCAGCGCTTTCTTTGCGTCAAAAATGCAATAATAACTCCATGCACGAAAACAAAATCTGATCACTGAATTTCGCCATGCTGTTGGTGTATGATGAATATATTCTTTACATATTTTCATATTCTAACACATAGCTGAATTCCTCAATGAATATTCTATTAGCTGAAAAATTGTAGAGACCCCAAATTAAACTGAAACTCTTTAGCGCACAAAGGCGTTTTAACCCTTTACCTAACATGAAAAGCAGACGACACTTGCAAAAAAAATTCTTGAATAACCAATTTTTTTCATTTTTTGTCTCAAAAACATAGGTTATGACCCCTCACTGGAACGAGCTCAACGAGCTCGTTCCATTGAGGGGTCATAACCTATGTTTTTGAGACAAAAAAAATGAAAAAATAACGAAAATTAATTTGCGATTTTTGAGAATAGCGCTGGCCGGTTTTGTCCGTTACGTTGGGTAAAGGGTTAAAAAAAACTAAAATAGCTACACCCGGAGCAGGGTTTGCACAAGGGGCATTATATTTTTAGCCTAGGCTATAAGCGAAAGCCTTCCTTATGGTTACTCTTTAAACGAAAACCTTTTTTCGTGCGGGAACTTTCAACCCAAAAACAGACGCGATGCGCAGTGTGCTAAGGTTTTCACAAACCAGTGCCATCCAACTCTAAACAATCGATCAGCCAGTTTCCATTACTTTTGATAGTTCTTCCCAAACGCTCGGTTCGATTTGATGATGTCGTTTTGTCACAGGAAGGGGTTCGGGAATCAAGGTAACTATTTTGTCGTATTCATACCAAATAGAATCAACAAGCAATGGAGATAAAAAAAATCGGTTTCTGCCAACTTTGTGCAATGCATCCACGCGTACCGACTGTTCGTCTGCATCGTCAATTCGTCCAGGATATGGCTTTCCGTCGTATGAAACTACACACTACTACCCTATGAGGTCTGGGTTGAAGATCTGCACTGGCTTTAGCTTGGATGTAAGTTGTCAACAAGGCAGTATTCTTTATGGAGGGATCAGACGTGCCCACAGATGGAGACACTTCATTGAACCTAGCATGAGAATCAACTTGTTCTTGATTAAAGTCTACGCTTTTGGTTGGCCCGAAACAGTCACAATCGCCTGGAGTGCAAAAACAGCTGAGCTTGCGGCAACGAACTTTCTTCTGACTAGTGGATGTCATTTGATGGAAAGTCATTGTCCCCACGATTGTCTTGAGCCACTTGGGAATGTCAGCATCAAGACACTCTACATCATCACTTGTAACGTAGAACAGCTTTACAGTTGTTTACGGTACAAGTGCTGTGTACAGTGCCTGTGCAGTATGCAAATCTTTTCCTAGACCAACTAATTTATCGGAGGTGCGTTTCAGAACCCCACCAACCCCATCGGTTGCACCCTTCCCATGGCCTGCCTCCAACGGGGACCAATTTACAAATTGCATGCCCCATTCATATGGTTTTGTAAAGAGTAAATAAAAGGGTTTTTTGTTTCTGTATTGAGTGGTAGGGCCATCGGACACGAAAAATACAGAATTAACGCTCGGACACTGATGGCGTGTAAACAAGAAAATCGGCTTTAAATGGGCCCAAATTGCTACTGGATCGTGCGTTTACATTCAGAAATAGTAGAGAATGGAATGAAGTGTTCTCGGGTTTAGAGTATGCCTTTAATGTAGGGTAGCCGAAGTGTACATTTTGTATTTCCTTATGATATTTGCAACCATACCGGTTTTCACTGAAATCAACATGCAGCAGCATTTGACTTACTTCTAATTGTTCTCGCATTTTGTTTTTACTTTCTCGATACTGGTGTCTTACGTTATAGCCGTGTTTTGAAAAATTTTGGCGACAACTCATTCTCAAACTTCTTCACAAGTTCTTCAGTTTTATTTACATTCTGTGCGAACTTTAACTGTTACTTTTCTTTTCTTTAGCTCTCCCGTTTTTGTTTTCTTTTCCTTTCCTACGATCTGTCATAAATGCCACCAAACAAACTTATATTGATTAAACGGGCCGAAACAAGCCCTTCAATGCAACACACCTACGCAAGTAGTCAGTGCCAGAACATGGTGTCAGTACCGTAACAGAAAAAGTGTTGTGGCACTGGCGTTATGGTACTTAGCGCCTTTTTAAACAACGACCTCTGTAGTCCACAAATTTGTTTACATAAATACAAGGATGGTTTTAGAAGACTCTGTTACCTGTATCAAATCTATCAGTATCCTCAAAAACGTGAACTCACCATGCTCTTAATATGTACTTCCCATACGGTATTGACACCGAAAAAACCTACGCTAAGGGTATTTTACTACACTTTCCTATATGAAGAATATTTTTCTCGAAATCGCCTCATACGGCGTGCTTCTAAAACCAATGGTAGTCCTCCTGATGATGACGCAATATCTGTGACGTCTTTCCAATTTCTTGCGTCACTGCGAAGCTCTAAATAATTTGTTACGGTACTGACATCCTTCTCCAAATAACCGATTTGGGTAAATTTCAGGACAGGTATCGGTTTAGTCGGTCTACGAATATTGACACCTACATTGAAATGTATTGGAGGGAGACGTCAGATGGTTGACAAAGAGGGATTAATGGAAATTTTAAGATTTGTATACGGTACTGACATAATGGCGACACGTCCTCTGCACGCCACGGCATCTCTGAACGGTCGCTTAGAATGGTATATATCTTTTCCCCGCTGGACCTGTGCGGTTCAAGTTATTGCAAAATGCACTAAAATCATACACTCTAAATCGGTTGGGTTAAAAATCAACCCAAATCGACTGGGTTGAGTGAATATGAACCCACTTTGGGTTCATATTCACTCAACCCAGTCTATTTGGGTTGATTTTTAATCCAACCGATTTTAGAGTGTAGAATGATTTGAAATTATTCCGTTGGAGTAATAAATTAATTTACACGAGTGAAAACATTCAAGCGACAGCAATTTCGACCGAATTCAGTGATTGACCCGGCTATTCCCCACTCTCCCTCCTAATCTCCCAGCATTCAATCACAAACTGTTTCAAAATTCCCCGCATTGGAACCTTCTCGATCTCCCCTATTATTAAATTGACCCTTTTCTTCGTGTCAGTCCTCAAGCACCCTTCCCTTATGAAGCTCATCCCCTGCTGCAGTCCCCATTTTAGATCTCCGGTCTGGAGAATGAGATAAAGTTAACAAATTTTCAGGCTTTATTATATTTTATTTCAGGATTTTTGTGATTCATAACGTGTACATTGCATACAAAACCGCACTTGTTGATACCCCCTGGTTTGTGTAGAAACGACCGGGTATGAAAAGCTGTTTTAGTGCGGTCACGTCAAAAGGATTACATAACCAATATTAATGTTTCGCGAGAAAAATCTTTCAGAGACTGTCCCTGATTAGCAATTATATTGTTCAGTCAGAAAATTTCTAAAACCTACACTTAATAAAATATTCAGATACAAATGCCATATCTTTCATTTCCAGAACTCTGTACTGCGATTTAATATAGGAAATGAAAACATCCGTTCGTTAATTCGTGAGATTTTCGATTTGTTCTCATATTAAAATAAAATTTTCGCTGATATATGACACGTGATCGGCGAAATTCGCATTTTTTGGGTCAAATTTATCACACAAAATAACGAGATAATTTACCGAACCGATTTTCACCTTTAAAGATTTTATTTGATATATAATATTCCTAAACAAAATGTATCAGATACAAAAAATAATTTAGTGAACAGAAATTAATATGTTAATTGGCAAATCTTTTCCCAATACAGTCCAATCAACACTGATTAGTGAGTGGACGTCTTACATTATGTAATTACACATAACACATTCTGTCGATTTTTGGATAATTTTTTCGTATGGAATGTACACGTCATGTTCCGTAAATTACACTTGAAACGAAAAAAAAAGAAAATTAAAATGAAAAACAATAATAATGCAAATGAAATGAAAATACAAATTAAAATATGCACATGAAGTATACTCGTGTGGAAAATGATCATGATTTCTGGTACTTTTCTTTTGGCGTATTTCGGGCGACTACAATGGTACTTTGGTATGAAAACATGGTGTATGGACGATTCGGACCATGTACGATTCGGACCAGATTTTTTTTGGACGATTCGGACCAGATCTATGGACGATTCGGACCAGATTTCTGGACGATTCGGACCAGATTTCTGGACCATTCGGACCATGCTTATGGACGATTCGGACCATGTTTACGGGCGTTTCGGACCAAGTTTTTTTGGCGGTTGGGATCAAGTTTTGGGGCGGGTGCTGGTCAAAACGTCCCCAAACCAAAACGTCCCCAAAAATAAATTGGTCAAAACGTCCCCAAGCGTTGGTCAAAACGTCCCCAAGCATTGGTCAAAACGTCCCCAAGTGCTGGTCAAAATGTCCCCAAGGGTTGGTCAAAACGTCCCCAAAGGTTGGTCAAAGCGTCCCCAAGCGTTGGTCAAGACGTCCCCAATGTAATTTCCTCTCAAACCATCAACTATTTTGACTATTTCACCAGATTTTACAAAAGAGAAGCTGGTGGAAAGGTGAGAGAGTGGGGGAACTGTCCGTCGGATAACCTAACACTCACAGGGGTTAGGAGGAGCATGGGGAAGCGTGACCTGTGACATTGGTCAAAACGTCCCCAACTCGTCTTGGTCAATCGTCCCCAACTCTTGGTCAAAACATCCCCAATACAATATTCCCTCAAACCATCAACTATTTTATGAAATCAGCCAAGCCCCATCTTATGACAATGAATAATGGACTGGATTGATCCTCCCTCTCCCTCCACTTTTATTTCGATCTCCAAGTGAAATAAAATAAGGCTAACCGGGTCGCAAGGGATTTGTAAATCCCACATCGTCCCTGCGCGCCTTCGGCGCGCTAAAACCTTTCATTCATTCAAAGTTGGCATTCCTTCTTCCTAATCATTCAAACTTCTTGTCACCAAGCCAGTCATGGCAGTTTTATGTCTGTATTGCAATAGGGCAGTGACTCCACGCCACCAGGCGATAGACTGTGATAGCTGTGGTGGATGGCAACATCGTGGTTGTGGGAACACAGGACTCTCAAAGTACAAGTATGGACGTTTGAGGCGAGGGGAGATGTCTCATCAGTTTATGTGCCAAGCATACCTAGGCAGCACATTCACACTTCTCAAGCCAACACAGACACACACACTTCTCAAGGCAACATCTACACACAAACAATTACACAGGCCATACACACTTTTCATGACAGCACAGAGACACAAGCTACACAGGCCAACAGAGACATAGAAACTTCGCAGGACAGCACAGACACACTTGTAAACTACACAGGCCAACAGCGATAGACACTTCACGGGACAGCGCAGACATACAAATTGTACAGGCCAACACAGACATATATACTTCACAGGACAGCACCGACACACAAACTACACAGGCTAACACGGACATAAACACTTCACAGGACAGCGCAGACACACAGAATGCACAGACCAACACAGACACACACACTTCACGGGACAACACAAACACACAAACTGTCCTAGGCAGCACAGGCACAGACGACTCAACTTTTGATGTCCCACGCCCCGAGAGGTCACTTACTAGAGAAGAAATGGAAATATCTATAGCTGACGAGTCAATGCGGAGAGAGGACATCTATAGAGTGCGATTAGTCAGGACAAAAGAACAGAATTTCAAGTCCCACAGTCATGACACAATAACTGTATTTGTATTATTTATCCAATAATCATTTTATGAGATTAATTATATCATTCACACACACGTTTTAAGGTACTGCTAATTGAGGTAAGAGCAGGTTGCCAAGATATTATGTAAGAAATAATGAAGAATTGAAACTGAATTGTGTTATATGTCTGCAACATTTATATCTATGTATTATAATCTTTTCATTTCGGTTTTTGTAATATGAGAGTTACCTGCTTTTGCCTAGAATAAAAGTATGTTTAATCTTCTTTGGCATTAGTTGTTGTTTTTTTTATTGCTCACCCCGAATCAGTCAACCGTCTCATAATTTGGTCCAAATGGCTTAGAAACATGCTTCAAACCTCCCCAAAACTTGATCCCAACCGCCAAAGAACTATGTCCGAATCATCCATAAACATGGTCCGAATCGTCCATGAACATGGTCCGAATCGTCCATAGCATGGTCCGAATCGACCAGAAATCGGGTCCGAATCGTCCATAGATTTGATCCGAATCGTCCAAAAAAATTCTGGTCCGAATCGTCCATAATCCGCAAACATTCATCAAACTAAGTACCAAATAAATTTACTTGCATTGCTGTTGTCCTCAAAACAGCCATTCACGTTGATTACTATGAAAACAACTTTTCAGAACATTCTTCAGAGTAAATGCGACGTTATCATTCTAAAAACAGCTTTACCTGTGGTAAAAAATGCAACAATACAAAAACAGGCACTAATCCCACCGCTTTATGGTTGTGAAAACTGTTGTTCAGTAACAGGAAATCAAAGCCTGGATTATCTGTACCACTTTTTTTTCACAACACAGTTCTTCAAAAAAAAACCCCAGAATTTCTGTTATTTATGTTTTATTTATCTAAAATATATTTCAAGTATACTTTAATCGATGAGTTTTCTTTGTCTAAAAGTGGGTCATTTCGGCCTAAAATTAGGCCGAATTGACTTAGGCCGAATCGACTGGAGGGTGTTTGACCCCGAACCTACTCCGTGACTTAACATGGTGGGTGATTTGGGGAAAGACTTGTTGCTCACAGATGTATTACTTGTAGTAAGCTTCTCTGTCGTGGTACTCCCGAAATTACTGCACCATCATAGAAATATTAGCTCAGCATACGGAGGAATTGCTCGAAATTTGATAAATAAGACTCTGTGTCGTTTTACTTTTAGTAGCTAATTGCAAAAGAATATTGTCGGATTGAGTCATTCACTCATTGACCAATTTTATTTAAATTTTGATTCGTGATGCTTTCAAAGAATGCTTTGCCATGTGTTAATGATGAATTCAACAGAATAGAGCGTATCGCTCAAATAGTTGAAACAAGACTGTCAAGATTTCCATGAGAAAGATGCGCCCAGTAAAATTAATCTGACTAATTACCGCAAACAACTGGAGCCCCCCCCCCCCCCCCCCCCCCTTGAGTCATTCACTCATTGACCAATTCTATTTAAATTTTGATTCGTGATGCTTTCAAAGAATGCTTTGCCATGTGTTAATGATGAATTCAACAGAATAGAGCGTATCGCTCAAATAGTTGAAACAAGACTGTCAAGATTTCCATGAGAAAGATGCGCCCAGTAAAATTAATCTGACTAATTACCGCAAACAACTGGAGCCTCCCCCCCCTCCAAGACCGGTCTGCCGAATTACCCGTTCTAGGCCATTTAATCACGTTTAATATCCTATTTGTACTTTGCTCTCTGAGACTATTATTTGTAGAATTATTGAAACCTGTCTCCGAAACATACATGATGTACTGCATGTACAGTACAGCCTTGTATAACAAAGAATACTGTCGAGCTATATTCTTTTGTTAATGACGCCATATTAGCACCTTCTTGTGGCATATTCCTGTAGCATTAACACAATATTTTCAACGTGTTGTGATTATCGCAGGACAAACGCTCACGTGACTCGTTATTTTCATAACTACCGAGTATCGTTTGTAATATTTTGTATGAAAAGAAGAGTAGCAAATGCTTGTAATAATATGGACGATCTGAGTCATGCAAAGCTTTTTAATTTAAACGAACTGACATTGTTGATGTATTCATTGACGTCAATGCAATTTAAGCTTGGACTTCCCTTGGCCTACCCGGCTTCACGCGAGTCATTGAGAGTATGTATACATAAATGCAGTTTAAGCTTTTATAAATATAAAGCTCGCAATCTGTAAAGTCAAAGTGAGGGTGGGGGTCTTCTTTTCATGTTCAATATCGACAATATCAAGCACGAATTGGGGTAATGTAAAATGAAATATTTGTGAAAGCAACGAAATGGCCTACTTAAATGTGTAAAATGAGCAGATTAAAATTTATTTTGAAAAAGGAAACTAATTCCTAAGCCCCGCAATTAAACTGCATCTGATCAGACTGATAGCTCAGTTTGGATGTGCAAAAGAGGTGGGGGTTGGGCACTGGGTAACACATGTATATTGGGGCATGAAACCTGTTACACCCATCCTTTACTGAATTGGTAGGCCAAGGTAAAAAAACAAAAGGGAGACGGCCACCAAACCGTCGGAAGCAGAGAATCCAAAAGGATCACAGAGCCACCCACCGAGGATACAATGTCGGGAAGGGGAGGAAGAGGAAGGACGGCCACAGCCAGCAGATGACCTCAGGGGTCTGACGGTGGGGCGCTACATTGTACAGTACATGGAGAGTGGATTGTAACTAAATCACCCACAGAGAGCAGTTATCACCCAAGCTATAACTTTCAAATTGTGTACATATCGACAAAAAATACAAGCAATGTTTCATCCAATGGACCTCCGGGTTTAACCCAGAGCTCCATTGGCTGAAACTTTGCTTGTGCTAGTTATGCTTTGCAACAGATTTGCAATTATTTCTTGGGTGGAATCTCCACTCTGCAGGTAATTTAGTGATAATCTAAACGTACTGTATGTCCATGAGCTTATTTGGCATTTTTCTTGGAAAAGGCCTAGAATTTTTTAAAGCTGACCCGAAGATGGAATCTTTCTTGAGTGCTGCTTTGCTTGGGGGGGGGGGGGGGGGGGGGGGGCATTCAAACCTTTATCCCAGGTGGATATGCATTTTCTCACAAGACAGCTTTTCTGATGGCTTTTGCCTCAGCCAGATGGGTTAGTGAGCTTCACACCCTCTCGGTTGATCTGGTCTTTTTCAGGAGCGTCGCCAACTGTGTTACTTTTGCCAATGATTGCTGCTTTCTGGCCAAGAATCAGATACCAGAAACAACTAGTGATGAACCAATTATCAAAACTTGCTATGACGAAAAGTATTTATAATTGTTTATAACAGCACAAGAAACACCTGCAAACGTTCATAAAATAGACCACCGGGTGCACGAAGTAGTAGCCGATGATGGCTCTTTCATTATCCTTGATGCTACATTTGAAAATTCAAAATGGTCAGCATTATCGAGGTTGTGGTGCAGACAGAACATGCACCTTTTGAGTGTTTTGATAGGTTTATTCCTAAGTTGAAAGTCTGTCATGCAAGTGCGCTACACACCATTATCAGCCTGATTACCCTTGTTCAATTAGGAATTTCCCCATAAACTAATATTTTTATACTGTACCAATGACCCAGACTTAGCTGGTGCTAACTCTAAAAAATCCAGGGCCAAACACAAATATTGCCCCCCAATCCCCAAAATTTGCATCCAAAACCAAAAGAAATCACGTCCTATAGGACCTCCATACTTCGCCCCTACTGCTCATGCGCAGTGTCAAGGACGTTCCGAAATTGGCGCCAATTATCATTCTCTGTTTGGCCCTTCATCAGTCAACATCTCACTGATCTTTGTGCTTGTAAATCTCAGTTTAAAGGATGCCAGACACGTAATAATTGGAGAAATGGTGATTCTAAGGAGGATATAGAAGGAGGAGAGGAAAAAGGAGTGACAAAAAATAATCAGGGCTGTACTTAAAATTTTTTATGAAATTATGTTAAGTTGCCTATTTTCGAGGCATGGGCCTCTTGTTGTCATTCTTGCTAAAAAGTTGCACTGCTTATTCAGTGTTTCCTCTCCCCTGGTCTTCTAAGTCCCCCCTTGCAATTCTCCCATGCTTTTGGCATATTTTTGAGAAATATCATTTCTAAATTCTCTTGGGAGAGTTGCTTGGTTACAGAATGTTTTCTGTTATTTTCCCCATAGTTACGTTTTCACCCATGGGTGTATAAACGTTGTGTTCTGCATCTTCCATCTGATGTTCTGCAGATTCTCCCCTGGGAGTCTCTGTCTTGCATCAGATAGAGTGTAATTTTGATGACTGATTTCGGGCCAGTTTTGTCAGTGCCTGGAGTCATGTTTTCTGGTGTTTTACACTGTTTGTTTACATTGGCAACAGTCTCTTTTGAGGGGGGCTGTTTGCCTTTGGTGTAGTTTATCTCACTATAAGATACATTTTTATTATCCGTAAGTGTTGCATTAATTATTTAATATAAATTTAAAATTTTTGACCACACTTAGCCATCGGATCCATCGGGGCTCAACGTTACTTTTCAGAAACTTTGGGCTTCGCTGAAAAAATATTTTTCAAAAATTATTTTGATTTGCAATTGTTTTTTCATTATTAATGGATCATGTTATTATGTATCTTTGTGTCAGGGGTTTGTGCGAGTAACTAGGACTTGTTGACTTTTCACAATGAAAGGATATTGTTCAAATTGTAATAGGAAGAAATCTTCCTCTGACTTTCATGATCATTGCATTAATTGTAGTCAGTGTTCTCGCACTAATCCCTGTTCTATATGTCAATATTGGGATGACAAACATTGGAAACGTGTGTCACGATATGTTGTTTGTGGAGAAAGGGCTATGCCGGCTCTTTCTCCGCAAGGTCACTCGACTCTCTCAGTTTCTATTTCAGAGGAACAAGAACAGGGTGATGTTTCCATGTTATCTTCCACAAGTGCGCTTCCGTCGTCACAAATGAATACAGAGCTAGTGGCAAAAGTGCTCATGGAGATTAAACAAATGTCGTCCGCTAGCTCGCCCGGTGTAGCGTCCATTCACCGAATGGTTCGGCAGCCGGGTTCATCCGATGCGGTCCAGGAGGAAATGTTGGGTGATGCGAGCACTATAAACATTCAACGTGCACACCCAGTGACGGCGGATAGTAGGCGAGATCGGAGGAAGCCTTTGAGTCCGGTTCCTAGCTCGTCCAGGTCCAGCCGGGCGGCGAGCGAGAGAGGCCCCTCTCTCGTACAACAACATCTGGGACCAGATGTTGTGGTACAAAATGTGTCGCAAGCGGAGCATACGTCCGTCGCTCGGGACGCTCCGTTGTATAGGCAGTCCGCGGAGACTGCTCAGGCTTCTTCCTCTCGTCAGCGCACACGACCGCACCTTGGCTACGTGACCGCCGATATTTTACCAGCTTCGCCAATCAGGGATTCTTCGGCGACCAGGTCACACCATCCGGTAGCCAGGGACACGAGGCCGATGGACTCCGGACGTTCGCATAGGAAAAGTATGCGGGAGTCATCAGATGCGGAGCTGCCCTCGGCGAAGCAGCGAAAGACTGCGCCTCCGCAGGCCTCGGTGTCGGACGTACTTGTGCAGATAGCACAACTTATCGCAGCATCCCAGCAGCCGACAGAAACGGTGTCGGATCGGGAATTATCCGACGGCGCTGGGTCGGTACGCTCCGCCGAAGCATCGGGGGCGGACGACCGGGAGCATCATGAGGTCCGACCGGATGGTGAAGGGGATACGGATGACTTGGAGCTATCCCTTTCGGAACAACATAAAGCTGCCGTGGACTTTATCCGGCACTTTCTCCCTCAAGTTGTACCGTCGGGCCAGACTGCTGCGGTTCCGGACAAGAGAATTATAGCGTCATTGGACTCTGATTTCTTTGAGCGGTTCAGGGACATCGCTCCCGAGTTTCCGTCTCAGTCCAATAATGTTGCAAGAACATTTGAGTTATTGAATGACGCTATATTCAAACTTGCTTCCAAAACGGGGAAAGCAGGTTTCTTGTCCGCCAATACTCTCAACCTGCCTTTCATTAATGCAAGGAATAAATTCGACACGGCAAGACAGGGTATCCCAAGAGTTCCTCTGCGTATGGACGACGAGGCGGAAGACAGAGTTATCATTACCGTCGTCGGCGTCTATTCCAACCGCGGTGTTGGAAACTACTATTTCATCTAACAGAGCCAGTTTAGATGCCTTATCTTATGCAGATCACCTTACTAAGGCGTTATCACTGCGCCTTCAAGGGAAAGAATTTCAGGATATACAATCCTCTTTAAGACTTCTTTCAAGGGCAGTAGTTTATTCCACGTGTAACTCCGCCCTTTCAGTGGCAAACCTGGAGTTGGTTAGACGTGACGCAGCCCTAGCTACATCCACACTCGTGGATACTAAGGTGAAGAACTCTCTCAGAGTCGCTTCGGTCTCCGGAGAACTCCTCTTTGATGGCAAACTTTCTGCAATTTACGATAAAATTACAAAGAAAGCTTCGGATTCTCTGCTGTTCAAATCTGCTTCTAAGAAGTCGGACACGGCAGATAAGAGTAAGACAGGCACTTCTGAGTCTAATGCGCCCAAGAGAGGTTCCTATAGAGGTTCCGGTGCGTCCTCTTGGTCTTATTCAAGAGACCGTCAAGGTAGCGACTCACATTCGGGACGTCCTTCGGGCCGGGACAACCGGTCGGACGCCCCGAGGTCGACGGGACAAGGTGCGGGTCGTGGAGGACGTGGTTTCTCCTACCGCAGGCCTCGCAGGTCCAGGAGGTGATGGCTTAAACCTCTATCGCGTTCCGGTTGGCGGAAGGTTGTCAAGTTTTTCACAAGAGTGGGCGTTGATTACGGAAGACCTTTGGGTGAGAGGGGTGACTTCGGAAGGTCTAAAGATATCCTTCAAACGAAAGCCTCCATTAACTCGAAGTCCAAAATGGACTCAACTTCCGTCAAATCCGCAGAAAAGAGACGCTCTACTATCAGAGGTGCAGTCTCTTTTAATGAAGAATGCGGTAGAGGTCGTAGAAAACCAGGAGACTCCGGGATTCTACAGCCATCTGTTTCTGGTTCCGAAACCAGACGGCTCGTTCCGTCCAGTCATTGAGCTGGATAAACAAGCTGATCGTCGCTCTGAAGTTTTATATGGAGACGATTCGGTCGGTCAGAGCGAGTATTCGGGGTGAACGATTATGCAACGAGCATAGATCTCAAAGATGCGTACTTTCACGTCATGGTACATCCGACATTCAGAAAGTATCTACGCTTCGCAGTGCTAGGAGTGGTGTATCAATTCCGGGCGATGTGCTTCGGATTGAATCTAGCACCCTGGGCTTTCACTCGGGTAATGAACTCGGTAATGATCTATTTCCGAGCTCATTCGTCTGCGGGTAACGTCGGCCTACCTGGACGACATTCTTCAGAGGTACGGCAACGAGTCAACGCTTCAGAACGATGTTCAGAATCTACTTCTATTGCTCCGACGTCTCGGTTTTATAGTAAACGAGGAGAAGTCGGATCTGGTGCCGTCCAAGTCATTCACACATCTGGGAATGAGCTTCAAGACGCACAACAATCTCGTTCGTCTGCCGTTAACCAGAGCGAAATTAGTCAGTTGTTACGCTCGCTATTGTCTGCACGCAGACAAAGTCACGGCGAGAGAATTTATGAGACTGATAGGTCTGTGCAGAGCCGCTGCGGATCTCATTCCGATGGGGCGGTTACGCACGCATCCTCTCCAAATTTTCTTGACTCAGAATTGGAGTGTGAAAATTCATTCGCTCGACATAGACGTTCTCTTGTTAGATCAAGTGAAACGAGAGATTCAGACTTGGGCAAACATTCAGTGGTTAACTCAGGGAGTTCCGCTGCAGTTGCCGGATCCGAGTTTTACCATTATGACGGATGCCAGTCAAACAGGTTGGGGTGCTTCATTGATCCCAACGGATTCGAGATGCCAGGGTCTTTGGGATCTGCAATTCCTGGGCAAGCACATAAACATCAAGGAAATGATGTCAATTTGGCTTGCTTTACGTCATTGGATGGACATTATTCACAATGCTCATGTCCAAATCCTATCCGACAATACGACAGTAGCACTACTTGGCGTATATACGGAATCAGGGAGGCACTCATTCAGTTCCGTTGTTCAATCTAACGGAAAGAATCCTTCTGTTTGCGCTAGAACATCAGGTTCTTCTTTCGGTCCGTCACATACCGGGTTGTCTGAATGTACTAGCAGACTCCCTTTCACGAAAGGGTCGCTTGTTGCCGTCGGAGTGGACTCTCAACAAACAAGTATTCAATCAGATTTGCTACCAATGGGAACGGCCAATGATAGATTTATTTGCGACACATCTCAACAATCAGTTGCAGACGTATGTGTCTCCGTGTCCGGATCCAAGAGCATTTGCAGTAGACGCTCTGTCGATTCCTTGGGACGGAATGATAGGATATGCGTATCCTCCAGCGCCGTTAATTCAGCAAGTATTGCTAAAGGTAAAACAATCTCAATGCAAGATTCTGTTGGTAGCATCTCTGTCTCCACAGAGACCGTGGATAAATCTACTCAGGTGTCTGTTGTGGGACCTACCGCGAAAGCTTCCTCCACGGGAGGATCTTCTTTCGCAGGGGAAATCGCGTCAACTCCATCACAACCCGCAAGGTCTCAACCTTCACGTTTTTCCGTTGTGCGGTCCTTCTTGCATGGCAAGCACTTTACAGGACGAGCAGTGGACGCGATTTCTAACTGTAGGAGGACCTCCTCTTCGCTAAACTATGCGGCTAAGTGGAAGGTTTTTCGTCGTTGGTGTAGGGATCATTCTGTGGATATTTTTGATCCCTCTATACCAGACATTGCAAACTTTCTAGTATACTTGTTGTTTGACGAAATCAAACTGCAGCCTGTTACTATTAAGGGTTATAGGTCTATGTTATCTGATACCTATGCACATCATGATAGTTTACAAATTGGATCTAATGTCTCTTTATCTAAGTTGGTTAGAAACTTCTCGATAAATAGACCCAGAACTCTTAGGTTAATTCCTAAATGGAATTTAGCTTGGGTTCTTCTTAAACTGAAGGAAAAGCCATTTGAACCTCTTGGGACAGTAGATTTCAAATTCTTATCTTATAAGACAGCTTTTCTCTTAGCTTTCTCTTCTGCTAGAAGAGTCAGTGAGCTTCATGCACTGTCGGTGGATGATTCTCACTATCGTAGTGTCGGGAACACTATCACCTTCACTACTAATGTGGGTTTTTTAGCTAAGAATCAGGCTCCTAATAAATATCCGGAACCTATTGTTATTAAGGCTCTTCCGTCTTCAGACGGGCGTAGGCCTTTACTCTGTCCTGTTAGAGCGTTACGTATCTATAAACAGAGATCTCAGTTTATCAGAAAGGGACGAAAACGTTTCTTTCTGTCTCTGATGCCTAATAGAAAGGACATTTCGGTCCATTCTATTGCTAGATGGATTCAGTTAACTATCCGTACTGCTTATGAGAGTTTATCTTCTTCTCAGCAGTCTGTGCTTAAGATTTCGGCTCATGAAGTAAGAGCTCTTGCTACTTCTTGGGCTTACGCTAATAGTATTGCTATTACAGATTTAATGAAGGCTGCTTATTGGTCTCAGCCATCCACATTCACGAATTTTTATCTCAGAAATATTGAGTCCATTTCTGGAGACCTGCATTGTTTAGGTCCGTTATCTGTTGTTCAGAATGTCGTCCACTAAACAGTTGCAACTATAGTTATGCAGGCTTTCTGTTCCGGCAGTGACTCCGTCCGGCTGCCCTCTTCGCTCTGGGCTATTTGACCCAGGGCAAGGGGAAGGGGGGGGGGGGAGGGTGTTCCCTTAGGTCACCTGCTTTATAGTGAAAAGCAAGGGAATGCCTCCTCCGAAGTCAGTATTTCTGAGTCGTTTCCGGGATGGTTTTAAAGTGTAATATTAATGTTAAAAATTCATTCATGTCATATTTTTAAAGTGTAGCTCGGTGTGAAGCATTTGTATATGTCAAGTGTCAAACGGGCGTTAATATACAATCCTCGGACACTTTTAAAAGAATATAAAGAGTCTCAATTCTCTGGACTAACTTTATTTATTGGCTTACTTTAAAAATAATTTGTATAAAGGGTTATACTGGATGTTAATAGAGAACATGAATGTTATTGTGCTCAATTATGAAGGGTATTGTATCTTTCTAATTTAACATAAAATAAGAAAGATACATGTAAAGCCTAATACTCCTTTTCTCCTTGAGGGGTTGCCTCTATATTATATAGTTGAGCTTATTGGATTTTCCTCTATGTCCTAGGCCCTCCAGCCTTTTTACTATTCAGCTAAGTGTGGGTCATTGGTACAGTATAAAAATGTTAAAAAATTTATAGTAATTTATATATTTTTTATACCCACCAATGACCCAGACGGGGATGGCCCTCCCAGGAGTTGGGAACTCTTACCTCCCTGCTGAGTACATAGCGCTGACCAGGCACTGCCAGTAAGAATGATAATTGGCGCCAATTTCGGAACATCCTTGACACTGCGCATGCGCAGTAGGGGCGAAGTATGGAGGTCCTATAGGACATGATTTCTTTTGGTTTTGGATGCAAATTTTGGGGATTGGGGGGCAAAATTTGTGTTTGGCCCTGGATTTTTTAGAGTTAGCACCAGCTAAGTCTGGGTCATTGGTAAGTATAAAAAATATATAAATTACTATAAATTTTTTAACTTTTCTCTGGTACCGGCTGGACAAAAGCTTCAGTACTGGTACCAGTTGAAGCATGAGGGATCTGACGGTACCAGTACTGGTTGAAATTCCTGAATCAAAGTCGATTCTCATTAGTTTCCTTTGCAGAATCATTTTAAAAATGCAATGTATGTTACAGTTGAAAACCTGGTTTTTGAATCATCCTGTGAACTGCAATAATTCACTTGGGTAGAGAATTTTCTGGGACATCAGATTTTATTGTTTTTTATTTCAGGAAGAATATGTCTGACGAGGAAGCCCAGGATGATGAACTCTTAGCACTTGAAAACATTTATGATGATACCGTCTTCTGTTCATCGCAGGAAGAGAGGCGTGGTGGCCAGTTTCTAGCCTGTCCACACCTGCCGGATCCTTTTCATGTGAAAGTATCCGTAATTAAATCAGGTATGTGTAAAGTAGAGTTAAAACTAGAAGCCCTGCCCTGAATTGCACACAAATATCACGTAGATCTTCGCGTTAATCTATGACCATAATAAGACTATCAAATTCTGTACATATGGCACAGTTCGTGACAGGACTTCATGTTTTAACTGTAGTCTCTAGTTAGGACAAAATGTACTGCCTCAAAGGAAATCTGAGAAACCACAAACTGGTACAGAATATTTCAATGTCATTTGATCTGGGACAAAGAATTGACAAGAAGAGATCTGCCCAAATACATGTGTGTTATTGGCATCATGTACATGTATGATCTGGCTGATCTCATCACATAAATGAGAAGAATATGTCAACGTTGATTCATTGACTATTGTAATAAATTATTTATTAATATAAGAGTGAATATTTAAATTTGAATATGACACCTACAATCAAAAATGCAAACAAAAATGAAATTAGAGAAACAGAATGTTAAGAGCAAAAGCACTTGAGTTTGCCTTCACTATTTTTGCATGTCTGTGACGTCACTTGTGCCACATTTGAGACAGGTAGGAACTGTTGAAACCAGAAGTCCTGTGACTGTATTGTGCACTATTTTGAAGTAATAGCACGCTGAGTAAGTGCACTTTTGTCCCTGTCAAACTGCACCATTAGCATAACTCAATTCCTGCAGAAAATACATGCCCAACCCTGTACAATTCTGTACTAGTCAGTGTTCACGCTGGCTCAATATTTTAAAATGCCAAAGCTAAATATTTTTTGTGCCAAATGAGAATTTTTTGTGCCAAATGAGATATTTTTATACTGTATACCAATGGCCCAGACTAGCTGGTGCTAACCCAAAAATATCAAACACAAATTTTGCCCCCCAATCCCCAAAATTTGCATGCAAAACCAAAAATTAGAACTCCTATCTGGCCCTCCATACATTTACCCTCCGCGCATGCGCAGATGCCAGGAAGTCACTGAATCTGGCGCCAGCATCATTCTTTGTTTGGCCCTGGTCAGATAACAACAACTGACTTTTGTGCTTTTTAAATCTCAATTAATAATGATGCCAGACACAAATCAATGGTTAAATTGGTGGATCGAAGGACACAACTGGATGAAGGAAGGAAGAAACGTTTTTGGTTTGAAACGTTCAGGGCTGTAATTTTATATTATTTATAAAAATTAGTTCATGTTCCCTAATTTCTTGACGTCATCATTGATTGATAATGATCTGTCCACTGTTTGTTTAGTATTCTTTCCCTACCTTCCATTGATGCCCCCCCCCCCCCCCCACCCCCCTCCGCTAAGCTCCCAAGCTTTTTGGCTTGTTTTATTGAAATTTTTTTTTTTTTTAAATTTCTTGGGAGTTTAATGTATTATACAGAAGTTTATTTTGTACATCCCCAGGGTTACGTGGGGATGTACAGAATAAACTTCTGTATAATACGTTAAACTTTGGGCGCTTTGGTCATGGATCATACACTACGCTGCAAGCGACGATTACATGAATCACCCAGGTCCGAGTTAAGAGAAAAGATTTAAACCTGTCCAATATTACGCCGACTGGGTTAGCAATAATTAAATCCAGTAAGGCATTGCAAGAGGAAAGGATTAGCTCATGTCGCGTAATCTCGGTGATAATTGTGTAAAAGGATTAGCGGTAATTAACTGCTGTACATCAACTCCACCTCAAGAAAACAAAGAGTCTTATAGACATGTGCACATTTTATTCTGACAATTTCTGTTGACAATGTCACCTTGAAAATAACATTAATGAGCAATACATTACACTGACAATTCTTCTTGAATTTTTCAATCACCTCATGCAAAATTAACATACAGTTTGAAAATGTTGAGGACAAAAAAAGTCCTCATAATATTATACGTCAAGTTATTGTCATAGCGAACTCAGTCTCATTTATTTCTATTCAAACTTGGGAACTCTTGCCTCCCCCCGCTGTGTACATAACGCTTACCAGGCACTGGTTGTAAGAATGACTTTTGGCGGCAGTTTCAAGACCTCCTTGACACTGCGCATGCGCAGTGGAGTAAAAGTATGGAGGACCATATAGGACATGTATTTTTAGCTCAACTTTGGCGAAGCCAAATTTGAGCTTATGCCATGGCCCGCCGTCCATCTGTCTGTCTGGCCGTCAACAATTGGATACGGCTCGGGCTAGAGGCCGTATTTATGAACCGATCTTTACGAAACTTCTTGGGTACCTTTGTTATGACCGTGGGACGAGAACGAGTGTTTTTGGGTGCGGTCTGAAATTTAAGATGGCTGCCAGCCGCCATTTTGTACCGACGATGCAGAAATCTGTTTTTTGTACAGAACTTCCATATGAAAGCTCTGATTTGAATAATTTTTTGTATGAATGTTTAGTACCATGGGATACATCACATATAATACAGGTTTTTTTCTCGTGCGTAAATTATGCAAATTAGACTAACTTTGATGTTTTTTGGTGTTACTTTCAGCACTATAAGTGCAAATGCCAATACGACTCGGGCTAGAGGCCGTATTTATGAACCGATCTTTACGAAACTTCTTGGGTACCTTTGTTATGACCGTGGGACGAGAACGAGTGTTTTGGGGTGCGGTCCGAAATTTAAGATGGCTGCCAGCCGCCATTTTGTACCGACGATGCAGAAATCTGTTTTTTGTACAGAACTTCCATATGAAAGCTCTGATTTGAATAATTTTTTGTATGAATGTTTAGTACCATGGGATACATCACATATAATACAGGTTTTTTTCTCGTGCGTAAATTATGCAAATTAGACTAACTTTGATGTTTTTTGGTGTTACTTTCAGCACTGTAAGTGCAAATGCCAATACGGCTCGGGCTAGAGGCTGTATTTATGAACCGATCTTTACAAAACTCCTTGGGTACCTTTGTTATCACCGTGGGACGAGAACGAGTGTTTTGGGGTCCGGTCCAAAATTCAAGATGGCCGATGGCAGCCATTGTGTACAAAATTTGGTGCAATCAGATTTTTGCACAGAACTTCCTTATGAAAGAGCTGATTTGAATAATTTTTTGTGTGAATGTTTAATACCATGGGATACATCACATACAATACGGGTTTTTTTCTCGTGCAGAAATTATGCAAATTACACTAACTTTGATGGTTTTGGGTGTTACTTTCAGCACTGTAAGTGCAAATGGCAATACAGCTCGGGCTAGAGGCCGCATTTATGAACCGATCTTTACGAAACTCCTTGGGTACCTTTGTCATCACCGTGGGACGAGAACGAGTGTTTTGGGGTCCGGTCCAAAATTCAAGATGGCCGATGGCAGCCATTGTGTACAAAATTTGGTGCAATCAGATTTTTGCACAGAACTTCCTTATGAAAGAGCTGATTTGAATAATTTTTTGTGTGAATGTTTAATACCATGGGATACATCACATATAATACGGGTTTTTTTCTCGTGCAGAAATTATGCAAATTAGATGAACTTTGATTTTTTCAGTGCTACTTACACACAGTAAGTACACATGTCAATATGGCTCGGGCTAGAGTCTGTATTTATGAACCGATCTTCACGAAACGTCTTGGGTACCTTTGTTATCACCTTGGGACGAGAACGAGTGTTTCTGGGTGCGGTCCAAAATTCAAGATGGCTGCCAGTGGCCATTTTGTACCGAAATTAGGTCTAATCAGTTTTTTGTCACAACTTCTACACAGCTCATATTTGTGAACTGATCTTCACGAAACTTCTTGGGTACCTTTGTTTTCACCTTGGGACAGGAATGAGTGTGTTTTGGGGTGCCTTTGTTATCACTGTGCTATGAGAACAAATATTTTGGGGTTCAGTCAGACCCACTCTGGGACTCCAAGATTTTTTTCTAGTTTAGCATCTGACTGTCACCCACCTTTACAATACTTAACCTATACATTTGTTGCAGGCAACGGTCAGTATTTATGTACAGACCATTACAATACTTTATATGTACCTTTGTTATCAGGTCATTACCTAGATGTTTGTCATTGCTGTGTCACATACTATACATGTACATGTCTTTGTCTTGACAAGTTGAGCTACAGTGTCATTGACACTTTCATTCGGTTTTAGATGCAAATTTTGGGGATTGGGGGGTAAAATTTGTGTTTGGCCCTAAATATTTTAGAGTTAGCACCAGCTAAGTCTGGGTCATTGGTAAGTATAAAAAATATATAAATTACTATAAATTTTTTTAACTTTATTCAAGAAAGATCAAAAACATAAATTTACATAAAATCAAACATAAAATAAAACGGAACATAAAATAATAAAATAAATTAATAAATAAAATTGTCTTAGTTGTGCATTATTATATAGAAATTCACACCTCTATAACGTAACTGGTTGACAGGTGGATTGAAACCTTTGTCATTGTATTACTGTGTTAATGTTTGAACAATTAAAAACAAAGCATACGTTGTTTACACAATACATGACTTCTTAATCCTAGGTTACTCGTAAGGACACTTGGAGAATGACTGGTCAATGTGTACACAGTTGAACGAGATTAATATTATTGGAATTAATTATGTGGGCATTCATATTGAAAAATTTGCATGCTTTACTAGGAGAAAATGTAAGAATACACCAGGTTCGTGATTTCAAATTTTTGTGCCAAACGCTCACATTTATGTTCCAGATTTAAAAAAAATGTGCATTTAGCATATGCCAGCGTGAACACTGGAACTGGTAAATAGAGATTATTCCTAACCTCTACTGGGATACATGTACATGTAATGATGTAAATAGATATTAAAATTTGACTGCATATACAGAATGAAGAGTGTGGATTACTACTTAATCGCAGCACCATATATTCTCCACCATGAAAAGTATTTATAATTGTTCATAACAGCACAGCACAAGTCCATGTGATGAAAGTTTTCAAGTGTTTCTTGTCTTTTGTCCTCAGATATTGTAAATAATTACAAAGTGAAACATCTATGCCACAGTGGTTTAGTAGTTATCGACCTTCTGTAGTCTCGATAATTTTGTTTTATTTGATCAGTTCAGTTGTGATGTCACTATCAACCTCGCTAATAGCGCATTACATATTGCATTGCACAGCACTAATGCTCTTGTGTATTTCAGACTACTTCACTCTTCTGCAGTAAAGACTGTGTTAACTAACAAGCATTTTCTGCACTAATTGTGACGGGACTCCCATTTTCAACTGTATGAATTCAGAAAAGTTGAGAAGTTTGTTTTTTGGTGAGCAAGAAGTAATGAGCAAACTCAGCAATGCTGAGGAGTTATTTGTAGTAGTCATTCTGTAAAGGACCAGATATTTATTTATTTATTCATTGGAGTTTAAAGACACTTTAAGTTTGACAGCCATTGTTATCTCTTGTTGGATGGTTTTACAGGTTGGGGAAGTCAGAATACCCACAGAGAACCAGGGTTCCTGTGGTGCCTTGGGTTCAAGGAAAGGCCTTGAATTTGACTAAGGGTAATTCAAGGCCTCGAAGTTCTGGAAAATGTATTGGGAGGCCTTGAAAAGCTGGTAATCATAACTATGTAGTTTTATATATCTGAGTTTAACCTTTTACCCAACGCAGACGATTTAAAAATTTATTTTAAATGTCATTTTTTAAATTTTTTCAAAACATTTCAACAAAACCATATCATGTGACCCCTCTTTGGAACGAGCTTGACAAGCTCGTTCCAAAGAGGGGGTTATATGATATGTTTTTTTTAAAAATTTTCAAAAAATAATATTTTTTCAGCTGCTGAATTTGCATATTACGCGGGCGGATGTGGGCGATTTGTTGGGTAAAGGGTTAAGGGATAGATTTAACAAGGTCTCACCAGTCATTACCCTCTGCTTCCACATTAGGGAAGTGGAAGTGGAGGTCCAAGTTAAGTCTAATGAAGGAAGGACCTTGAAAATCGTTGAATTTCACTATTGTAGGATCTTGATAAAGGCTGAAATATATTGGGAAATGGCATTGAATAGACTTGAATTCGATCTGTCCTTGCATGCAGGAACTGTGTACTGAGCAGCAGTGAGCACTTGCCAGAATAACCAATGTACGAACTCCACACAAGCAGAGTTAGCACTCATTGAAGGGAACTGCACCATTGACTTGCAGTACACCTTAGTACATAGTGCGTCCATGCCCCCACACAGGCTGTTGGAGACAACATATTGACCACTTGCAGTGTGCAGAAGTCCTGTCATGAAATGCGTGCAAATAGCACGTCGATCTGTGCGTTAATCTACGTGTTATGACCATAGTAAGGCCATCAAATTCTGTACATATGGCCTGTGCACAAGCAATGTTTCAGCCAATTTACCTCCGGGTGACCCGGAGGTCCATTGGCTGAAACATTGCCTGTGTTTGCTATGAGTAACCAGAAGAACCTGCCATGCTTTGGATGCCATTCGATATGGCAATTGCACACAATCCCTATGCGCAATTAAGCCTAGATAAGCGCACAATTCATGACAGGACTTCTAGTTTTAAGTGTACCTGAAGTTAAAGGCTTCATATTCTGTGGATGTCCTTCATATTATCTTGGAAGTAAAATTCATCTCCATCAATTTGCATTGTTACAGTTTATGGGAGAGTGCCATCAGGCACTCTCCCATAAATTGTAACAAGACAAAATGTGTGAACAAATCTTGAAGCAAAGAACTTGAGGCTAAGAAAAAATTTAGCACTCTCCCAGTTAAGTTACTCAGACTTTACCACTCAAGATTCAACTTTTGGCTTACCAGTCATCGGTTCGCATAGATTTATATTTGCATAACCGCCATCGAACGAAACAAGCATTCTAGTCAAACTTTGTTTGTCAGGATTGAACCATGGACCTTTCGGTTTGAAGTTCAATGTTCTAACCATTGATCCACTGCCAGATGGAATGAATTCTGACAGTAACTTGCCTTAGCCCAGTGGTACTCCTTGGGTACTCCAACTTCCTCCACCCGTAAAACTCTCTGATACGAAGAGACCCTGGCTGTCGAAAGTTTTATTAAGTTACAATAAATAAATAAATAAATGAATGAATTCTAAGACAGAGTGCTGGGTGGTATTACCCGGTATAATAGTGTTTCCTTTTGTGCTGTGTGTGTGTGGGGGGGGGGGGGGGGGGGTGCATTACATGCCTCACATATTTAATTGGAGTAATTTTACATTTGGAGTTGTCAGTATGCTTCCATAATCCACATACTATTTTCTGTTTTTAATTGAATCGGGTTTTGTCCCTTGCAAAGTTGCACATTTGTAAAATTAATTGTTTCTGGATTATAATTCCAGTTTGCTTTCATGTATTAATTTTACCTTTTTTTTACCTTGATCTTTGGCACATTGATCCCAAAATGAATAGAGTTCTTCCTCTCATCACGCCTAACCAACATGCCAAGTTTGGTTTCTGTTAGCCAAGCAAAACTTTAATTACAGAGCAGAAACCAACTCTGATTAAAAATTAAAGTTTAAGGCCACTGTGACCTTGACCTTTTGCACAATGATCCCAGAATGATTAGGGTTCTTCTTCTCATCATGCCTAACCCACATGCCAAGTATGGTTTCAGTTGGCCAAGCAGAATTTTACTTAAAGAGCGGAAATCAACTCTGTGTACAGGCACTCTCCCGTAGATTGTAACAAGGCAAAGACTTGTCAAGAGAAATTTTGATGACTAAAAATATAGAGGATATTCACGAAAATTTGATGAATACCGAAAATATCTCGTGAGTGGCTACAAAGAAATAGGAGGATCTTCACGAGCGACGCAGTCGCGAGTGAAGATCCTCATATTTCTTGTAGCCACGAACGAGATATTTTCGGTATTCATCAAATTTTCATGAATTTTCTTTTTATTTAATGCTCTACGACTACAAACTCTCCAATTTGTGGCCTTTATTTGCCATTAAGGCGCAAAATTTATGTGCCGAACCGGCGTCCATACAAAAATTACAACAACCAAACTCCAACCATTGGAATGTGTGAATATCCGCACAAAAAGTAGTCCCGTCTTATTTCTCCCCTAACTTTACGATTTACCAAGGCTGGCGAATTGAAATAATCGCAATGTGTTTCGAAGAAATAGAACAATAACAAAAAACACCACTTTCTTATTTTCAATAACAAGTCACGTCATTTTATTTTTTTTGAACTCAATGCACTGAAGACGTGTGAAGTTGAACTGAAGAAATTTGAAAGTGATTTCGGCTTTTCGCTGCAAGGTGAATGAGAAAGTCAGACTTTGAAACCGCTGATTTAATGAATTGATTTAGTCACTGTCACTATCAATTATTCGAATTCGTTTGTATTTGGGACTCTGGAATTCATTACTGATGTGCTGACTCGTTTAAAGTACATGTGATTCGTCATCCGAACCTACGATGAAATATCGATTTCTAAATATCATTTTGATATTTCGTTTTGCCGACCGACAGGGGAATATGACTTAATTTTTCAGCGTGAATTGATGCCTGAGCATTAAATAAAATTCAGCACTCTCTACCTTAAAATGATCATTTTGAGTTATTGCACCCCATGAGCACCAGAAAATCAATCAATATGCCCGTACATGCATTTCTTTTCAGAGGAAACTGAAGATAATGGTAAGAATATTGAGGATTTGAATGTGGTGAAATACCTGCCACCTATTGTTTTGAATTTCCAGATACCATGCAATTATCCATCAACATGCCCACCTGATTACACAGTTACCTGTAAGTGGCTTACAAAACAGCAGGTAAGCAAATGTTGTGATGCTGATAGAAGGGTTTCAGGCGTTAAAGTTTGACCCGATTTACGTGAATCAGTTTTGATTCTCAGGATCTCCTGACGCTAGAATCAATTAATTCAATTTTCAATTTTTAACCCATCTTAACGTATGTGTGGTTCTGTCTTTACCACACACCTCCCATGTACAGTATGTGGAGAGTGTATTATCACTAAATCACCCACAGAGTGGAGATTCCACCCAAGCAATAATTGCAAATTTGTTGCAAAGCATAACAAGCACAAGCAAAGTTTCAGCCAATGAACCTCTGGGTTAAACCCGGAGATCCATTGGCTGAAACATTGCTTGTGTTTTTAGTCGATATATACAAAATTTGAAAGTTACAATTTGGGTGATAACTCCACTCCACGGGTGAATTAGTTACAATCCACTCTCCACGTACTGTAACAACCAGTCTACACGAAAATTGAACTAAAAGCACTCTTCAACTGGATAATTGCTGCATTTCCTTTGTTACCAGCGAGACATAACTGTTAGGTGGTGGGGACCAACCCTAAGCAAAAATTCAAAAGTTCCTCATGACAAGCCACTTCTACATGTTATAAATAAGTTACCAGCATATTTTTCACCAGAGTTGTGTCCTTACTTTGTCAATTTTTCATGATTTTTAGCTCAACTTTGGCGAAGCCAAATTTGAGCTTATGCCATGGCCAGTCGTTCGTCTGTCCGTCAACAATTCAATACGGTTTGGGCTAGAGGCCGTATTTATGAACCGATCTTTACGAAACTTCTTGGGTACCTTTGTTATGACCGTGGGACGAAAACGAGTGTTTTGGGGTCCGAACCGAAATTCAAGTTGGCCACTGGCGGCCATTTTGTACAGACTTAGATGCAATCATATATTTTTATACTGTACCAGTGACCCAGACATAGCTGGTGCTAACTCTTAAAAATGTAGGGCCAAACACAAATTTTGCCCCCCAATCCCCAAAATTTGCATCTAAAACCAAAGAAAACATGTCCTGAATGGCCCTCCATACTTCACCTCTACTGCGCATGCGCAGTGTCAAGGACGTCCCGAAATTGGCGCCATTAATCATTCTTTGTTTGGCCCTTCATCAGTTAACATCTGACTGATCTTTGTGCTTGTAAATCTCAGTTTAAATGATGCCAGACACATAAATATTAGAGAAATGGTGATTCTAAGGAGGATATAGAAGGAGGAGACGAAAAATGAGTGACAGAAAATATTCAGGGCTGTAACTTAAAATTTTTTAATGAAATTATGTTAAGTTACCTATTTTCGAGGCAACAGCCTGTTGTGGTCATTCTTGTTATCGAGTTACTCTGCTTTTTCAGTGTTTTCCTCTCTCCCTTTCCTTTAAGTCCCCTCTTGCTATTCTCCCATGCTTTTGGCATATTTTCTGTAATATTATTACTAAAATTTCTTGGGAGTTTTAGCTGGATAACAGAATGAATTCTGTTCTTTTCCCCATGTTTACGTCTTCACCTATGGGTGGTTAGGCGTAGTGTTCTGCATCTACCATCTGATGTTCTGCAGTTTCTTCCCTGGAAGTCTCTGTTTTGCATCAGATAGTGTATTATTGGTAACTGATTTCAGGCCAGGGTGCCTGGAGTCTTGTTCTGGTGTTTTTACACTTATTGTTTACATTTACAACAGCCCTCTGTATGAGGGGGGATTTCTTGAAATAATATCTTGATGTTAATTTAATCATAACTAGATTCATTATTATTGTTCGTAAGTGTTGCATAAATTTTTAAAAATATTTTTAGAATTTTTGTCCACACTTAGGCTTGGGATCCATTGGGGCTCAACGTTACTTTTCAGAAACTTGGGCTGTTCTGAAAAAATATTTTTTCAAAATTTTTTGATTTCAATTATTTTTTCTATGTTAATGGATCATGTTATTATGTATTTTGATTGTCAGGGGTTGGTGCGAGTACTAGGACTTTGTTTTCTTTTCACATTGAAAGGATATTGTTCAATTGTAATAAGAGGAAATCTTCCTCTGACTTTCATAATCATTGTATAATGTAGTCAGTGTGCTCGCACTAACTCCTGTTCTGTATGTGTTAATTTCGATGACAACATGGGAAGCGTGTGTCACGGTATGTTAGTGGGGAAATGGCCATTCCGGTCCTTTCCCCGCAGGGTCACTCTACTTTATCAATCTCTATTTCAGACGATCAAGAACAGGGTGATGTATCCGTGATGTCTTCCAAAAGTGTGCCTCCGTCGTCACAATTAATGAAGAGCTAGCGGCAAAGTGCTCATGTAAATACGTCAATTGCCTAAGAGGACCCTAGTAGGTTCGACGGCCTTTGACGTCCGCTAGCTCGCCCGGTGTAGCGTCCATTAATCGAATGGTTTGGCAGCCGGGTTCGTCCTTGCGGTCTAGAAGGAGTTTTGGGTGATGCGAGCACTATAAATCAACCAAATGCACACCCAGTGTCGGCGGATTAGAGGAGAGAACGGAGGAAGCCTTTTAGTTTGGTTCCTAGCTCGTCCAGGTCCATCCGGACTGCGAGCGAGAGAGGCCCCTCTCTCGTACAATAACATCTGGCCCCAGATGTGTATGTCATCTGACTTATCTTCTAGAGGTTCTTTCGTCGGACCAGAATGCTGCGATGCCGGATAAGAAACTGATAGCGTCGGTGGACACAGAAATTTTTGGTTCGGTTCAGGGACATCGTCCCTCAGTTCCGACACAGTCCATTAATGTCACACAAACTTTCGAATTATTGAACGACGCTATATATATATTATTATATGCTTGCTATTAACAAGCATGTCTGGTTTCTTGTTCGCAAAGTTACTGAGATGTCTTTCAAAAGTGTGCCTCTATCGTCATAGATAATGAAGAGCTAGCGGCAATAAGTGCTCATGGAATACGTCAATCGCCTAAGAGGTCCCTAGTAGGATCGACGGAGTTGACATTCGCTAGCTCACCCGGTGTAGTGTCCATTCATCGAATGGTTCGGCAGTCGGGTTCGTCCGATGCGGTCTAGGAAGGAGGTTTGGGTGATGCGAGCACTATATTAGACTTTAGTACACACCCAGTGACGACGGATTAGAGGACAGATCAGAGGAAGCCTGTTAGTCCGGTTCCTATCTCGTCCAGGTCCGTCCGGGCTGCGAGCGAGAGGGGTCCCTCTCTCGTACAACAACATATGGGACCGGATGTTGTGGTACAGTCATTTCGCATTCGGAGCATATGTCCGCCGCTCGGGACGCTCCGTTATATTGACAGTCCGAGAGACTGACGATAATGCTTCTTCATCCTCACCGCAGCGCACACGACCGCACATTGGCTACGTGACCTCGAGTATCCGGCCAGCTTCGTCGCGAACAGGTCACTCCATCCGGTAGCCAAGGGACACGAGGCCTATACACTCCGTTCGCTCGCATAATAGAAGTATGCGCAGGGTAACGAACACGGAGCTTACAGCGGCAAAGCATCGTAAGACCGCTTCTCCACAGGCCTCAGTGACGGACGTGCTATCCAAAATAGCACAGCTTATCGCAGCATCCCAGCAAACGACAGATTCTCGGTCGGATCACGAATAATCCGATGGCGCTGGGTCGGTGCCCTCCGCTGTTGCATCAGGTACGGACGACCGAACACTTATAGGGTCCGACAGGATGGCGAAAGGGATTCGGACGATTTCGAGCTTTCCCTTTCGGAACAACAGAAGCTGCCATACATTTCTTCCGGCATTATCTTCCAAAGGTTGTTCCGTCAGACTACATTGCTGCGATGCTGGATAAGAGACTAATAGCGTCATTGGACATGGAGTTTTGGATCGGTTCAGGGACATTGTCCCTGACTTGCCGACACAGTCCAATAATGTCATTAGAACATTTGAATTATTTAACGACGCTTTATATATAAGCTTGCTACCAAGCATGATAATCTAGTTTCTTGTCCGCAATGCTCTATTCTGCCTTTCATCAATTCTAGGAAATAATTTATATTGGCAGAACAGGGCATACTGAGAGTTCCTATGCGTCTTGACGGCGGGACTGAAGACTGGGAATTATCTTTTTCGCCGTCTATGTCAATTCCAACCACGATGTTGGAAATGACAATGATGTCTATTAGGCTTAACTTAGATGCTTTATCATACGTAGACCACCTTACTGAGGCGTTATCATTACGTCTTCAAGAGAAAGAATTCCAGGATATGATCCTCAATGTGATTTCTTTCAAGGCAGTAGTTTTTCCACGTATAACTCCGCCCTTCAGTGGCAACCTGGAGTTGGTTAGACGTGACGCAGCCCTAGCTACATCCACGCGCATGGATAGTAAGGTGAAGAACTCTCTCAGAGTCACTTTGGTCTCGGAGAAGCTTCTCTTCGACGGCAACCTTTCAGCAATCTATCAATTGCTCGATATACACGTTCTCTTGTCTATCAAGTGTAACAAGAGATTCAGACTGGGCCAAACATTCGGTGGTTGACTCAGAGAGTGCCACTGCAGTTGCCGGATCCGAGTTTTATGATTATGATGGATGCCAGTCAAACAGGTTGGGGTACAATATTGATCCCAACGGATTCAAAGTGCCAGGGTCTTTGGGTTCCGCAGTTTCTAGGCAAGCACTTAACTTCCATGAAATGATGTTATTTTGGCTTGCACTATGTCATTGGATGAACATTATTCAGAAACGCATGTCCAAATCCTGTCCGATAATACGACAGTAGTTGCAGATCTCCGGAACCAGGGAGGCACTCATTTGTTTCCGTTATTCAATTTAACGGAAAGAATCCTTCTGTTTGTTATAGCACACCAATTTCTGCTTCGGTCCGTCATATTCTGGGTCGTCTGATTGTATTAGCAGACTCCCTTTCACATAAGGGTCGCTTGTTGCCGTCAGAATGGACTCTCAACAAACAAGTATTCAATCAGATTTGCTATCAATGGGAGCGCCCAATGATAATTTATTTGCGACACAACTCACTAATCAATTGCAGACGTATGTGTTTCCATGTCCGGATCCCTGAGCTTATGTTGTTAACGCTCTATTGATCTAATAGGACGGAATGATAGGATATGCGTATCCTCAGCGCTGTTGATTCAGCAAGTATTGCTAAGATAAACATCCACAATACAATTCTGTTGATAGCATCTCTGTCTTCACAGAGACCATGGGTAAATTTACTCAGGTGTCTACTGTGGGACTTACCGCGAAAACTTCCTCCATGAGAGGATCTTCTTTCGCTGGGGAAATCGTGTCAACTTCATCACAACCCGCAAGGTCTCAACCTTCACGTATTCCGTTGTGTGGTCCTTCTTGCATGGCAAGCATTGTACAGGACGAGCTATGGACGCGATTTCTTACTGTAGGAGAACCTCCTCTTCGCTATACTATGCGGCTAAAGTGGAGGCTGCTCTTCCGTTGTTGGTGTAGCGATCATTATGTTGATATTTTTGATCCCTCCATACTAGACATTGCAACTTTCTAGTATACTTGTTTGACAAGATCAACTGCAGCCTGTTACTATTAAGGTTATAGGTCTATGTTATCTCATACCTATGCACTCCATGATAGTTTACTATTGAGTCTTATGTCTCTTTATCTAAGTTAGTTAGAAACTTTTCGATAAATAGACCTAGAATCCTTAGATTAATTCCTATACGGAATTTAGCTTCGGTTCTTATTTAGCTAAGTAATCATTTGAGCCTCTGGAAACAGTAGTAATTAAGACAGTAATTCTCTTAGTCTTCTCTTTTACTGAGGAGTCAGTGAGCTTCATGCACTATCGATGGACGATTCTCACTTTCGTAGTTTCGGAAACACTATTTCCTTTACTACTTAGGTTGGATTTTTGGTTAAGAATCAGGCTCCTAATAATATCCGGAACCTATTGTTATTAAGGTCCTTCCGTCTTCGTACGGGCATAGGCCTTTACTCTGTCCGGTTAGAGTTTACGTATTTATAAACAGATCTCAGTTTATTAGTAAGGACGTAAGCTTCTTCTGTCTTTGATGCCTAATAGAAGGACATTACGCTCCATTCTATTGCTAATGGATTCAATTAACTATCGGTACTGCTTATGGTATATCATTAACTCAGCAGTTTGTGATTGAGATTTCGGCTCATGAAGTAAGAGCTCTTTCTACATCTTGGGCTTACATTATTAGTGTCGCGTTATAGATTTTATGAAGGCTGCACATTGGGCTCAGCCATCCACATTCATGAATTTTTATCTCAGAAATACTGAGTCCATTTCTGGAGGCCTGCATTGTTAGGTCTATTATCTACTGCTCAGAATGCTCAGAATGTCATTCACTTAACAGTTGCTACTATAGCTAGGTAGGCATTCTGTTCCGGCAGTGACTCCGCCCTGCTACCCTCTTCGCTCTGGGCTATTTGACCCAGGGCAAGGAGAAGGGGGGGGGGAGGGTGTTCCCTTGGGTCACCTGTTTTTATTAAGAAAACAAGGGGATACCTCCTCCGGAGTTAGTAATTCTGAGCTGTTACTGGGATGGTTTTTAAGTGATAAGTTTCTGTTTTAAAAATTCATTCAGGTCATAGTTTTTAAAGTATAGCTTTTGAATATATCACGTGTCAAACGGGCGTTATTATACAATCCTCAGACACTTTTAAAGGAGTATAAAGAGTCTCTATTCTCTAGACTAACTTTATTTATTGGCTTACTTTAAAAATTATTAGTATAAGGATTATACTGGATATTAATAGAGTACATGGATGTTATGGTGCTCAATTATGGAAGGTGTTGTGTCTTTCTAATTTATCATAAATAAGAAAGATACATGTAAGGCCTAATACTCCTTTTCCCCTCGAGGGGATGGCTCTATTTTATATAATTGAGCTTATTGGATTTTCCTCTATGTCCTAGGCCCTCCAGCCTTTTTACTATTCAGCTATGTCTGGGTCATTGGTACAGTATAAAAATGTTAAAAAATTTATAGTAATTTATATATTTTTTATACTTACCAATGACCCAGACGGGGATGGCCCTCCCAGGAGTTGGGAACTCATACCTCCCCGCTGAGTACATAGCGCTTACCAGGCACTGGTTATAAGAATGATTAATGGCGCCATTTTCGGGATGTCCTTGACACTGCGCATGCGCAGTAGAGGTGAAGTATGGAGGGCCATTCAGGACATGTTTTCTTTGGTTTTAGATGCAAATTTGGGGGATTGGGGGGCAAAATTTGTGTTTGGCCCTACATTTTTAAGAGTTAGCACCAGCTATGTCTGGGTCATTGGTAAGTATAAAAAATATATAAATTACTATAAATTTTTTAACTTTTGCGCAGAACTTCCATATGAAAGCGCTGATTTGAATAATTTTTTGTATGAATGTTTAGTACCATGGGATACATCACATATAACACATGTTTTTTTCTCGTACGTAAATTATGCAAAATAGACTAACTTTGATGTATTTAGTGTTACTTTCAGCACTGTAAGTGCAAATGCCAATACAGCTTGGGCTAGAGGCCGTATTTATAAACCGATCTTTACGAAACTTCTTGGGTACCTTTGGTATCACCGTGGGGCGAGAACGAGTATTTTTGGGTGTGGTCCGAAATTCAAGATTGCCGATGGCAGCCATTTTGTACAAAATTAGGTGCAATCAGATTTTTGCACAGAACTTCCATATTAAAGCGCTGATTTGAAATTTTTTTTGTGTGAATGTTTAGTACCATGGGAAACATCACATATAATACAGGTTTTTTTCTCGTGTTGAAATTATGCAAATTAGATGAACTTTGATTTTTTCAGTGCTGCTTACACACAGTAAGTACACATGTCAATACGGCTTGGGCTAGAAGCTGTATTTATCAACCGATCTTCACGAAACTTCTTGGGTACCTCTGTTATCACCTTGGGACGAGAACAAGTGTTTCTGGGTGCAGTCCAACATTCAAGATGGCTGCCAGTGGCCATTTTGTACCGAAATTAGGTCTAATCAGTTTTTTGTACACAACTTCTATACGGTTCAGGCTAGAGGCTGTATTTATGAACCGATCTTTACAAAACTTCTTGGGTACCTTTGTTATCACCGCGGGATGAGAACGAGTGTTTTTGGGTGTGGTCCGAAATTCAAGATAGCCACCAGCAGCCATTTTGTACCAAAATTAGTGCAATCAGTCTTTTGTACAGAACTTCTGTATGAAAGTTCTGATTTGAATAAATTTTTGTATGAATGTTTAGTAAAATGGAGTACATCACACACAGTACAGGTTTTTGTTGGTTTAACTTTGGCTCTTTTTCCTTTTTACCGCCCTGTCTTCCCTGGCAGACCATGAAAAGTTTATGTATTTCTTTTCTTCATCAACTGTTCAAGTGTTTTGTCTCAACAGTGACCATTATTACGCAAGTGATTGAATATTGTTTACATCTAATTTGAAACAAACGCATGGACTCTATTCCAGTAAGCATGCGTAGTTAATCACATTATACATTTCGACCAATGGCATGCCTGCTATTTAAAACCTGGAAATTTTCCTTTTGAAATACCAAGGGATTCCCGGTAAATTTACACTTGTACTTTAAGTGATTGGCTGTTTGCACATGCTGACGTCACGATAGCATCATGCCTTCAAAATGGTGTGATCAAAACTCAAAAGTGTTTCATACAAGACCAAAGCTGGGAACTTTATTGTCTTCAAATAAACAAAAGCAAGTCATTTGTGCTTTCTTAGCCAAGACAAATACGATGTTACTTAACCAGTCCGGATCCATTACCACAATCACTTAAAAAAGGCAACAAGCGTATAATTTTTTTTAGGCCTTACTAGTAGGTTATTGTTAGGTATGCTGTTTTTCTGCAGTAATTGAGTTACGCAGATGGGGCAGTTTAAGTTTGATAGAGACAAAAATTGCACTTACTCAGTATGCTATTAATGTAGGGCTGCCCGGTATTTAGTCTTTTCGTACCGAGAATGGTATTTATAAAAATACTGCGGTATGACTAAATACCGGGAGCAATATGGAAGTTGAGGCAAATCAGAGGATGACCAAAGTTTATTAAACGCATCTTCCGACTTCTTAACATACCTGGGCGAAGGTAAAATTAATCCAGAAACGAATGTCAGTGCAATATTCATTGCAGAGAAAAACATAATTTGAAACAGCCCCAAAAAACTGATACATAGGCTACTGGACAAGCTTACATGGGACAATTCATACCCCAAATCAGTGGTCGTTTCATATCAAAAGTTATGGACTTTTCATTCTTGTAAATAAACATTTTGTTTATAATCCAAGAATGAAAAGATTTGGGGGTGGGGTGGGGGGTGGGGGGGGGGAGGGTTGTTGACATTAATAAACAACAACACCTGGTGACTTGAAAAAAACATTTTTTTATTTTTTGCTCTCAAAAAGAAAAAAAAATATATTAACAATGAAACATATATACAGTAATAATAATTTCACACCGACCTGAAAAGCTTAATTCCAAGGTGTAAGCCACCCATTATTGAAAGGATTAACAGGAAATTATGTTCTAGGTAATTTTGTGTTCATTTTCTATCAGTTAACACAAGAGTTGGTACTATTTTTTATTTTCGCTGCTCACTCAAAATTTTCAATACCGTCGACCTCGGTATATTGATTATGTTGAAAATTAGCCAGTATCCACTCTGTATCATATAAAATACCGAGTTTTGGTAAAATACCAATTTACCGTGCAGCCCTATAATAATGCACAATACTGTGACAAGACTTTTAGTTTCAACTGTAGAACACATGTTCCAACATACAGGATTTTGGTGATCTTGCTGATTGAAGGTACAGTATCTTGCCTGTGATATGTACAGTTAAAACTAGAAGTCCTGTCATGAAATGCGCACAAATAGCACGTTGATATGCGCGTTAATGTACGCGTTATGGCCAAAGTAAAGCTATCAAAGTCTGTACATATGGCCTGTGCACAAGCAATGTTTCAGCCAATGGACCTCTGGGTAACCCGGAGGTCTATTGGCAGAAACATTGCATGTGTTTGCTATGAGTGACCAGGAGAACCTGCCGTGCTTTGGATGCCATTCGATGTAGAAATTGCGCGCAATTCCAACATGCAATTAAGCCTAGATAAGCGCACTATTCATGACAGGACTTCTAGTTTTAACTGTAGTGAACTAGAGACAACTGTCAAGTCAATGTATTACCTTATTATGAGTTAGAAAAAAATAAGTAGAATTCTACAGACCTTTACGGGTGCGTTCGAATCTGCGATGAGAATCAAATACACATTTTGCGAGATTCAATGTGGATTCCATGGGATGGTAACATTTGCTTTTGGGCTCGGCCAGAAATTAAAAATGCTTGTTGGCAGTCATATTTACAGGAATTGTGTGTATTACATTTTTTGTACAGAACCTGTAAAGAAGATTTTTTATGTCTGTAATGTTTGCTTTAAATTTATTGGGTGCCTTTGTTATCACTGTGGTATGAGAACAAATATTTTGGGGTTCAGTCAGACCCACTCTGGGACTCAAAAAGTGAGATAATTAAAAATATTTTCCAAAAAACACCAGAAAAAATAATGTTTCTTGAATTCAGCATCCCTAGCTAGGATGTGTATATTCAGATGTGTTGAAGCCAAATTCCTGTGTTAATATTTGGTGTTGTTTGGGGAGGGTAAACATTATTAGCACAACCCGATTTTCTATTTCCAATGAGAGAAAGAAAACCTCACCCTTGGGAACCCTATGAGCTAAAGATAAAAAATTCAAATACCTATATTTCAAGGACTGGACAAATATTTATTAATTAGTATGAATCAACCTTAGAAGGGTTTGAATCAAACAGGACAAAACAGTTGCTAACATTTGGCTTATGGTGCACCATACAAGGATCCCCATTGTAACATGAACCCCATAAGATTTCTTTTCTAGTTTAACATCTAACTGTCAACCACCTTTACAATACTTTACCTGTACATTTGTTACAGGTTACGGTCAGTATTTATGTACAGATCTTTACAATGCTTTACATGTACCTTTTTTATCAGGTCATTACCTAGATGTGTGTCATTGCTGTGTCACATATATATACTATACATGTACATGTCTTACACAAGTTGAGCTAATGTGTCAAGTTAATACCAACGGTCAACAACTCGGGAACAGTGTCAGAAAATGTTGACTTCTCCTCCTCCCCCACCCCACCCCCCTCCCCCCCCCCCCCCCCCCACCTTGTCGGAAAACTTTGAGATCCATGTTTTGGGCCTGGAGACAAGAGTGAGGAATTTATTCTTTGTACTTGAATATTTTTCAATTGCAGTCATATTTTGTTTGAATTTTTCAGCTTACAGATCTCTGCAATGAGCTGGATAGAATTTGGGAAGAAAACAAGGGAACCGAAATTTTGTATTTATGGTTTGATTTCTTAGAGAATGTGGCATTTGATTTTTTAAAAATAGAAACTCCACTCAATGTATCTGATATTCATATTGGCAGGCCAATATCTCGGAAGGGCTCAAGTTGTCATTCTGACTCAGAAACATCCAGCATAACAAAGTATGATGTTAGAGGAATTCAGGACATTGCAATGAGTAGTATGCTTCTACCCGCTATACTGGATTATAATATACAGGAGATACAGCGGCAGTTTGATCGCACTCCCTTTCACTGTAAAGTGTGCTTTAATGAAAAAGTTGGTGCTCAGTGTATAACTTTCCATGGCTGTGATCACGTTTATTGTAAGCAATGTATGAAAGAACACTTTACAGTACAAATATCAGATGGAAACATCAAATCACTGAATTGTCCAGAGGAGAAGTGTGAATCACAAGCTCATCCTTCTCAGGTAGGTTGATTTATGTAAAACGTTTGTTTCTTTAACCCTTTACCCAACGCAGACGATATCAAATTTATTATTTTAGGCCATGTAAAGTAGATCTTCTGTTTCTCAAGCCATTATTTGTAAAATTTCATGCTGGCGAGCAGGTTTTTATTTCTGTAATTATTTCCACAAAAAGTTCATGCCCTTGGTATGTTTCAGGCCTCCTAATCTACGGAGAAGCATGGGTGGTGGTGTATTTCGTCCCTTGAGAGCAAGAAGGCTTTGCAGTGCTAAAGCATTGCAAAGCCTTCTTGCACTGAAGGGACAAATTTATCAATATTTTTATACTGTACCAATGACCCAGACTTAGCTGGTGCTAACTCTAAAAAATCCAGGGCCAAACACAAATTTTGCCCCCCAATCCCCAAAATTTGCATCTAAAACCAAAAGAAATCATGTCCTATAGGACCTCCATACTTTGCCCTTACTGCGCATGTGCAGTGTCAAGGACGTTCAGAAATTGGCGCCAATTATCATTCTCTGTTTGGCCCTTCATCAGTCAACATCTCACTGATCTTTGTGCTTGTAAATCTCAGTTTAAAGGATGCCAGACACGTAATTATTGGAGAAATGGTGATTCTAAGGAGGATATAGAAGGAGGAGAGGAAAAAGGAGTGACAAAAAATATTCAGGGCTGTACTTAAAATTTTTTATGAAATTATGTTAAGTTGCCTATTTTCGAGGCATGGGCCTCTTGTTGTCATTCTTGCTATAAAGTTGCACTGCTTATTCAGTGTTTCCTCTCCCCTGGTCTTCTAAGTCCCCCCTTGCAATTCTCCCATGCTTTTGGCATATTTTTGAGAAAGATCATTTCTAAAGTCTCTTGGGAGAGTTAGCTTGGTTACAGAATGTTTTCTGTTATTTTCCCCATAGTTACGTTTTCACCCATGGGTGTATAAACGTTGTGTTCTGCATCTTCCATCTGATGTTCTGCAGATTCTCCCCTGGGAGTCTCTGTCTTGCATCAGATAGAGTGTAATTTTGATGACTGATTTCGGGCCAGTTTTGTCAGTGCCTGGAGTCATGTTTTCAGGTGTTTTTACACTGTTTACATTGGCAACAGTCTCTTTTGAGGGGGGGCTGTTTGCCTTTGGAGTAGTTTATCTCACTATAAGATACATTTTTATTATCCTTAAGTGTTGCATTAATTATTTAATATAAATTTAAAATTTTTGACCACACTTAGCCATCGGATCCATTGGGGCTCAACGTTACTTTTCAGAAACTTGGGCTTCACTGAAAAAATATTTTTCAAAAATTATTTTGATTTTCAATTGTTTTTTCATTATTAATGGATCATGTTATTATGTATCTTTGTGTTAGGGGTTTGTGCGAGTAACTAGGACTTGTTGTTGACTTTTCACAATGAAAGGATATTGTTCAAATTGTAATAGGAAGAAATCTTCCTCTGACTTTCATGATCATTGCATTAATTGTAGTCAGTGTTCTCGCACTAATCCCTGTTCTATATGTCAATATTGGGATGACGAACATTGGAAACGTGGGTCGTGATATGTTGTTAGTGGAGAAAGGGCTATGCCGGCTCTTTCTCCGCAGGGTCACTCTACTCTATCAGTTTCTGTTTCAGAGGAACAAGAACAGGGTGATGTTTCCATGTTATCTTCCGCAAGTGCGCTTCCGTCGTCACAAATGAATACAGAGCTAGCGGCAAAAGTGCTCATGGAGATTAAACAAATGTCGTCTGCTAGCTCGCCCGGTGTAGCGTCCATTCACTGAATGGTTCGGCAGCCGGGTTCGTCCGATGCGGTCCAGGAGGAAATGTTGGGTGATGCGAGCACTATAAACATTCAACGTGCACACCCAGTGACGGCGGATAGTAGGAGAGATCGGAGGAAGCCTTCGAGTCCGGTTCCTAGCTCGTCCAGGTCCAGCCGGGCCGCGAGCGAGAGAGGCCCCTCTCTCGTACAACAACATCTGGGACCAGATGTTGTGGTACAAAATGTGTCGCAAGCAGAGCACACTTCCGTCGCTCGGGACGCTCCGTTGTATAGGCAGTCCGCGGAGACTGCTCAGGCTTCTTCCTCTCATCAGCGCACACGACCGCACCTTGGCTACGTGACCGCCGATATTTTACCAGCTTCGCCGATCAGGGATTCTTCGGCGACCAGGTCACACCATCCGGTAGCCAGGGACACGAGGCCGATCGACTCCGGACGTTCGCATGGGAAGAGTATGCGGGAGTCATCAGATGTGGAGCTGCCCTCGGCGGAGCTGCCCTCGGCGAAGCAGCGAAAGACTGCGCCTCCGCAGGCCTCGATGTCGGACGTACTTGTGCAAATAGCACAACTTATCGCAGCATCCCAGCAACCGACAGAAACGGTGTCGGATCGGGAATTATCCGACGGCGCTGGGTCGGTACGCTCCGCCGAAGCATCGGGGGCGGACGGCCGGGAGCATCATGAGTTCCGACCGGATGGTGAAAGGGATACGGATGACTTGGAGCTATCCCTTTCGGAACAACATAAAGCTGCCGTGGACTTCATCCGGCACTTTCTCCCTCAAGTTGTTCCGTCAGGCCAGACTGCTGCGGTTCCGGACAAGAGAATTATAGCGTCATTGGACTCTGATTTCTTTGAGTGATTCAGGGACATCGCTCCCGAGTTTCCGTCTCAGTCCAATAATGTTGCAAGAACATTTGAATTATTGAACGACGCTATATTCAAACTTGCTTCCAAAACGGGAAAAGCAGGTTTCTTGTCCGCCAATACTCTCAACCTGCCTTTCATTAATGCAAGGAATAAATTCGATACGGCAGGACAGGGTATCCTGAGAGTTCCTCTGCGTATGGACGACGAGGCGGAAGACTTAGAATTATCATTACCGTCGTCGGCGTCTATTCCAACTGCGGTGTTGGAAACAACTATTTCGTCTAACAGAGCCAGTTTAGATGCCTTATCTTACGCAGATCACCTTACTAAGGCGTTATCACTGCGTCTTCACGGGAAAGAATTTCAGGATATACAATCCTCTTTAAGACTTCTTTCAAGGGCAGTAGCTTATTCTCCGCCCTTTCAGTGGCAAACCTGGAGTTGGTTAGTCGTGACGCAGCCCTAGCTACATCCACACTCATGGATACTAAGGTGAAGAACTCTCTCAGAGTCGCTTCGGTCTCCGGAGAACTTCTCTTCGACGGCAAGCTTTCTGCAATTTACGATAAAATTACAAAGAAAGCTTCGGATTCTCTGCTGTTCAAATCTGCTTCTAAGAAGTCGGACACGCCAGATAAGAGTAAGACAGGCACTTCTGGGTCTAATGTGCCCCAGAGAGGTTCCTATAGAGGTTCCGGTGCGTCCTCTTGGTCTTATTCAAGAGACCGTCAAGGCAGCGACTCACGTGCGGGACGTCCTTTGGGCCGGGACAACCGGTCAGACGCCCCGAGGTCGACGGGACGAGGTGCGGGTCGTGGAGGACGTGGTTTCTCCTACCGCAGGCCTCGCAGGTCCAGGAGGTGATGGCTTCAACCTCTATCGCGTACCGGTTGGCGGTAGGTTGTCGAGTTTTTCACAAGAGTGGGCGTCGATTACGGATGACCCGTGGGTGAGAGGGGTGATTTCGGAAGGTCTAAAGATATCCTTCAAACGAAAGCCTCCATTAACTCGAAGTCCAAAATGGACTCAACTTCCGTCAAATCCGCAGAAAAGAGATGCTCTATTATCAGAGGTGCAGTCTCTTTTAATGAAGAACGCGGTAGAGGTCGTAGAAAACCAGGAGACTCCGGGATTCTACAGCCATCTGTTTCTGGTTCCGAAACCAGACGGCTCGTTCCGTCCAGTCATAGATTTGAGCTGGATAAACAAGCTGATCGTCGCTCCGAAGTTTTATATGGAGACGATTCGATCGGTCAGAGCGAGTATTCGGGTGAACGATTATGCAACAAGCATAGATCTCAAAGATGCATACTTTCACGTCGTGGTACATCCGACATTCAGAAAGTATCTACGCTTCGCAGTCCTAGGGGTGGTGTATCAATTCCGCGCGATGTGCTTCGGATTGAATCTAGCACCCTGGGCTTTCACTCGGGTAATGAACTCGGTAATGGTGTATTTCCGAGCTCATTCGTCTGCGGTAACGTCGGCCTACCTGGACGACATTCTTCAGAGGTACGGCAACGAGTTAACGCTTCAGAACGATGTGCAGAATCTACTTCTATTGCTCCGACGTCTCGGTTTTATAATAAACGAGGAGAAGTCAGATCTGGTGCCATCCAAGTCATTCACACATCTGGGAATGAGCTTCGAGACTCACAACAATCTCATTTGTCTGCCGTTAACCAGAGCGAAATTAGTCAGTTGTTATGCTCGCTATTGTCTGCACGCAGACAAAGTCACAGCGAGAGAATTTATGAGACTGATAGGTCTGTGCGGAGCCGCTGTGGATCTCATTCCGATGGGGCGGTTACGCACGCGTCCTCTCCAAATTTTCTTGACTCAGAATTGGAGTGTGAAAATTCATTCGCTCGACATAGACGTTCTCTTGTCAGATCAAGTGAAACGAGAGATTCAGACTTGGGCAAACATTCAGTGGTTAACTCGGGGAGTTCCGCTGCAGTTGCCGGATCCGAGTTTTACCATTATGACGGATGCCAGTCAAACAGGTTGGGGTGCATCATTGATCCCAACGGATTCGAGATGCCAGGGTCTTTGGGATCCGCAATTCCTGGGGAAGCACATAAACATCAAGGAAATGATGTCAATTTGGCTTGCGTTACGTCATTGGATGGACATTATTCACAATGCTCATGTCCAAATCCTATCCGACAATACGACAGTAGTGGCGTATATACACAATCAGGGAGGCACTCATTCAATTCCATTGTTCAATCTAACGGAAAGAATCCTTCTGTTTGCTCTAGAACATCAGGTTCTTCTTTCGGTCCGTCATATACCGGGTCGTCTGAATGTACTAGCAGACTCCCTTTCACGAAAGGGTCGCTTGTTGCCGTCGGAGTGGACTCTCAACAAACAAGTATTCAATCAGATTTGCTACCAATGGGAACGGCCAATGATAGACTTATTTGCGACACATCTCAACAATCAGTTGCAGACGTATGTGTCTCCGTGTCCGGATCCATGAGCATTTGCAGTAGACGCTCTGTCGATCCCTTGGGACGGAATGATAGGATATGCGTATCCTCCAGCGCCATTAATTCAGCAAGTATTGCTAAAGATAAAACAATCTCAATGCAAGATTCTGTTGGTAGCATCTCTGTCTCCACAGAGACCGTGGATAAATCTACTCAGGTGTCTGTTGTGGGACCTACCGCGAAAGCTTCCTCCACGGGAGGATCTTCTTTCGCAGGGGAAATCGCGTCAACTCCATCACAACCTGCAAGGTCTCAACCTTCACGTTTTTCCGTTGTGCGGTCCTTCTTGCATGGCAAGCACTTTACAGGACGAGCAGTGGACGCGATTTCTAACTGTAGGAGGACCTCCTCTTCGCTAAACTATGTGGCTAAGTGGAAGGTTTTTCGTCGTTGGTGTAGGGATCATTCTGTTGATATATTTGATCCCTCTATACCAGACATTGCAAACTTTCTAGTATACTTGTTTGACGAAATCAAACTGCAGCCTGTTACTATTAGGGTTATAGGTCTATGTTATCTGATACCTATGCACATCATGATAGTTTACAAATTGGATCTAATGTCTCTTTATCTAAGTTGGTAAGAAACTTCTCGATAAATAGACCTAGAACTCTTAGGTTAATTCCTAAATGGAATTTAGCTTGGGTTCTTCTTAAACTGAAGGAAAAGCCATTTGAACCTCTTGGGACAGTAGATTTCAAATTCTTGTCTTATAAGACAGCTTTTCTCTTAGCTTTCTCTTCTGCTAGAAGAGTCAGAGTGAGCTTCATGCACTGTTGGTGGATGATTCTCACTATCGTAGTGTCGGGAACACTATCACCTTCACTACTAATGTGGGATTTTTAGCTAAGAATCAGGCTCCTAATAAATATCCGGAACCTATTGTTATTAAGGCTCTTCCATCTTCAGACGGGCGTAGGCCTTTACTCTGTCCTGTTAGAGCGTTATGTGTCTATAAACAGAGATCTCAGTTTATCAGAAAGGGACGAAAACGTTTCTTTCTGTCTCTGATGCCTAATAGAAAGGACATTTCGGTCCATTCTATTGCTAGATGGATTCAATTAACTATCCGTACTGCTTATGAAAATTTATCTTCTTCTCAGCAGTCTGTGCTTAAGATTTCGGCTCATGAAGTAAGAGCTCTTGCTACTTCTTGGGCTTACGCTAATAGTATTGCTATTACAGATTTAATGAAGGCTGCTTATTGGTCTCAGCTATCCACATTCACAAATTTTTATCTCAGAAATATTGAGTCCATTTCTGGAGACCTGCATTGTTTAGGTCCGTTATCTGTTGCTCAGAATGTCGTCCACTAAACAGTTGCAACTATAGTTATGCAGGCTTTCTGTTCCGGCAGTGACTCCGTTCGGCTGCCCTCTTCACTTTGGGCTATTTGACCCAGGTCAAGGGGAAGGGAGGGGGGGGGGGAGGGTGTTCCCTTAGGTCACCTGCTTTATAGTGAAAAGCAAGGGAATGCCTCCTCCGAAGTCAGTATTTCTGAGTCGTTTCCGGGATGGTTTTAAAGTGTAATATTAATGTTAAAATTCATTCATGTCATATTTTTAAAGTGTAGCTCGGTGTGAAGCATTTGTATATGTCAAGTGTCAAACGGGCGTTAATATACAATCCTCGGACACTTTTAAAGAATATAAAGAGTCTCAATTCTCTGGACTAACTTTATTTATTGGCTTACTTTAAAAATAATTAGTATAAAGGGTTATACTGGATGTTAATAGAGAACATGAATGTTATTGTGCTCAATTATGAAGGGTATTGTATCTTTCTAATTTAACATAAAATAAGAAAGATACATGTAAAGCCTAATACTCCTTTTCTCCTTGAGGGGTTGCCTCTATATTATATAGTTGAGCTTATTGGATTTTCCTCTATGTCCTAGGCCCTCCAGCCTTTTTACTATTCAGCTAAGTCTGGGTCATTGGTACAGTATAAAAATGTTAAAAAATTTATAGTAATTTATATATTTTTTATACTTACTAATGACCCAGACGGGGATGGCCCTCCCAGGAGTTAGGAACTCATACCTCCCCGCTGAGTACATAGCGCTGACCAGGCACTGCCAGTAAGAATGATAATTGGCGCCAATTTCGGAACGTCCTTGACACTGCGCATGCGCAGTAAGGGCAAAGTATGGAGGTCCTATAGGACATGATTTCTTTTGGTTTTAGATGCAAATTTGGGGGATTGGGGGGCAAAATTTGTGTTTGGCCCTGGATTTTTTAGAGTTAGCACCAGCTAAGTCTGGGTCATTGGTAAGTATAAAAAATATATAAATTACTATAAATTTTTTAACTTTTTTTTAACTTTGGTAAAATATCAGACATAAACCATTTAATTTCTATTTTTTTTTAAGTTTGCATTGGTTATAAAAAGAGAGCATGCGGCAGCCAAAAGGACCATGCGGGAGGGCCTGAGAAACAGATTTTTTATTTTTTTAGGCCTTAAATATAATTTTTTTAAATTTTTCAAAAAATTTCAACAAAACCATATCATGTGACCCCTCGTTCCAACGAGAGGTCACATGATATGGTTTTGTTGAAATTTTTTGAAAAATAATATTTTTGCAACTGCTGAATTTGCATAATACGCGGGCAGATGCGGGCGATTCATTAGGTAAAGGGTTAAATTCACAGTACTCCAGCTCATTAGTAAAGTAGATGGAGAATTTCGACTTAATCGTGACTCAAGCTACAGTCTGGTCAAAATGCCTTGCCCACATTTTTGTCCATTTTTGTTTACAGGCTTGGAAATAAGGAATTTCCGGTTACATCTACCTCTGGTAGTTTACTGGTCATAATCTGCTTTCTTAAGTTGACCTGTGATTTATATTCTTCCACAGAGAATAAAATCTCAAATTTTGAGATAACCTATTTACCATTCATCTGGATATAATAAAGAGGACCGATTACAGTACAGCCGTCATGGACTGGTCCGAATTTATAGTTGGGCATTTTTCCACGCATATAATTAAGAGATGATCCACAATGACACCTTGTGAAATTTCCACAATGAAGCACTGGGATAATCCCGGTGATTCTCATTGATGGAAAGTTTGCTAGGTGTCATAGCAGATCATATCTAAATTATATGCCTGGAGAAAATGTCAACCTGTGGATTTTGATCTGACCACCCCATTTGCTGAGCAAAAGTGGTCTCTCAAGACCGGTGGTCTCTCAGCACAGGTTTGATGTTTTTGCTAGTCAGTGAATGACCAACCAGAGAATATTTGTTGCAGAAATGGAGAACAACCGATTTTTCAAATTTGTTTTATTAATATTTTATTTTAATTCAGTTTTAACCCTTTACGCAATGAATCGCCCGCGTAATGTGCAAACTCAGCAGTTCAAAAAACATTATTTTTCAAAAATGTTTAACAAAACCATATCATGTGACCCCTTGTTGGAACGAGCTCATTGAGCTCGTTCCAACGAGGGGTCACATGATATGGTTTTGTTGAAATTTTTTGAAAAATTTTAAAAAATGATATTTAAAATAAAGAATTTTGATATCGTCTGTGTTGGGTAAAGGATTAATACAAGTACAAAGACATTGTTTAATGAATTATAGATAAAAGTACATAAACTGAAAAACTGGTTACATTTTTGAACTATTGATTTCTGTGCACACTGCATTGATCTTAAGTGGCTGAGTTACAATGAGGGTACCAGAACAAAAGCCATCTATTTCCTCTTCAGTCATACACATATATTGTTTGTATAAATATGTTTTATTACAAATTATTGGAGAGTGCCAACAGTCTCTCAAAACAGGTGAAAAACTGAGTTTTTGCTACAGTTTTGTGGTCTCAAGACAGGTGGTCTCTCAAGGCAGGTCCATTATAGTTTGAAACCAATCGGTACATGGCCATAGTGGTCTCTCAAGACAAGTGGTATCTCACGACAGTGGTCTCTCAAGACAGGTTTTACTGTACAGTTCACAGATTTGATTTCAAAAGCATTTACTGCAAGCACAGGAGGTGTCAGTTGTCTTAGGGAGTTTGAGTTTTGAAGAGAGGGGTCTTCACACAGGAACCTTTTAAAACAGTGCTATTAAATAAGGTGATAAGACACAACTTTTTGATAAACTGTTTGTAGTTCAAGACGAACAACTTTTCAGTCATCTGTTTTTTTCATTAAGATAAACACCAGATGAACAATAAAATCGTTCCTCTCAAATTTTATGGCCTGTTCTCAGTGTTTGTCATAAATCAGTGAAATGAAGTTTATTTCACTCAGAAATTAATGTGTTCATATTATTTTTAAACATCATGATGTAGAATCACAACTTTCACGCTATTGAGTTGTGGGAAGTTTCAGTAGTGTAGACATATACAGGAAGATTAAAGCATTGAGCGAATCGGAATTTGGACAGTTTGGATATAAAAGTTGACGTCTGAATAGTCCAACATGTGATTCGTCCAAGGTCGTAATAATCCATGGTTTGAATCTTCCAAGGTTTGTATCATCCAAGGTTCAAATCGTTCACAAACCATCAACTCATACAAAAAATTGAACAACTCATATCAATGTTCGCTATGACGTTAATCTCCAGAAAATTGGATCGATTGTTTGCCAAGTTTTATAATGTAACACCGGTGTTGTTGTCAGTTTGAGAATTATGAACTGAAAAATGTGGTGAAACTTTGTCATTATAAAAGCACCACTTTTCGACTTAAATTATATTTTTGGAAGAGAGAATGCCAAATAAACAACCTTTGGCAATTTTGCATAATACACTACACTGCAAGCAACGATTACATGAATTGCCCAGGTCCGAGTTAAGAGAAAAGATTTAAACCTGTCCGATTTTACGCCGACTGAGTTAGCAATAATTAAATCCAGTGAGGCATTTCAAGAGGAAAGGATCAGCTCATGGCGCATTATCTCGGAGATATTTGTGTAAAGGATTAGCGGTAATTAACTTCTGTGCATCAACTCCATCTCAAGAAAACAAAGCAATCTTATAGACACGTGCACATTTTATTCTGACAATTTCTGTCTACAATGTCACCTTGAAAATAACATTAATGAGCAAACATTACACTGACAATTCTTCTTTAATTTTTCATTCACCTCACGCTGAATTAACAATTTAACATGCAGTTTTAAAATGTTGAGAACAAAAAACGTCATAATATTATACGTTAAGTTAATGTCACAGTGAACTCAGTTTCATTTACATCCTGAAAGTTAGTACAGCTTTCGCTAGTACATGTATTTGATTCAGATTTGTCATCATTGCTCAAATTTGCCTTTTTGCAAACAAGGTTATGAGGAATATCATGAACATTTTTTACAAAATCAGACTTCAGGTACTCAGGATAAAAAATATCTGCTAAAGGATCTAAAGTTTTATTACATAACAGAGTTTCCGTGCCCAAAGATAGTCATCTTGTATAAGGACAGGCCGAAGATGATTCAGGATGGTACAATTTTTCTTTTTTCTTTTGCCAGCAGGTGGCACAAACATGTTCGACCAAATGTAACTGTCCGCGAACAGTGGCTTTGTGTGGAGCAGTTAATGTACATTTATTTCTTTGATAAGCTGAGCAAAACCAAAGTGAGTCAGCTTTCTCATCCAATTTTGAGAAACCAAAAGATTTGGGCCTGGAAACTCTGACATGTTTTGCTAAAAGGGCTGTTTCAATTTGCGATGGATCATCGTCCCAAGTGTTGATTCCCAACTCAATTCGTCTTAACCAGTCGCTATAAAACTTTAGCAATGCAGTCCAATCATAAATAGAATAAAAATAAGACATTTTTTTGAGAAAATTAAGTCTACCACTTCTTTCTGATTTATGAATTCCTTCGCGAGTCAGAATTTCGAGCTCCCCAGCAACAAACTGTTGAAAGCTCAAATCCCTGAACTTAACGTCAGAACCCGAATATTCAAACTGCAAAGCAGCATGTGGAAACATTTGTGGGAAAAGAACCCGATCACTGGCTCTGGCCTCGATTCCTGATTTGAGCTGGGAACCAGATTTGATTTTTGATTTGTACCCTTTTACATTACCGACAGCGGCATAGGAAAGATCAGAAGAAGAATCTTCATCTGAACTTGAAAGGACTAGATGCAATTTTTTGTCAGAATGTCTTTTTGATTTGGATTTTTTGTGAGGAACTTGATCGTCAGATTCATCCTCTGAATCCGAACATGAAGATATCAGTCCTAGATGACTCATTTTTTTGTTCACTGTCCGATTCAAATCACCCATTTTTCTTAGTGTTCTCAAGTCAATTTCATTCATGCGTTTTTTGGGAAGTACTGAAATTTCGTCTTTCATGGATGCAATTTTGGGTTTTTCTTTGGAAATTTTAGTCACAGACACGGATGAGTCTTTACCTTTTAGCTTTATTACTTCTTTTTTGGATTTCTTAATATCTTGAATTAATTTTTTCTTAAGTAACAAGTCTTCCTCTGCTTTCTTTTGCTTGTTTACATTGTCCAACTCTTCCTGGAGCTGTTCGATTGACCACTGAGATAGGTCCTCATCGTCAATAGTGTCAGGTATAACAACTTGGACATCCGAAACTTTGTCGAAACAAGAACTTTCATTTTTTTCAACTGCGCTATTCTCTGAACTGGAAGAACTTGCGCCATCCGAAAGTTTTCCTTCATTCATGGCTTTATAGTCTATATTTTTCACTGTGCGGCGAGGCCTGTTACCAGTTGAACTTTCCGCCATTACGCTTCAATGGAGACCACACTAACAATATTAGAGTCAACAAACGAACCAGCGTCCCTAGCAACCGAAAAGTCAGAGGCTATTTGTTCCAATAATAAAGTTCCGGAATGCCGGTGTTGTTAACAATGAAGAAGGCATAATTCAATTCAAGGGACTCAAAATCAATAATTCAAAAGAAACCAATAATTCAAAAGAAAATTTCATGTTTTCAACCGTCCCGATCAAAATATTTTCAAAAGTAAAGAATAATGTTCGATTGTTACTGTGTATGGATGGGCTACGCTCAATTGAAGGGGAGTAAGAATCGAAGTATAGGAAACCTAGAATATGGCCAACACATCCCCATTGTAATTAACCTATTTGAAGACAAATGAGACCGATTCTAAGGAGGATAGAAAAGGAGGAGAGGAAAAGAATGTGTGACAGAATATTATCAGGGCTGTAACTTAAAATTTTTTAATGAAATTATGTTAAGTTACCTATTTTCAAGGCAGCAGCCATTTTGTTGTCATTCTGATTATTTAGTTACACTGTTTTTTCAAGTGTTTTTCCTCTCTCCCTGTCCTTTAAGTTTCCCCTTGCTATTCTCCCATGCTTTTGGCATAGTTTCTGTAATTATTATTACTAAAATTTCTTGGGAGTTTTAGCTTAATAACAGAATGAATTCTGTTCTTTCCCCATGTTTACGTCTTCACCTACGGGTGGTTAGGCGTTGTGTTCTGCATCTACCATCTGATGTTCTGCAGTTTCTTCCCTGGAAGTCTCTGTTTTGCATCAGATGGTGTATTTTTGGTAACTGATTTCGGGCCTGGGTGCCTGGAGTCTTATTTTAGTGTTTTTACACTCATTGTTTACATTTACAACAGCCCTCTGTGTGAGGGGGGGATTTCTAAATAATAATATCTTTATGTTATTTTAATCATAACTAGATACATTATTATTGTTCGTAAGTGTTGAATAAATTGTTTAAAATATTTTTAAAATTTTTGTCCACACTTAGGCTTGGGATCCATTGGGGCTCAACGTTACTTTTCAGAAACTTGGGCTGTTCTGAAAAAATAATTTTTCAAAATATTTTGATTTCAATTATTTTTTCTATATTAATGGATCATATTATTATTATGTATTTTGATTGCCAGGGGTTAGTGCGAGTACCAGGACTTGTTTTCTTTTCACATTGAAAGGATATTGATCAATTGTTTTAAGAGGAAGTCTTCCTCTGACCTTATTATCATTCTATATGTGGTCAGTGTACTCGCATTAACTCCTGTTCTGTATCGTATGATTTCGATGACAATATGGGAAGCGTATGTCACGGTATGTTGTTGGGGATTTGGACACTCCGGTCCTTTCCCCGCAGGGTCACTCTACTTTATCAATTTCTATTTCAGACGATCAAGATTAGGGTGATGTATCTGTGATGTCTTCCAACAGTGTGCCTCCGTCGTCACAATTAATGAAGGGCTAGCGGAAAAGTGCTCATGTAATACGCCAATTGCCTAAGAGGACCCTAGTAGGTTCGACGGCCTTTGACGTCCGCTAGCTCGCCCGGTGTAGCGTCCATTCACCGAATGGTTCGGCAGCCGGGTTCGTCCGTTGCGGTCTAGAAGGAATTTTGGGGTGATGCGAGCACTATAAAATTAACTTAATGCACACCCAGTGACGGCGGATCGGAGGGAGAACGGAGGAAGCCTTTTAGTCCGGTTCATAGCTCGTTCCGGTCCATCCGGACGGCAAGCGAGAGAGGCCCCTCTCTCGTTCAACAACATCTGGCCCCAGATGTTGTGGTACAAATGTGTCGTTAGCGGAGCATACGTCCGTCGCTCGGGACGCTCCGTTGTATAGGCAGTCCGCTGAGACTGCTAAGGCTTCCTCTTCTCGTCAGCGCACACGACCGCACCTTGGCTGCGTGACCGCCGATATATTACCAGCTTCGCCGATCAAGGATTCTTCGGCGACCAGGTCACACCATCCGGCAGCCAGGGATTCGAGACCGATGGACTCCGGACGTTCGCATAGGAAGTATGCGGGAGCCATCTGATGCGGAGCTGCCCTCGGCGAAGCACCGATAGACTGCGCCTCCGCAGGTCTCGACGCCGGACATTCTTGTGCACATAGCACAGCTTATCGCAGCATCCCAGCAGCCGACAGAAACGGTGTCGGATCGAGAATTATCCGACAGCGCTGGGTCGGTAGCCGGGGACTCGAGGCCTGCAGACTCCGGACGTTCGCAGATGAAGTGTGCGGGAGTCAACGTACACGGAGCTTCCAGCGGCAATGCATCGTAAGTCCGCTACTGCACAGGCCTCGGGAACGGATGTGCTTTCCTTAATAGCACAGTTTATCGCAGCATCCCAGCATCAACTGAATCTGTCGCATATATTTTTATCCGACGATGCTGGGTCGGGACGCTCCGCGGAAGCGGGTACGGACGTCCGAAAGTTTCATCCGGTCCGACGGGATACCGAAAGGGATTCGGTGGATTTCAAGCTTTCCCTTTCGGAACAACATATGCTGCGATGCCGGATAAGAAACTGATAGCGTCGGTGGACTTAGAAATTTTTGGTTCGGTTCAGGGACATCGTCCCTCAGTTCCGACATAGTCCAATAATGTCACACAAACTTTCGAATTATTGAACGACGCTATATATATTATTATTTTATGCTTGCTATCCAAGCATTTCTGGTTTCTTGTTCGAAGAGTTATGGAGATGTCTTTCAAAGTGTGCCTCTGTCGTCATAGTTAATGAAGAGTTAGCGGCAATAAGTGCTCATGGAATATGTCTATCGCTTACGGAGTGACATTCGCTAGCTCACCCGGTGTAGCGTACATTCATCGAATGGTTCGGCTGCCGGGTTTGTCCGTTGCGGTCTAGGAAGGAGATTTGGGTGATGCGAGCACTTTAATTACTTTAGTACTCACCCAGTGACGGCAGATTGAGGACAGATCGGAGGAAGCCAACAACATAGGGGACCGCATGTTGTGGTTCAGATATTTTACATTCGGAGCATATGTCCGTTGCTCGGGACGCTCCGTTATATTGACAGTCCGAGAGACTGTCTTTAATGCTTCCTCATCCTCACAGCAGGGCACACGACCGCACATTGGCTACGTGACCTCGAGTATCCGATCAGTTTCGGCATTCAGTGATTCCACAGCGAATAGGTCGCGCCATCCGGTAGCCAAGGGACACGAGGCCTATACACTCCGTTCGCTCGCATATTGGAAGTATGCACGGGGGTAACGATCTCGGAGCTTCCTGCGGCAATGCATCGTAAGACCGCTGCTCCTCAGGCCTCAGTGACGGACGTGCTATCCGAGTTAGCACAGTTGTTTCGCAGCATCCCAGCAATTGACGGTTTCTCGGTCGAATCAGGAATTATCCGACGGCGCTGGGTCGGTGCGGTCCGCGGTTGCATCAAGCTTCGGACGACCGAACGCTTTATAGGGTCCGACAGGATGGCGAAAGGGATTCGAAAGATTTCGAGTTTTCCCTTTAGTAGTATCGGAAGATGCCTTTCATATCTTCTGGCATTTCTTCCAGTGATTATTTTTCGGACTTCATTGCTGCGATCTTGGATAAGAGACTTATAGCGTCATTGGACTCGGATTTTTCGATCGGTACAGGGACTTTGTCCCTGACTTACCGACGCAGTCCAATATTGTCATTACAACATGTGTTTTATTTTTCGACGCTATATATTATATATATATATACAAGCCTGCTACTAAGCATGATAGTTTAGTTTCTTGTCCGCGTGGCTCATTTCTGCCATTTTATCTTTTTTACATATAGTTTATTTTGGCAGAGCAGGGCATACCGAGAGTTCATATGCGTCTAGACGGTGTGATTAAAGACTGCATATATTCTTTTTCGCCGTTTATGTCTTTTCCAATTTCAATGTTGGGAACGACATTATGTATAGTAGACTTAACTTAGACGCTTTATTATACGTAATCCGCCTTACTGAGGCGTTATCATTACGTCTTCAAGAAAAGATTTACGGGATATTATTCTCAATGTAATTTCTTTTGAGGGCAGTAGTTTGTTCACGTATAACTCCGCCCTTCAGTGGCTGATTGGAGTTGGTTAGACGTGATGCAGCCCTAGCTACATCCACGCGTGGATAGTAGGTTAAGAACTCTCTCAGAGTCGCTTCGTTCTCGGAGGAGCTTCTCTTCGACGGCAACTTTCCAGCAATCCATGAATTGCTTGATTATACATTCTCTTGTCTATCTAGTGTTACAAGAGATTCAGACTGGGGCAAACATTCGGTGGTTGACTCAGAGAGTGCCGCCGCAGTTGCCGGACCCTAGTGTGGCTGTTATGACGGTTGCCAGTCAAACAGATTGGGATATATACTGATCCCTACGGATTCGAAGTGCCAGGGTCTTTGGGTTCCGCAGTCTTTTAGCTATCAGTTTAACTTCCGCGGAATAATGTTTTTTAGGCTTGCTTTATGTCATTGCATGAACATTATTCAGAAACGCATGCCCAAATTCCTGTCCTTTAATTCGACAGTAGTGGCGTATCTCCGGAACCAGGGAGGCACTCTTTCGTTTCCGTTATTCAATTTAATGGAAAGAATCCGTCTGTTGGTTATAGTACACCAAGTTCAGTTTTGGTCCGTCATATTCTGGGTCGTCTGATTGTTTTATCGCACTCCCGTTCTCTTACGGGTCGCTTGTTGCTGTCAGAATGGACTCTCAACAAACAAGTATTTAATCAGATTTGCTATCTATGGGAGCGCCCAATGATGTTTTATTTATGACACAGCTTGCTAATCAATTGCAGACGTATGTGTTGGCTTGTCCAGATCTCTGAGCTAATACTGTTAACGCTCTATTGATCTATAGGACGGATTGATAGGATACGCGTATCCTCCGGCGCTGTTGTTTTAGCAGGTATTGCTAAGATAAACAACCACAATACATTTCTGTTGATAGCATCTCTATCTTCACAGAGATCATGAGTAATTTACTCTCTTGTCTACTGTGGATCTTAACGTGAAATCTTCCTCTATGTGAGGATCTTTTTTCACTGGGTAAATCGTGTCATCTTTATCACAACCAGCAAGGTCGCAACCTTCATGTATTCCGTTGTGTGGTCCGTATTGCATTGTAAGCACTGTACTGGACGAGCTTTGGACGCGATTTCTTACTATAGGAGATCCTCTTCTTCGCTATTCTATGCGACTAAAGTGGAGGCTCTTCCGTCGTGGTGTAGGGATCATTATGTTCATATGGTTGATCCCTCCATACTACGCATTGCTAGTTTTTAGTATACTTGTTTCACAAGATCTACTGCAGCCTGTTGTTATTTAGGTTATAGGTTTATGTTATCTCATACCTATGCACTCTACGATAGTTTACAATTGAGTCTTTTGTCTCTTTATCTAAGTCAGTTAGTAACTTTTTGATAAATAGACTTAGAATCTTTAGATTAAATTCCTATACGGATTTTAACTTCGGTTCTTATTTAGCTAAGTAATCATTTGAGCCTCTGGAAACAGTAGTTTTCAAATTCTGACCTTTTAGACAGTAATTCTGTTGGTTTCTCTTTTACTGTAGAGTCAGTGAGTTTCATGCACTATCGATGGATGATTTTCACTTTCATAGTTTCGGAATCAATACTTCCGTTACTATTTAGGTTGGATTGTTGCATAAGAGTTAGGCTCCTATTATCCGGAACCTATTATTTTAAGGTCCTTCCGTCTTCGTATGGGCATAGGCCTTTACTCTTTCCGGGTACAGTTTATGTATTTATAAACAGATATCTGTTTATTTCAAGGGCGTAAGCTTCTTCTGTCTTTGATGTCTAGTAGAAGGACATTACGCTCCATTTTATTGTTAATGGATTCTATTAACTAGCGTACTGCTTATGGTATATCATTGGCTTAGCAGTTGTGCTTAAGATTTCGGCTCATGAAGTAAGAGTTCTTCTACTTCTTGGGCTTACATTAATAGTGTTGCTATTATAGATTTTTGAAGGCTGCTCATTGCGCTCAGCCATCCATTCATGAATTTTATCTCAGAAATATCGAGTCCATTTCTGGAGGCCTCTATTGTTAGGTCTATTATCTACTGCTCAGAATGTCATTCACTTAACAGTTGCTACTATAGCTAGGTAGGCTGTCTGTTTCGGCAGTGTCTCCGTTCGGCTGCCCTCTTCGCTCTGGGCTATTTGACCCAGGGCAAGAAAAAGGGGGGGGGGGGGGAGGGTGTTCCCTTGGGTCACCTGTTTTTACTATGAAAACAAGGGGATACCTCCTCCGGAGTTAGTAATTCTGAGCTGTTATTGGGATGGTTGTTTAGTGAGAAGTTTAAGTTTATAAAATTCATTCAAGTCTTAGTTTTTAAAGTATAGCTTTTGAATATTGCATATGTCAACGGACATGATTATGCAATTCTCACACACTTTTAGGAGTATAAGAGTCTCTATTCTCTAGACTTACTTTATTATTGGCTTACTTTAAAAATTATTAGTATAAGGATTATTGGATATTAATAGAGTACATGGATGTATGAAGCTCAATTTTTGGAAGGTGTTGTATCTTTCTAATTTATCATAAATAAGAAAGATACATGTAAGGCCTATTACTTCTTTTCCCTACAGGGGATGACTCTATTTTATTTTATTGAGCGTATTCCATTTTGCTCTATGTCCTTGGCCCTCCAGCCTTTTTACTATTCAGCTATGTCTGGGTCATTGGTACAGTATAAAAATGTTAAAAAATTTATAGTAATTTATATATTTTTTATACTTACCAATGACCCAGACGGGGATGGCCCTCCCAGGAGTTGGGAACTCTTGCCTCCCCGCTGAGTACATAGCGCTTACCAGGCACTGGTTATTAGAATGATAAATGGCGCCAATTTCGGAACGTCCTTGACACTGCGCATGCGCAGTGGGGGCGAGGTGTGGAGGGCCTTTCAGGACATGTTTTCTTTAGTTTTAGATGCAAATTTTGGGGATTGGGGGGCAAAATTTGTGTTTGGCCCTATATTTTAAGAATTAGCACCAGCTATGTCTGGGTCATTGGTAAGTATAAAAAATATATAAATTACTATAAATTTTTTAACTTTCGTTTTTTTTCCCCGTATTGAATCTTCTAATTATCGATGATATCGCCATCACGTTGAAAGCCAAAACAAGCACAGGTACTCAGCACAAGCTTAGAAATCGAGAAAAAAGCGATATCTGATAGCATTTTTGGATTGATGCTGTCGTGCCCTCATTAATTATGGGTTATGGGAGCAGGGGGTGGGGGGGGGGGGGGGGAGATTCAGGTTTGTTCAAGCCAAATCCCTGGGTTTATGTTTGGGCTCACTGTGGGAACCTAAATTTTAACTTAGTTCAATATGAGGAGTAGTCTTCAAAAATCTTCTTCTTCACAACCACCAGTCTGAACCTTTTGATATTTGGTATGCAGTATCCTTAGGGTGGTGAGATATAAGTTTGTTAAAGCTAAGTCTCTGGGTTCATATTTGGGCTTCCTGTGGGAGCCTGAATTGTGCCAAAATTTCTATTTTCCAAACTGAGAGGCTGTTTTGAATCATATTTGATATGAGGGCTTATTGGGTCATAAGTACCTAATTTATGTCCCCCCAAAATTTCCTGTCTCCCCATGGGAACCGCAGGAGCTAAAAATAGAAAAAATTTAAAATGCCTGTATCTCCAAAACTACATGACACTGAGAATTTTATTTTGTATGAAGCTTCCTTAGGAACAGCAGAAAGGAATGGTCCCCAAAAATTGTTTGGCCATCGGTTTTATCACAGGGTACTTCTCCAGGACTTTGAAAAAATGCCGATTCTTCATTTTTAGCACTTGTGAGCCCAACTGTTCAGATTAGTTCAATATGAGGAATATTCTTTAAAAATCTTCCTCTTCCGATCCACCAATTAGAATCTTTTGATATATGGTATGCAGAATCCTCAGGGGGTTGAGATTCAAGTTTGTTCTAGCCAAGTCCCTTGGTTCATATTTGGACTCCCTGTGGGAGAACAAATTATAACTTAGTTCAATATGATATTTAGGCTACCAAGTCAGGTGAGTGCCCTCAGGCCCTCCGGGGCCTCTTGCATTGTAACTTCTTAGGATGACTTATAATGTCTAGATGAGAACATCCTTTTTTGGTCAGGTTCAGTCAAAAGTGATTGCTTAACTAAAACCCCATTTATCTTATCTGATAAAAGATTGGTAAGCTTTGATTGTGTGTCCGAAAGTGTTGTTGAGAAAATTATCATGTCCTCGCCAACTAAAAGTTGTGCCTTAGATCCTATTCCCACTTCTTTGTTGAAGTTATGTCTTCCAGCTCTCATAGGTTGTATAACAACGATTGTTAATGAGTCAGTACAAAATGGTTATGTGCCACCATGTCTCAAAACAGCCCTGGTTACGCCTCTTCTTAAAAAGACTTCTTTAGATCCCTGTGTACTGAAAAATTATAGACCTGTATCAAACCTGCCATTTATCTCCAAAGTCATTGAGAAAGTAATTGCCAAACAGCTGCGTTTATATTTAGACAACAATCAGCTTGTGGATCCAAAACAGTCTGCATACCGCGAAGGCTACTCCACAGAATCTGCACTTCTGAGCGTGCAAAATGATATACTAGAATACCTAGACCACCGGAAGGCAGTTGTTTTGATCCTCTTAGATCTTTCAGCTGCCTTTGATACCATAGACCATAAAATCTTATCCGATAGACTTTTGCAATTGGGTATTGATGAATCTGCATTGAGGTGGTTTCAATCCTACATATCAGAAAGGACCCAGTGTGTCACAATTGAGGGAATTCAAACAAACCCTGTACCACTTAAATTTGGCGTAACCCAAGGCTCAGTCCTGGGTCCAATTCTTTTTACATTATACATACAGCCCCTCTGGGAGATTATTCGATCACATGGGATTGGCTGCCATTTCTATGCAGATGACTCAGATCTATGCAGAGTTTGACCCCTTGGATACAAATGACACTGAGTTGAAATTTCAAATTTTGCGGAATTGCATCGATGATATTAGAACCTTTATGCTGGTAAACAAACTTAAACTTAATGATGAGAAAACAGAACTTATAATTTTTTCTTCTAGGCATAAACCTGCCCCAGACAATTTGCCCTGCCTTAAAGTAGGAGATACCATTATCAATCCATCTACCACTGTTAGAAACCTTGGTGTGTATTTTGATTCTCACTTAACCATGGTTCCTCATATTTCAAAAGTCTGCCAGTCCGCCAATTTTTATCTTCAGAAAGTTGGTCGATCCAGAAAATTCCTAACCACGTGTGCCACAGAATGCCTCATTCACACATTTATTTCTTCAAGGCTGGACTACTGTAATTCGCTTCTACATGGTCTTCCCAATAAACAACTTGGCAGATTACAGTCTATTTAAAACACAGCAGCACGCATTGTGACATTAGCGAAAAAGAGAGATCACATAACACCTAAGTTGAAAAGTTTGCATTGGCTTCCTATTATGGCCAGAGTTGAGTTCAAAATTCTCCTCTTCACATATAAAGTACACATGAAGCAGTCCCCAGCTTACATTGCTAATCTAGTAAAACCATATATACAGAAATGCCCCCTCCGTTCCACAAACCAAAATCTTTTAGAAGAGAAATCGTATGTTCTTGCTAGCTACGGTGGACGTTCTTTTAGCTATAATGCTCCTAGACTGTTTAGCATGCTACCAGAATTTGTTAAAACAGCCCCTTCTTTGACAGCATTTATTTAAATCTACATTGAAATCCCATTTATTTAACAAATATTTTTAAATCCTATGTTGGTCATCATTTTGTTTATGAGCAGTGTTGTAAAGTGCCATGGAACTTTTTTAATATTGTGAGATGTTTGCGCTATATAAATGTATATTATTATTATTTAATATTTTTAACTATCACATGCCCTAGATTCCTTTGGCAAAATCTATGAGTTATATTTATTAAGGGATTTCATTGTAACTTGGTAGGATGACTTGTTTTTTTTGTAACTTGGTAATTTTGGTGGACATACATTAACTGTGAAAGCCACATTAACCCAGGCCTCAACTCTTTAGTACTGTCTGCACCTCAGATTATTCTTATTGAAAGCAAAGCATATAGGGAACATAAATTAAGATATTCTCAGTTACCACAATTGTCTTATTTCATAATCTTTTCATAAACATTGAGCATTATCCTTTTCATCAAACACTACACACAGTCAAGTTAAGCTACAGTACAGCCTACAGTAAAGTTGAAACCTGATCATGCTAATAACACGCTACTTGTGTATTTGGGCGATATTTATGTCACATTTGTATCTGAATGTCGCAATATTTTTATAGGAATAACGTGTCAGTTGGTCGTGATTTGGCCTGTCGAAAGCACTAACATGACAAATTAAAAAAAACCTATATAACGTATAACTCTTTACCCAACACAGACGATTTCAAAATTTATTATTTTAAATATCATTTTTTAAATTTTTTCAAAAAATTTCAACAAAACCATATCATGTGACCCCTCTTTGGAACGAGCTAAACGAGCTCGTTCCAAAGAGGGGTCACATGATATGGTTTTGTTGAAATTTTTCGAAATATAATATTTTTTCAGCTGCTGAATTTGCATATTACATGGGCGGATGCGGGCGATTCATTGGGTAAAGGGTTAACTTCCAAACCGGGACGTATTATAGTATGGCGTTGTCCGTCCGTCTGTCCGTCTTTCCGTCTGTCCGTCCGTTTGGTTTCCGAACAATAACTTTAGTATTTGTTTTCTGATCGGCTCCAAATGTGATATGTGGTTTAATCACAACAAAATACAGGTCAAGTTCGAATATGGGGTCGGTCCGAACATTTTTCGCCTGAATTATGGCCCCAGTTGGACTTAGAATTCGTCAAATATTTGGTTTCCGGATGATAACTTTAGTATTTGTTTTCCGATCGGCTCCAAATTTGGTATGTGGTTTAATCACAACAAAATACAGATCAAGTTCGAATATGGGGTCGGTCCGAACATTTTTCACCTGAATTATGGCCCCTGTTGGACTTAGAATTCGTCAAATATTTGGTTTCCGGATGATAACTTTAGTATTTGTTTTTCGATCGGCTCCAAATTTGGTATGTGGTTTAATCACAACAAAATACAGGTCAAGTTCAAATATGGGGTCGGTCTGAACAATTTTTGCCTTGAATTATGGCCCCTGTTGGACTTAGAATTCGTCAAATATTTGGTTTCCGGATGATAACTTTAGTATTTGTTTTCCGATCGGCTCCAAACTTGGTATGTGGTTTAATCACAACAAAATACAGGTCAAGTTCGAATATGGGGTCGGTCTGAACAATTTTTGCCTGAATTATGGCCCCTGTTGGACTTAGAATTCGTCAAATATTTGGTTTCCGGATGATAACTTTAGTATTTGTTTTTCGATTGGCATCAAACTTGTTAGTCTTTTTCTCAAATGACTGAAAAATTTAGTCATTTCACAAAATCACTGATTTCAATGTCTGACCGTAACATATATATATATGCCAGTATAAATTTCTCGCACTCTAAAAAAATTGCAAATGTGTTAAAATAGTACAATTTGAACAGTTCACGGGCCTATGATGCAATGCCCAGCGGTGCTCTTGTTGAAATATTGTTTACAATATATTTATATTATTTATAACACATCAAGATACAGAATTACAAAACGTGGAAATCTAAAATAAATAGCACATTTTATACTATATTACGTGTAACTTAGAAATATTATAATATATACTTGGAACAAAGAAATTATAGCATTTGACAGATAAACAAAATAGTACAATGTATTTTTATATTTCAAATAAAAAAAGCCTCAAAGAACAAGTTACAAACAGTACAAAAAAGTACATACTTAGAAAATAAACACAAGATTAATTATTAACAGTAATCATTTCAGTTAAAAAAGGACAAAAAATTAGTGAAGTCATATCAATGCTAGACAGTAAATGAACATAAACACTCAAATAATTGTTAACAATGATCATTTCAATGCAATTACAAAACAAATACGTACACAAGGGTTGGTTTAAAAAACTTGAAGCTGAAAAAAAAAAGAATTCTGAAATTAAACACATTTTCCGGTCACTTAATCTATTTGTAGTGCTGGGTGGACGTATTCTTGCTTATGTGTATATAATTCTGGATAATTTTTTAATATTATGAAGGATTATGAAGGATATTTTTCACTGTGGAATTTAATTCAAACAAACTTGTAAGTACTTCATATTTTGTTAAAATGTATAATAGATATTTTAAAATGTGTCCAAAATATATCACAGATTGAGTCGTTTAACCTGTGATTTGGAAATATGGTCTTTTGCAGGGGGCTCATTTTACTATCATTCTGAATGGTAGTAAAGTGAGCCCCTTTAATAGCATGATTGCACAACAGTAAGAATGTTTTTCATACAGGAATAAAGTCAATAAACTCAGATTAATTGAATCAATCATGATTTTCAAAACGAACAAAAACAACGAAGATGATAGCACAATGGTGGAGAGGTGCGGTGGCATTGTGGTAACCGGTTCTCATTCTCATGTTAAGCAACATCGAGCCCGGTTAGTCCTTGGATGGGTGACCGTCTGAGCGATTGATTCGGACTCCCACATTGTATCCTTGGGCAAGGCACTTCGCCCCGATTGTCCACAAAGTTATGATGTTGGGGAACTGACAGCTGCTCATCATTGCTCAGTGGTTCTCTCTGGGTACTCTGGCTTCCTCCACCTGTAAAACTGTCACGGTCATGATTAGCCATTGTGCATAAGTATGTGACCTTAAACACCAATAAATAATAAATAATAATAGCACAGTGGTGGCGCTCCTTGGGCTTCCATTATTTGAAGAACAATAAAATCAAGAAATTTAATAACAGAATCTGCAGGTCAATGGTTCATCGATCTGTCAACCGTCATTCAAAATTCATTTGCTTGTCATCTCCACTAGATAGTGGAATACAGGGACTGATCAGGACTATTTAAAATATGCTCTAGCCTCGGAGCCTATTTTTTCAATTCATGCGCCAGATTTCAATTTACGGAGTCACACTGCTGTTTGTAACACACACTGTAAGTATGTAATAGCTCTCATCATTTTCATTTAGTACACTATAGCAAACATTAATTTTCACTGTGGTTACTGATCAAGTCTTGGCTGCCTATTTAGGCAGCCAAGACTTGATCAGAAACCACAGTGAAGATTAATGCTTGGTAATTAAGACTTGAAGTATTAACTTAAGCACTCTACAACAATGATAAATGATAATCATATATATAATACATGTAAAAGTGTCTCTCTCGATTATCCTTCGAAAGAATATCAAAATATGATCTGAGAAGTTACGCGCCAACTGAGAAGCCTATTTCTGAGATTTAAGAGCCAGGTCCTGATGTTTCAGAACCAAATACGCACTGGCGCATGCCCAGGTCGGTCCCTGGGAATAGTGGACTGGGATGAACTTGAGGGCATCTAATAACTCATCACTCTTTCAAAACAAAGAACACACCGAGAATGCATTTTCCACTTCACAACTTGATGGCTGTATTGTCAACAAATCTCTGTATAAGGGTTCCAGGGTTACAGGACTAATTTTGGTGCCTTTCCATGTTTTGAATTCCCTGCTCAAATCGACATAATCACCCGAACCTGATGGAGGACAGGCAGCATATTCTGTAACATAACAGTTCTTTTTGCAGCTGTTTTAACATTTAGTCATTTTCAACAGTTTTATTTTTCTTAACGTATTCAGAAGAACTATCACTACACTCTGAGCGATTGATAGGATGCATTTTTAGCTCAACTTGACAAAGTCAAGCTGAGCTATTGCCATCACTTCTCGTCCGTTGGCGTACGTACGTACGTCCATCCACAATTTCCTTTGGCACACCTCACAGGTCGCATTTATGATCAGATCACTTTGAAACTTGGTATGCTTGTTTGGGGTGACCTCTAGATGGGAGCTATCGATTTTCTTCAATTTCTGTCCAAAAATGTTGCCGCGGCCAACGTTCTTAGAACTTAATTTAGTTAGACCTCAATATTTCCCTTTGGCACACCCTACAGGGCACATTTATGATCGGATTGCTTTGAAACGTGGTATGCTTGTTTGGGGAGGCCTCTAGATGGGAGCTATCGATTTTCTTCAATTTTCGTCAAAAAATGTTGCCGCAGCCAACATTCTTAGAACTTAATTTAGTCAGAAGACCTCAATATTTCCCTTTGGCACACTCTACAGGGCACATTCATGATCGGATTGCTTTGAAACCTGGCATGCTTGTTTGGGGTGACTTCTGGATGGGAGCTGTGTATTTTCTTCAATTTCCATCGAAAAATGTTGCCGTGTCCAACGTTCTTAGAACTTAGTTTAGTCAGACCACAATATTTCCCTTTGGCACACCCTACAGGACACATTTATGATTGGATTGTTTTGAAACCTGGTATGCTTGTTTAGGGTGACCTCTAGATGGGAGCTATCGATTTTCTTCAATTTCAGACAAAAAATGTTGCCACGGCCAACGTTCTTAGAACTTAGTTTAGTCAGACCACAATATTTTCCTTTGGCACACCCTACAGGGCACATTTAGGATCAGACTGCTTTGAAACCTGGTATGCTTGTTTGGGGTGACCTCTAGATGGGAGCTATCGATTTTTTTCTGTTTCCGTCAAAAAATGTTGCCACGGCCAACGTTCTTAGAACTTAGTTTAGTCAGAAAACCTCAATATTTCCCTTTGGCACAACCTACAGGGCACATTTATGATCGGATTGCTTTGAAACCTGGCATGCTTGTTTGGGGTGACCTTTAGATAGGGGCTATTGAGTTTCTTCCATTTCCGTCAAAAAATGTTGCCACGGCCAACGTTCTTAGAACTTAGTTTAGTTAGACCTCAATATTTCCCTTTGGCACACGTACCCTACAGGGCACATTTATGATCGGATTGTTTTGAAACCTGGTTTGCTTGTTTGGAGAGACCTCTAGATGGGAGCTATCGATTTTCTTCAATTTTTGTCGAAAAATGTTGCCGCTGCCAACGTTATTAGAACTTAGTTTAGTCAGACCTCAATATTTCCCTTTGGTACACCCTACAGGGCACATTTATTAGCTCAACTTGACAAAGTTAAGCTGAGCTATTGCAATCACTTCTCGTCCATCGGCGTACGTATGTACGTACATCCACAATTTCCTTTGGCACACCTCACAGGTTGCATTTATTTTCATTTCCTTTAAAAAATTATTGTCATTTTCACCGGCCTTTGAACTTAATGCATTTGTGTCGCAACTTATCCCTTTTGCACTCTCTGCAGGGTATATTTATGAATTTCCATAAAAAAGAGAGAAAAACATTGCCACAAGCAATAACATTCAAGCTTAGTGCGTTTGTGCATTAACATCTTCCTTTGGCATGCTTCAGAGGGTGCATTCATTATCAGATTGTTTTGAAACTTTGTATGCTTATGCAGGATGACATAGATAGGAGCTATCGATTTTCTTTTCATTTCCATCAAAAACTGTTGCTGTTTGCAGGTCTTTGAATTTATTGCATTTGTGCATCAACATTCCTCTTTGACATGGCCTACAGGCCACATTAATCAGGATATTTTTATACTGTACCAATGACCCAGACTTAGCTGATGCTAACTCCACAAAAACCAGGGCCAAACACAAATTTTGCCCCCCAATCCCCAAAATTTGCATCCAAAACAAAAAGAAATCATGTCCTAAAGGACCTCCATAGTACGACTCTACTGCGCATGCGCAGTGACGCAGTCGTCCCGAAATTGGCGCCAAATATCATTCTCTGTTTGGCCCTTCATCAGTCAACATCTCACTGATCTTTGTGCTTGTAAATCTCAGTTTAAAGGATGCCAGACACGTAATTCTTGGAGAAAATGTGATTCTAAGGAGGATAGAAGGAGGAGAGGAAAAAAGAAGTGGCAAAAAATAATCAGGGCTGTACTTAAAATTTTTTGTTGAAATTATGTTAAGTTGCCTATTTTCGAGGCAAACGCCTCTTGTTGTCATTCTTGCTAATTGTTGCACTGCTTATTCAGTGTTTCCTCTCCCCTAACCTTCTAAAGTCCCCCCTTGCAATTCTCCCATGCTTTTGGCATATTTTTGAGAAGTTTCATTTCTAAAAATTCCCTGGGAGAGTTGCTTGGTTACAGAATGTTTTCTGTTATTTTCCCCATAGTTACGTTTTCACCCATGGGTGTATAACGTTTGTGTTCTGCATCTTCCATCTGATGTTCTGCAGATTCTCCCCTGGGAGTCTCTGTTTTGCATCAGATAGAGTGTAATTGATGACTGATTCCGGGCCAGTTTTTTCAGTGCCTGGAGTCATGTTTTCTTCTGTGTTTACACTGTTTGTTTTCATTGGCAACAGCCTTTTTTGAGGGGGGCTGTTTGCCTTTGAGGTAGTTTATCTCATTATAAGATACATTTATATTATCCGAAAGTGTCTCATTAATTATTTTATATAATTTTAAAATTTTTGACCACACTTTGCCATCGGATCCATCGGGGCTCAACGTTACTTTTCAGCAACTTGGGCTTCTCTGAAAAAATATTTTTTCAAAATTATTTTGTTTTGCAATTGTTTTTTCATTTATTAATGGATCATGTTATTATGTATCTTTGTGTCAGGGGTTTTTGCGAGTAACTAGGACTTATTGTTGTTCTTTCACAATGAAGGGAACTTGTTCAAATTGTAATAGGAAGAAATCTTCCTCTGACTTTCATGATTATTGCATTAATTGTAGTCAGTGTTCTCGCATTAATCCCTGTCCTGTATGTGAACATTGGGATGAGAAACATTGGAAACGTGTGTCACGATATGTTGTTTCTGGAGAAAGAGCGATGCCGGCTCTTTCTCCACAAGGTCACTCTACTCTCTCAGTTTCTATTTCAGAGGAACCAGAACAGGGTGATGTTTCCATGTTATCTTCTTCAAGTGTGCGTCCGTCGTCACAAATAAATACAGAGCTAGCGGCAAAAGTGCTCATGGAGATTAGACAAATGTCGTCCGCTAGCTCGCCCGGTGTAGCGTCCATTCACCGAATGGTTCGGCAGCCGGGTTCGTCCGATGCGGTCCAAGAGGAAATTTTGGGTGATGCGAGCACTATAAAAATAATAGATGCACACCCAGTGACGGCGGATAGTGAACGAGAACGGAGGAAGCCTTTTAGTCCGGTTCCTAGCTCGTCCAGGTCCAGCCGGGCCGCGAGCGAGAGAGGCCCCTCTCTCGTACAACAACATCTGGGACCAGATGTTGTGGTACAAAATGTGTCTTTAGCGGAGCATACGTCCGTCGCTCGGGACGCTCCGTTGTATAAGCAGTCCGCAGAGACTGTTAAGGCTTCCTCTTCTCGCCGGCGCACTCGACCGCACCTTGGCTGCGTGACCTCCGATATTTTGCCAGCTTCGCCGATGAAGGATTCTTCGGCGACCAGGTCACACCATCCGGCAGCCAGGGATTCGAGACCGATGGACTCCGGATGTTCGCATAGGAAAAGTATGCGGGAGCCATCTGATGCGGAGCTGCCCTCGGCAAAGCAGCGAAAGACCGCTCCTCCGCAGGTCTCGACGTCGGACATTCTAGTGCAGATAGCACAGCTTATCGCAGCATCCCAGCAGCCGACAGAGACGGTGTCGGATCGAGAATTATCCGACGGCGCTGGGTCGGTACGCTCCGCCGAAGCATCGGGGGCGGACGACCGGGAACATCGGGAGGTCCGACCGGATGGTGAAAGGGATACGGATGAATTGGAGCTATCCCTTTCGGAACAACACAAAGCTGCCGTGGACTTCATCCGGCACTTTCTTCCTCAAGTTGTTCCGTCGGGCCAGACTGCTGCGCTTCCGGACAGGAGAATTATAGCGTCATTGGACTCTGATTTTTTCGAGCGGTTCAGGGACATCGCTCCCGAGTTTCCGTCGCAGTCCAATAATGTTGCAAGAACATTTGAATTATTGAACGACGCTATTTTTAAACTTGCTTCCAGGACGGGGAAAGCAGGCTTCTTGTCCGCAAATACTCTCAACCTGCCTTTCATTAATGCAAGGAATAAATTCGACACGGCAGGTCAGGGTATACCGAGAGTTCCTCTGCGTATGGACGACGAGGCGGAAGACTTAGAGCTATCATTACCGTCGTCAGCTTCTATTCCAACCGCAGTGTTGGAAACAGCTATTGCGTCTAACAGAGCCAATTTAGATGCCTTATCTTACGCAGATCACCTTACGAAGGCGTTATCACTGCGTCTTCAAGGGGAAGAGTTTCAGGATATACAATCCTCCTTAAGACTTCTTTCAAGGGCAGTAGCTTATTCCACGTGTAACTCCGCCCTTTCAGTGGCAAATCTGGAGTTGGTTAGACGTGACGCAGCCCTGTCTACATCCACACTAGTGGATTCTAAGGTGAAGAACTCTCTTAGAGTCGCTTCGGTCTCAGGAGATCTTCTCTTTGACGGCAAGCTTTCCGCTATTTATGATAATATTAAAAAGAAAGCTAGTGATTCTCTGTTGTTTAGATCCGCTCCTAAAAGGTCGGATACAGCAGACACGAATAAGGCGGGCACTTCTGGGTCTTATCCGCCCAAGAGAGGTTCCTATAGAGGTTCCGGTGCGTCCTCTAGCTCTTATTCGAGAGACCGTCAGGATAGCGACTCTCGTTCGGGACGTCCTTCAGGCCGGGACAATCGGTCGGACGCCCCGAGGTCGACGAGGCGAGGTGCGGGTCGTGGAAGACGTGGTTTCTCCTACCGCAGGCCTCGCAGATCCAGGAGGTGATGGCTCAAACCTCTATCGTGTTCCGGTTGGCGGAAGGTTGTCGAGTTTTTCTCAAGAGTGGGCGTCGATTACGGACGACCCGTGGGTGAGAGGAGTGACTTCGGAAGGTCTAAAGATATCCTTCAAACGAAAGCCTCCATTAACTCGAAGTCCAAAGTGGACTCATCTTCCGTCAAACCCTCAGAAAAGAGACGCTCTGCTATCAGAGGTGCAGTCTCTTTTAATCTGTTTCTGGTTCCAAAACCAGACGGCTCGTTCCGTCCAGTCATAGATTTGAGCTGGATAAACAAGCTGATCGTCGCTCCGAAGTTTTATATGGAGACGATTCGATCGGTCAGAGCGAGTATTCGGGTGAACGATTATGCAACGAGCATAGATCTCAAAGATGCGTACTTTCACGTCATGGTACATCCGACATTCCGAAAGTATCTACGCTTCGCAGTCCTAGGAGTGGTGTATCAGTTCCGGGCCATGTGCTTCGGATTGAATCTAGCACCCTGGGCTTTCACTCGGGTAATGAACTCGGTAATGATCTACTTCCGAGCTCATTCGTCTGCGGTAACGTCGGCCTACCTGGACGACATTCTTCAGAGGTACGGCAACGAGTTAACGCTTCAGAACGATTGCTCCGACGTCTCGGTTTCATAGTAAACGAGGAGAAGTCGGATCTGGTGCCGTCCAAGTCATTCACTCATCTGGGAATGAGCTTCGAGACGCACAACAATCTCGTTCGTCTGCCGTTAACCAGAGCGAAATTAGTCAGTTGTTACGCTCGCTATTGTCTGAATACAGACAAAGTCACGGCGAGAGAATTTATGAGACTGATAGGTCTGTGCGGAGCCGCCGCGGATCTCATTCCGATGGGACGGCTACGCACACGGCCTCTTCAAATTTTCCTGACTCAGAATTGGAGTGTGAAAATTCATTCGCTCGATGTAGACGTTCTCTTGTCAGATCAAGTGAAACAAGAGATTCAGACTTGGGCAAACATTCAGTGGTTAACTCAAGGAGTTCCGCTGCAGTTGCCGGATCCGAGTTTTACCATTATGACGGATGCCAGTCAAACAGGTTGGGGTGCATCATTAATCCCAACGGATTCGAGATGCCAGGGTCTTTGGGATCCGCAATTCCTGTGCAAGCACATAAACATCAAGGAAATGATGTCAATTTGGCTTGCGTTACGTCACTGGATGGACATTATTCACGATGCTCATGTCCAAATCCTATCCGACAATACGACAGTAGTGGCGTATATACGGAATCAGGGAGGCACTCATTCAGTTCCGTTGTTCAATCTAACGGAAAGAATCCTTCTGTTTGCATTGGAACATCACGTTCTTCTTTCGGTCCGTCACATACCGGGTCGTCTGAATGTGCTAGCAGACTCCCTTTCACGAAAGGGTCGCTTGTTGCCGTCGGAGTGGACTCTCAACAAACAAGTATTCACTCAGATTTGCTACCAATGGGAACGGCCAATGATAGACTTATTTGCGACACATCTCAACAATCAGTTGCAGACGTATGTGTCCCCGTGTCCGGATCCAAGAGCATTTGCAGTAGACGCTCTATCGATCCCTTGGGACGGAATGATAGGATATGCGTATCCTCCAGCGCCGTTAATTCAACAAGTATTGCTAAAGATAAAACAATCTCAATGCAAGATTCTGTTGGTAGCATCTCTGTCGCCACAGAGACCGTGGATAAATCTACTCAGGTGTCTGTTGTGGGACCTACCGCGGAAGCTCCCTCCACGAGAGGATCTTCTTTGGCAGGGGAAATCGCGCCAACTACATCACAACCCGCAAGGTCTCAACCTTCACGTTTTTCCGTTGTGCGGTCCTTCTTGCATGGCAAGCACTTTACAGGACGAGCAGTGGACGCGATTTCTAACTGTAGGAGGACCTCCTCTTCGCTAAACTATGCGGCTAAGTGGAAGGTTTTCCGTCGTTGGTGTAGGGATCATTCTGTTGATATATTTGATCCCTCTATACCAGACATTGCTAACTTTCTAGTATACTTGTTTGACGAAATCAAACTGCAACCTGTTACTATAAAGGGTTATAGATCTATGTTATCTGATACCTATGCACATCATGATAGTTTACAAATTGGATCTAATGTCTCTTTATCGAAATTGGTTAGAAACTTTTCGATAAATAGACCCAGAACTCTTAGATTAATTCCTAAGTGGAATTTAGCTTGGGTTCTCCTTAAATTGAAGGAAAAGCCATTTGAACCTCTTGGGACAGTAGATTTCAAATTCTTATCTTATAAGACAGCTTTTCTCTTAGCTTTCTCTTCTGCCAGAAGAGTCAGTGAGCTTCATGCACTATCGGTGGATGATTCTCATTATCGTAGTGTTGGGAACACTATCACCTTCACTACTAATGTCGGTTTTTTAGCTAAGAATCAGGCTCCTAATAAATATCCGGAACCTATTGTTATTAAGGCTCTTCCGTCTTCAGACGAGCGTAGGCCTTTACTCTGTCCTGTTAGAGCACTACGTATCTATAAACAGAGATCTCAGTTCATCAGAAAGGGACGGAAACGTTTCTTTCTGTCTTTGATGCCTAATAGAAAGGACATTTCAGTCCATTCTATTGCTAGATGGATTCAGTTAACTATCCGTACTGCGTATGAAGATTTATCTTCTTCTCAGCAGTCTGTGCTTAAGATTTCTGCTCATGAAGTAAGAGCTCTTTCTACTTCCTGGGCTTATGCTAATAGTGTTGCTATTACAGATTTAATGAAGGCTGCTTATTGGTCTCAGCCATCCACATTTACTAATTTTTATCTCAGAAATATTGAGTCCATTTCTGGAGACCTGCATTGTTTAGGTCCGTTATCTGTTGCTCAGAATGTCGTCCACTAAACAGTTGCAACTATAGTTATGCAGGCTTTCTGTTCCGGCAGTGACTCCGTCCGGCTGCCCTCTTCGCTCTGGGCTATTTGACCCAGGGCAAGGGGAAGGGGGGGGGGGGGGCGGGTGTTCCCTTAGGTCTCCTGCTTTATAGTGAAAAGCAAGGGAATGCCTCCTCCAAGACAGTATTTCTGAGTCGCTTCCGGGATGGTTTTAAAGTGTAATATTAATGTTTAATTTCATTCATGTCTTATTTTTAAAGTGTAGCTCGGTGTGAAGCATTTGTATATGTCAAGTGTCAAACGGGCTTTAATATACAATACTCGGACACTTTTAAATGATTATAAAGAGTCTCAATTCTCTGGACTACTTTATTTATTGGCTTGCTTTAAAAATAATTAGTATAAAGGTTATACTGGATGTTAATAGAGAACATGAATGTTATTGTGCTCAATTATTAAGGGTAGTGTATCTTTCTAATTTAAATATTAAATAAGAAAGATACATGTAAAGCCTAATACTCCTTTTCTCCTTAAGGGGTTACCTCTTTATTTTATAATTGAGCTTATTGGATTTTCCTCTATGTCCTAGGCCCTCCAGCCTGTTTACTATTCAGCTAAGTCTGGGTCATTGGTACAGTATAAAAATGTTAAAAAATTTATAGTAATTTATATATTTTTTATACTTACCAATGACCCAGACGGGGATGGCCCTCCCTGAGTTGGGAACTCTTGCCTCCCCGCTGAGTACATAGCGCTGACCAGGCACTGCCAGTAAGAATGATATTTGGCGCCAATTTCGGGACGACTGCGTCACTGCGCATGCGCAGTAGAGTCGTACTATGGAGGTCCTTTAGGACATGATTTCTTTTTGTTTTGGATGCAAATTTTGGGGATTGGGGGGCAAAATTTGTGTTTGGCCCTGGTTTTTGTGGAGTTAGCACCAGCTAAGTCTGGGTCATTGGTAAGTATAAAAAATATATAAATTACTATAAATTTTTTAACTTTTTTTTAACTTGGTGTGCTCATTGGGAGAGACCTTTAGATAAGAGCTATTGGTTAGCATTCATTCCTGTGAAAAAAGTTGCCATTTACAATAACCTCTGAATTTACTGCATTTGTGTATCAGCATTCTTCCTTTAGCCAGTCTTACAGTTTAGAATTATAAATTCAAGGATTACTCTTGACGTTGTGCACACACAATATTGTTAGGTTGAAATTTCACTAAATAACATTGGTACCAAATTAACCAATGATCTTCAATTTTGCCATTTCATTTATAACTTACCAAGTTCAAGTTTGTCAAGTTGAGCTACAGTGTCATTGACACTTTCATTTGTTTTAGTTTCCATTTCCCTAGTTGATTTTTAAAGCCCATTTTGAAGACATTGAATCCGTATTGCGCTTTTGAATTAGAGGAAATGCAATTAGGATGTGCAGATATTTATACAGGTCCAAAAGTTGATTAGGTCAACGCTCAGGAAATTGTTTGAGAATTGCCTCATACTTGGATTTGCTGGGTATTCCAGACTTCTGAGGTAATAGTTTCAAGAGAAAATTGAACACTGCGTCAGCTGTGAATCTTGACCTCACACCGTCATATGTTCAGTTTTTAACCGAGAAGGTGCCATGAGGGGGTGGCCTGCGACTGTAGTTATGCTCCGGTGAATGGAATCTTGCATTTCTTTGCGAGGAATTACAGGGTATCGTGGAATATTGCTACATTTTATGAGACGTCTAACCCATAAGGTAACTTAAATATATATGCATCGAAACTATGCTAATACAAGAACTGTTGTATCACAGCCAAGTTCTTGCTACTATGGGCAGTAGCCTGGAGAATAGAGATGAATCCTTAGGAACAATAATATGGTTAATATTGCAGCAATTCAGAAACTATTTATTTGAAATTACAGCCTATTAAATATTGGTATGGGCTAGCATGCTCCAGAAGAGTATGGCACCCATAATCATTATTTATTGCAGAGACTTGAATTATTGCCATTTCCTGATTTTGTACCTATGTTCCATCTTTTAAAAGATGATAAACACTTTAAAATGATGTTGAGCATCAACCAGTCATCAGTATAGGTGTTTGCATCTGCCTGAAGTATAACTGCTCTGTTGGCCAATAATTGGCCAACAGAGCAGCTATACTTCAGGCAGATGCAAACAACTATGCAGCTGATGATTGGTTGATGCTCAACATCATTCCACCATTCATTTGTACTAGATCATTCAACTTGTCAAAAAATTCTCATGACCTTTCGACCACGCAACCCAAACGGCCGTTTGCCTCAAATCGACAGGCCTCCTGAGTCCAGACCCCATCAGAACCCCTGGAAGTGAATCAGGACTTGTTTACTGTGGTTTACAAGCTCTGTTTTGCTGGTAAGATAGGACCCGTTCACCAATGCTTGGGGGTGGAAGCCCTTTAAAATGGGCAACATGAGTACGAATGCTTGACGAATCTTTACTTTTATCTCCATGTTGCAGCCCTGATTATCCATTGTGCAGAAATATGTGACCTTTAACATCAAGAAATAAATTAATTATTATTATTATTTATTGCAGAGACTTGAATTATTGCCATTTCCTGATTTTGTACCTACAGTTAAAACTAGAAGTCCTGTCATGAATAGTGCGCTTATCTAGGCTTAATTGCGCGTTGGAGTTGCGCACAATTTGCACATCGAATGGCATCCAAAGCATGGCAGGTTCTCCTGGTTACTCCTAGCAAACACATGCAGTGTTTCTGCCAATGGACCTCCGGGTTACCCGGAGGTCCATTGGCTGAAACATTGCTTGTGGCCAGGCCATATGTACAGACTTTGATAGCTTTACTTGGGCCATAACGCGTACATTAACGCGCATATCTACGTGCTATTTGTGCACATTTCATGACAGGACTTCTAGTTTTAACTGTATGTAACATCTTAAGATGATCAACAGATTAAAATAATGTTGAGCATCAACCAGTCATCAACATGAGTGTTTGCATCTGCCTCAAGTATAGCTGCTCTGTTGGCGAATAATCAACCTCCAAATCAGCTATATACTTCAGGCAGATGCAAACACCTGTACAGCTGATGATTGGATGATGCTCAACATCATTCCACCATTCATTCATTCTAGATTACTCAACTTGGCAAACATTTCGCATGACCCGACGACAATTTGGCATGACCTGTTTTTCGTTCACATGTTTTCCATTTTAGGTAACCTCCACGTGACCCAAATGGTTGTTCTCAAATCGACAGGCCTTCTTGATGCCTGTTAAATTATTGTTGTGGGTAGATAATTGGTTATTGTTCCCACCTTTATTGCCACCTGATGAAAATATTTTTTGTGTTTGTTTCATCAACGATCGTGCTCTATTCTGCTCAAATGACTTTCCTTCACAAGTGAAAGGAACTTTTTGGTGCCAGATTTTTAGCCAATGAAGAATTTTTGGTGCCAAATCAAAACTACAACACTTAGCTAACGTAGCACCCAACAGCATGAACACTGGAGCTCAGGAATAGTAAGCCTGCAGTTATCTCCACCAAAAATATAACAATAGAGAATTAGCTCTCAGTCAATCAGACTTCTGGAAAGTTATGTCCTATACAATCTAATTTAGGCCACACAAAGTAGATCTTCTGTTTCTCAGGCCATTATTTGTGAAATTGCATGCGTGCGAGTGTTTTTTATTTTATTTTTTATTTCAGTAATTACTTCTTTGCCATCAAAAGTTCATGTTCTTGGTTCAAGTTTTAGGCCTCATAATCTACAGAATAGCATGGGTGGTGGTGTATTTCATCCCTTGAGTGCAAGAAGGCTTTGCAATGCTAAAGCATTGCAAAGCCTTCTTGCACTCAAGGGACAAATTCATCAATTTTTTTAACTTGGGTAAAATATCAGACATAAAGCATTTAATTTTTATTTTTTTTAAAGTTTAAATTGGTTATAAAAAGAGAGTATGCGGCAGCCAAAAGGACCATGCGGGAGGGCCTGAGAAACAGATTTTTTTATTTTTTAGGCCTTATTAGAAGATGAATCAGAGTGTATTAGGAGAACAGAATTTATAAGAAAACTTAAAGACTATACCTAACATTAAGTGCAGCGAAAAGTGTTCCAGACCAGAACTTGTCCACCGACTGTACCAGTCTGTAGTGAATATTTTTTCTCTTCAACTGATTATTATACCCATTAACCTTTTACCCAACGTAACGGCCAAAACCGGCCAGCGCTATTCACAAATATCGCCAATTCTCATTATTTTTTCATTTTTTGTCGCAAAAACGTCCCCGGACACAATATAGACTAGCATTACATACAGAAAAAATATGAAGCATTAGGTCGATTAGTAGTACCAAGGACTGAAAGGGGACCTACAGGGGTGTATAGTGCCTATACTATACTACCGTTTTGAACAACCAAGGATTACCTCACAATATCGCACTAGACGGCAATGAATTACCCCCCCCCCCCCCCCCAATAATACTGCCTGGACTAACATTACGTACTACCTATGCCAGCCACATGATAGTATAAAGCATTCGATCGATCAGCAGTACCAAGGACTAATAGGGGATCTGCAGGGTTATGACCCCTCTTTGGAATGAGCTCATTGGGTGGGGGGGGGGGGGTTCATAACTTATGTTTTTGCGACAAAAAAGTGAAAAAAATTCGTTATTCAAGAATTTTGTTTGCAAGTGTTGTCTGTTTTTTATGATTGGTAAAGGGTTAATAATGTCAGGTAAGTCTCTTGCTTTACAGGTCTTATCCATTTGTTTTTCTGTGATGGCCGGCATAAAATTTATCAGAACACTAAACGACAGAAACACTAAACGATAAAATTTATCAGAACACTAAACGACAGAATTGTTCCTTCAAAATCATTTATCTTAGATGTAACATCTTTTCAGTCTGGCTGCCATGGACTGTTCACTTTTCACGGGTGGGCATATATTTCCACAGTCACAATAATATTAGACAGTCACAATAATATTAGATTCCAAATGCTGATTACAGCAATAATCATCAGAAATTTCATTGATTGAGCACCGGGTACAACCCAGAGCTTCTTTAATTAAAATTTTGCTGATGATTTTTATTACCTGGTAAATGCAGGCGTGAACATCACTGCCCACGCATAGATTACGGCCAGTCCACAGCTTCTGTACTGTAGCTGTTACTTTAGCTAAAGAGTTAAATTACACATTATGTGATAAAAAGAATTTCAAATTTGTCCTGATTTGACCTAAAATTTCTGAACCTCACTCATTAAAATCGATCTGAACCTCGGTAAACCTCGGATCAGGTTGATTTTAATGAACTCTGTACAGAAATGTCATGTTTATTTATCAGGGTTTAACAACACTTTTGGCAGCCAGGGTCACCTCACATCGGACAGTTTTATGGATGGCGGAAGGCACAGTACCCGGAGAGAACCACTAAGCAATGGCGAGCAACTGCCAGGCTCCCCAATGTACTAACTCCACACAAGTAGGGTTAGCATTGGTTGAAGACAAGTGCACCATCGACGTGCAGAATGCCTTAGTACACAATGCCACCATGCCCCCACCAGGCTTGTCATTTTGAAAATTGCTGCAGGTTTGATTCGAACTGAGACCCTCTCGGCTTGCAGCTTGCACCTGTACCTACTGAGCCACTGCACCCCCAGAAATGTCATGTGAAATCGCAACTCATTAGAGATCCTCTATATCCATATACCTGGTTAGACATCTGGGACACAAAGTGTGGTCCTCCCTTTTCCATTGGCACTGGGGTTAGGATGGAAATTCTGTTCCATGAGTGTTTCTGCATTAGTCTTCACTCCAGTTTTTGTGTGTACACAGGGTAATAAAACTGCTTTTTTCTTTTTCTGTTTAGGTTAAAGAGTTGGTTAGTAAAGAGCTGTATGAGCGATATGACACTTTAGTACTGAAAACCTGTCTAGATATGATGGCCGATGTAGCTTATTGTCCAAGGCCTTCCTGTGAATATCCTGTCCTTACTGAAAAGAATGGAGCCCGGAATATGGGCAATTGCCCTAAATGCCGCTTCACATTCTGTGTTCTTTGTAAACTTTGCTACCATGGTATTTCACCTTGCAAACTGGAGAGAAGTGAGTTCATTAGATATTGATGTTACCTTGACATAAAGAGTTTAGGGAGAATATGTTGGAATCATCTAGTCTAATTGTCAGATTTATTATACCCCATGCAACGAAGTTGCAGGGGTATAATGTTTTTGACTGGTCCATCCGTCAGTCAGTCCTACTTGTTTTCCGGACTTTTTTTCTACACGCTTCCAGATATTGAGCTGATTTTTGGTATGTGAGTCAAACATGGTGGCCTACAGATCAAGTTTGCATTTTTTTCCGCTCCACTGATTTTTACCGAAATTACGGCCCTTGGACTCTGAAAAATTCATCAAAATTACAGTTTTCCCAGACTTTTTTTCTACACGCTTCCAGATATTGAGCTGATTTTTGGTATGTTAGTCTAACATGGTGGCCTACAGATCAAGTTTGCATTTTGTTCCGCTCCACTGATTTTTACCAAAATTACCATCCTTGAACATTGAAAAGTTCATCAAAATTACAGTTTTGCAGACTTTTTTCCTACACGCTTCCAGATATTGAGCTGATTTTTGGTATGTTAGTCTAACATGGTGGCCTACAGAACAAGTTTGCGTTTTGTTCCGCTCCACTGATTTTTACCGAAATTACGCCCCTTGGACTCTGAAAAATGCATTAAAATTACAGTTTTCCAGACTTTTTTTCTACACGCTTCCAGATATTGAGCTGATGTTTGGTATGTTAGTCTAACATGGTGGCCTACAGATCAAGTTTGCATTTTTTTCCGCTCCACTGATTTTTACCGAAATTACGGCCCTTGGACTCTGAAAAATTCATCAAAATTACAGTTTTCCCAGACTTTTTTTCTACACGCTTCCAGATATTGAGCTGATTTTTGGTATGTTAGTCTAACATGGTGGCCTACAGATCAAGTTTGCATTTTGTTCCGCTCCACTGATTTTTACCAAAATTACCATCCTTGAACATTGAAAAGTTCATCAAAATTACAGTTTTGCAGACTTTTTTCCTACACGCTTCCAGATATTGAGCTGATTTTTGGTATGTTAGTCTAACATGGTGGCCTACAGAACAAGTTTGCATTTTGTTCCGCTCCACTGATTTTTACCGAAATTACGCCCCTTGGACTCTGAAAAATGCATTAAAATTACAGTTTTCCAGACTTTTTTTCTACACGCTTCCAGATATTGAGCTGATGTTTGGTATGTTAGTCTAACATGGTGGCCTACAGATCAAGTTTGCATTTTGTTCCGCTCCACTGATTTTTACCAAAATTACGGCCCTTGAACTTTGAAAAGTTCATCAAAATTACAGTTTTCCAGACTTTTTTTCTACACGCTTCCAGATATTGAGCTGTTTTGGGGTATGTTAGTCTAACATGGTAGCCTACAGATCAAGTTTGCATTTTGTTTCGCTCCACTGATTCTTACCGAAAATTACGGCCCTTGAACTTTGAAAAATTCATCAAAATTACAGTTTTCCGGATTATTTTCCTACATGCTTCCAGATATTGAGCTGATTTTTGATATGTTAGTCTAACATGGTGGCCTACAGAACAAGTTTGGGTTTTGTTCCGCTCCACTGATTTTTACCAAAATTACGGCCCCATAGACTTTGAAAAGTTCATCAAAATTACAGTTTTCCGGGCTTTTTCTCTGCTTGAATTCTTTCAATACCGTTGAAACTACAGAACACTGTTTTCTGCAGTATTCCTAGAATCTATGTTTATTTTTAAAAAATGATTAGAGCTTGAAATATCGGGGTGCGTGGGGTATGTGAGTGTGCTCACTAAGGTTCTATATTTTCTTCAGTGATGTTGACCAAACTGGGATCTGTTAAAAGTTAATAATCACAAAGCTAAAAGTGTGTGAAAAAGCCGATTGGAATACACATCTTTTTGCATGGTTTGGTCACAGTGCATCCAATGCAGGCATTTAATCTGTTATATCTTGTTTGACAGAGCTTTGTCAAACAAGCTATAAAAGAATAAATGCTCAGTTTAATTAAACTCTAAAACATACAGAATGGCGAAATACCTGTTAATTGGATATTCCTGTTATTTGAATAATTTTCTCTGACTTTTCACATACAGAATATATAAAAATTTATAATTATGCAAATTAACTCATTTAATTTTAATCTCAAGGGCCTACCGACATGGATAACTTTTTACAGCAACCAGACAGGTGCTCCAGCATGCTGTCTCTGGGGAAACTTGAATATTACATTCTAAGTGCCTTGGCAGTTGTTTCTAGGCAAGTCTTGGCTGCCTGTATAGGCAGCCAAGACTAGCCTAGAAACAACTGCAAAGCCACAAAATGTAGACTGTCTTTAGCCATGTTCTTCAGATTTCTGTGACATACAGTACAGTCGCCGTGGCCTGGTTGTAATCCACATGTGGGCAGTGATGTCCATGCATGCATATACCAGGTAAATAAAAAGCAGCAGTGGAAAAATTTTAATTAATAAACCTGGTGCTTCATTAATAACATTTTTGATGATTATTACTATAATTAATGTTTGGATTGTAATATTATTGCGTCCGCAGAAATATTGCCCACCCGTGGAAAGTGACCAGTCCACGGTGGTCGTACTGCACATCAATCAAAAAACATTAAAGATTTGAGTCTCCCGATTTTGAAGTAATATTGGAAGACACTGCAAGGCAATCAAAATCGGGACTTATATTTCATCTAAATTTGGGAGAATCCATCTGGATTCTCGCGAAAATGGTTGTGAGAATCCATACATACTATGAGTGTCCCCAGATACCATGAGGCAACCATGGTTGAACCCATGTTGTATACTGATAACACATGTTAACCCTTTATCCAACACAGCTTTTTAATTTTTAGCTGACCTACTTCTATTAAAGTGGTGAGCTTATATGATGACCTCGGGCGTCGGCCTCCGGCGTGTCCAATATTGTAAGATTTAATGTTAAGGTTAATTTCTCAAGGATCAGTGGGCTCAGGCCTTTGATATGGCATATGTAGGTTGTAGGGGACTATCAGAACAGTATTCAACCCTGATACTACGACTTTTTTTCCAAATTTCACCTAAAATTTTCTGCCAAAACTTGTTGAAAGAATTTGTGTTTAGGTGTTGTAAGAATTTGCGTTAAAGTCAGCTTTTGTACAGATTGTGCTGGTTTAATTTCTCATTACTGTTGATTTTCATATTTCAATAACAACCGTAGGTATTAACCCTACTGTATGCAGAAATTTAACGGAAATTTTCTTTTTTTCAGTCAAACTTTTCATGTTTTTCTCGGACTTAGTAAATTTTAAGTTGTAAAACTTTGTATCTGGCCTCACGATTCATATTCTTAATCATAAACATTTCTAAAAGAAAAAAATGCTTTTATATCCAATGATTCTATGTTGAATTGATATATAATAAATGCAGAAATATAGACTTTCCAAAGCCATCACATAAACCACATTAATCATTTGATGCCTAGTTAATGATTTATATTAACTAATTATTAGGCATGTTACATTGGAACGACATTATCAAGCGCGAATGTAGGTGAGCGTTGGGATGTAACATCCCTCTTGTTAAAACATTCGATAATTTTTAAACAGTAAATAAAAAATAAAATAAACTAGATGGTGTCACTTGTGTGCAAAGCACACTATGGTGTATCCCCGCATTTGCATCCTTGACTTTGTATGAATGCTTGATACAAAGAAGAAATGTATTATATGACACACTAAAATCATATTGAGTGGCACAGGTGACACAGCTTCGTGCGCACCTACAGACTCCACTGCAACATTTGGGCATGGTTTTAGCATTTCGAATTACATACATGTACCCTGGGAGCCTTTCGCCGGAAACGGTCTAAGAAAACATGAAAGTGGCAACGGTGGCACCCCAAAAATCCGAAACCTTCGTGCACATCTACAGACCCTACTGCAACTTTTGAGCATAGTTTTAGCATTTCAAATTACATACTCTGGGAGCTTTTCGCCTGAAATGATCTAAGAAAACACGAAAGAAAAACGGTGGCACCGCCACATGGCATCTGAAAAATCTGAAACCTTTGTACGCATCTACAGACCTTACTGCAACATTTGAGCATGTGTTAAACATTTCGAATTACTTACCCTAGGAGCCTTTCGCTGGAAACGGTCTAAGAAAACACAAAAGTGGCAACGGTGACACAGCCACTTAGCACCCAAAAAATCCAAAACCTTCCTACGCATTTACAGACTCTACTGCAACATCTCAGCATGGTTTTAGCGTTTCGAATTACATACTCTAGGAGACTTTCGCCGGAAACGGTCTAAGAAAACACGAAAGTGGCAATGGTGGCACAGCCACGTGGCACCTGAACAATCCGAAATCTTTGTGCACATCTACAGACCCTACTGCAACATTTGAGCATGGTTTTACCATTTTGAAATACATACTGTAGGAGCCTTTCGCCGGAAATGGTCCAAGAGAACATGAAAGAGGCAACGGTAGCACAGCCAGGTGGCACCCCAAAAATCCAAAACCTTTGTGCGCATCTACAGACCCTACTGCAACATTTGAGCATGGTTTTAGGATTTCGAATTACATACCCTAGGAGCCTTTCACCGGAAACGGTCTAAGAAAATGTGAAAGTGGCAACAGCACAACCACTAGGCAGCTGAAAAATCTGAAACCTTCATGCACATCTACAGACCCCACTGAAACATTTGAGCATGGTTTTAGCGTTTCGAATTACATACCCTAGGAGCCTTTCGCCGGAAACGGTCTAAGAAAACAAAAAAATGGCAACAGTGGCACTGCCACGTGGCACCTGAAAAATCCGAAACCTTCGTGCGCATCTACAGACCCCACTGCAACATTTGAGCATGGTTTTAGCGTTTCGAATTACATACCCTAGGAGCCTTTCGCCGGAAACGGTCTAAGAAAACACAAAAGTGGCAATGGTGGCACAGCCACGTGGCACCTGAAAAATCGGAAACCTTCGTGCACATCTACAGACCCTACTGCAACATTTGAGCATGGTTTTAGCATTTCGAATTACATACCCTTGCAGCCTTTCGTCGGAAACGGTCTAAGAAAACACGAAAGTGGCAATGGTGTCGCAGCCAGGTGGCAGCTGAAAAATCCGAGATCTCTGTGCACATCTACAGACCCCACTGCAACATTTGAGCATGGTTTTAGCATTTCGAATTACATACCCCAGGAGCCTTTCACCGGAAACGGTCTAAGAAAACACAAAAGTGGCAACGGTGGCACAGCCACGTGGCACCTGAAAAATCCAAAACCTTCGTGCGCATCTACAGACCCCACTGCAAGATTTGAGCATGGTTTTAGCATTTCGAATTACATACCCTAGGAGCCTTTCGCCGGAAACGGTCTAAGAAAACACAAAAGTGGCAACGGTGGCACAGCCACGTGGCACCTGAAAAATCCGAAACCTTTGTGCGCATCTACAGACCATACTGCAACATCTGAGCGTGCTTTTAGCATTTCGAATTACATACCCTAGGAGCCTTTTGCCGGAAACGGTCTAAGAAAACACGAAAGTGGCAATGGTGGCGCAGGCACATGGCAGCTGAAAAATCTGAAACCTTCGTGCGCATCTACAGACTCCAATGCAACATTTGAGAATGGTTTTGGCATTACGAATTACATACCCTAGGAGCCTTTCGCCGGAAACGGTCTAAGAAAACACAAAAGTGGCAACGGTGGCACAGCCACGTGGTACCTGAAAAATCGGAAACCTTCGTGCGCATCTACAGACCCCACTACAACATTTGAGCATGGTTTTAGTGTTTCGAATTACATACCCTAGGAGCCTTTCGACGGAAACGGTCTAAGAAAACACGAAAGTGGCAATGGTGGTGCAGCCACATGGCAGCTGAAAAATCCAAAACCTTCGTGCGCATCTACAGACCCCAGTGCAACATTTGAGCATGGTTTTAGCATTTCGAATTACATACCCTAGGAGCCTATCGCCGGAAACGGTCTAAGAAAACACAAAAGTGGCAACGGTGGCACAGCCACGTGGCACCTGAAAAATCCGAAACCTTGTGCGCATCTACAGACCCTACTGCAACATTTGAGCATGGTTTTAGCATTTCGGATTACATACCCTAGGAGCTTTTTGCCGCAAACGGGCTAAGAAAACACAAAAGTGGCAATGGTGGCACAGCCACGTGGCACCTGAAAAATCGGAAACCTTTGTGCACATCTACAGACCCTACTGCAACATTTGAGCATGGTTTTAGCGTTTCGAATTACATACCCTAGGAGCTTTTCGCCGGAAACGGTCTAAGAAAACACAAAAGTGGCAATGGTGGCGCAGCCAGGTGGCAGCTGAAAAATCCGAAACCTTCGTGCACGTCTACAGACCCCACTGCAACATTTGAGCATGGTTTTAGCGTTTCGAATTACATACCCTAGGAGCCTATCGCCGAAAACGGTCTAAGAAAACACAAAAGTGGCAACGGTGGCACAGCCATGTGGCACCTGAAAAATCCGAAACCTTCGTGCGCATCTACAGACCCCACTGCAACATTTGAGCATGGCTTTAGCGTTTCGAATTACATACCCTAGGAGCCTATCACCGGAAACGGTCTAAGAAAACACAAAAGTGGCAACGGTGGCACAGCCACGTGGCACCTGAAAAATCCGAAACCTTCGTGCGCATCTACAGACCCCACTGCAACATTTGAGCATGGTTTTAGCATTTCGAATTACATACCCCAGGAGCCTTTCGTCGGAAACGGTCTAAGAAAACACAAAAGTGGCAACAGTGGCACAGCCACGTGGCACCTGAAAAATCCGAAACCTTCGTGCGCATCTACAGACCCCACTGCAACATTTGAGCATTGTTTTAGCATTTCGAATTACATACCCTAGGAGCCTTTCGCCGGAAACGGTCTAAGAAAACACAAAAGTGGCAATGGTGGCACAGCCACGTGGCACCTGAAAAATCTGAAACCTTCGTGCACATCTACAGACCCTACTGCAACATTTGAGCATGGTTTTAGCGTTTCGAATTACATACCCTAGGAGCCTTTTGCCGGAAACGGTCTAAGAAAACACGAAAGTGGCTACGGTGGCACCCGAAAAATCCGAAACCTTCGTGTGCATCTATAGACCCTACTGCAACAACTGAGCATGGATTTAGCATTTCGAATTACATATCCTACGAGCCTTTTGCCGGAAACGGTCTAAGAAAACACAAAAGTGGCTACGGTGGCACAGCCACGTGGCACCCGAAAAATCTGAAACTTTCCTACATATCTACAGATCATTTAGCAACACCCTAGTGTAATTTTAGAACTCTGAATTACATAGGTTGGGACTATTCAGCAAAAAAATGAAAAAATAACGCATTTTTTAAGTGGCTCCACAGAAGCCACCTGGTGGCACAAAAATTTAAAAGTTGTATTTTTGGGTTGCACAGACCCTATCGAACAACTGTAAAAAGTTACAGCATTTCGAATTACAAAACCGGACGTACGGAAGTACGGACGGAGATCATGACAATATCCCCGCATTTTTTAAAATGCGGGGATAACAATATTTACCAATTAAACCTTACAAATATGGCTGTCATTGGAACCAGCTGAATGAGCCGGTTGAAATGATGACAGCCATATATGTACAATTTTATTTTATTTAATCTTATTTGTTTTACAAGGATTGGTGAATAAGCTATGCAACTTATATTGACAAAGTGTCAGGATATTTCAGGTCATGTTAGTTTTGTGTTAGTTAATTTGCTGTTGCTATGTTAGATAAAGATTTAAATTGACTCCATTCTTTTCATGTGAATCCTAGTAGAGTTGCAGCGAGAATCTATATGGATTCTCACCAATTTTGTTCCGCGAATCTCTGCGCAAATCGATTCTCAGATTCTCGTTGAAATATAGGCCCTGAAAATGTTCAGTTAGGGGTTTCAATTTCAGTGAATGATTGCCTGAAAATCAAAACATTTTTTGGGCTTTATTGAGAGAGTCAATGGTTAGTTGACTAATTGAACAAGAATGGTATTTGTTTGTTCTTGGTTGCATGAGTTGCATTTCTCATCTGCCAAAAAAATAACGACACCAGACACTTATCCTTAAAAAGCTTTCACAGATATCTTTTCAAGGATCAAAGTCAGCTGCAGTTTTGGTTTAACCCTTTACCTAATGTAATGGCCAAAACCGGCCAGCGCTATTCTCAAAAATCGCCGATTAATTTTCACTATTTTTTTCATTTTTTGTCTCAAAAACACAGGTTATGACCCCTCGTTGGAACAAGCTCGTTCCAACGAGGGGTCATAACCTATGTTTTTGAGATAAAAAATGAAAAAAATTAGTTATTCAAGAATTATTTTTGCAAGTGTCGTCTGCTTTTCATGTTAGGTAAAGGGTTAACCCTTTACTCAATTGCAGACGATTTCAAAATTTATTATTTTAAATATCATTTTTTAAATTTTTTCAAAAAATTTCAACAAAACCATATCATGTGACCCCTCTTTGGAACGAGCTCGTTGAGCTCGTTCCAAAGAGGGGTCATATGATATGGTTTTGTTGAAATTTTTCGAAAAATAATATTTTTTTTAGCTGCTGAATTTGCATATTACTCGGGCGGATATATTCAAGTACCTTAGCCGTTTTTGAGTAAGTGTTGACAGCCTACAGTTGGAACTAGAAGTCCTGTGACTGTATTGTGAATTATTTTGATGTAATAGCACGCTGAGGAAGTGTACTTCTATCGCTGTCAAACTGCACCGTTAGTGCAGCTCAATTCCTGTAGAAAAACAGCATGCCCAACTCTGTACAATTCTATACTAGTAAATAGAGATCATTAACATCATTCCTAATCTCTACTGGGATACATGTACACGTAATGATGTAAATAGATATTATTACCACTTTAGCGGGCTTTCTCTAGTATATTAATGGAGTTTAGTGGGGCGGTAAGACTCAGTAATTCATGATGCCATGCAACTGGAAGCGAGCCGCGGGAGTTAATGAAAACAAAATTAACAGCCCGCTTCCAGTCATGGTAATAATAGTAATAACATGATTTTGTCGAGCGTCCCAGTTTATCAACGGCCCTCGAGGAATGAATAACAGCCCTCTGGCTTATTAATGGCCCTCGACTTCATCTCCTGTCAGTAATAAACCCTTGGGCTGTTATTCATTCCTCTCGGGCCGTTAATAAACCGTAATGCTCTCCAAACTCATGTTATTGTGATATTAAAATTCGACTACATACACGGAATGAAGAGAGTGGATTAATACTAATCCTAAGTGGAAGCCTAGTGGCACAGTGCACTAAGGCAAACTGCACATCGATGGTACACATGCCTTCAGCCAATGCCAACCCAGCTTGAAACAACTACAATGCAACAAGACATGCAGTTAAAACCAGAAGTACTGTGACTGTATTGTGCACTATTTTGAAGTAATAGTGCACTGAGTAAGTGTACTTTTGTCTCTCAAACTGCACCGTTAGCGAAAGTCAGTCCGTGTAGAAAAACAGCGTGATCAACTCTGTATGTAAATAGAGATCATTAACATCATTCCTAACCTCTACTGGGTTACATGTACATGTCACAGGCCTGGCAATCTAGAAAATCAAGGAGTGCAAAACAATTGCCCTCCTCATATTGTTTGGGAGTGCAATTGCACCTGAAATTTTCAATGCAAAAACTTGTAAGCTATTTAGGTTATATTCACTTCAAGGTATTAATATTGTGACTGAAAATTTGTTCTACATTCAGCTACATAGTGGAAAAATTGGCACACACATCTTCTCATTATTCAAAATGATGCATTCATTTCTGATGTGACTGTCTTCTACACTCAAAATTTATCAAAATGCAACACACAATGGGTCAGGAATTGTTGCGAATCAGTGCAACATTGACAAATCATCCCCTGAGTTCCAATGTGTTCTCTGTGCCAGTAGGCACAGAGAACACATTGGAACTCAAGGGACGAAATGATAATAGATTTTAACTGGTAGAGTGCTGAATTATTTTTGACCATCAAAATTTGTTCACATGTCTTTGCCTTGTTACAATTTATGGGAGAGTGCCTCTAGGCACTCTCCCATAAATTGTAAGAAGGCAAATCTGTACAGACTAAATAATTTCACTTCAATGATAATATGAAGCATATTCACTGAATATGAGGCCTTTACATTACAGTCCCGGCACGTCAGAGTAAAGCCCAAATATGAGCTTCCAGCACTCTACCAGTTAAAGGCAGTCCCAATCAGGTCTGGCATTCCAGAAAATCATAGGGTGCAAAAAATTGCCCTCTTCAATTTCTTCTAGGTGTGCAGTAGGCGCGCAGCACTCCTGCACTCCTAAAGAATGCCAGGCTTGATGTAATGACGTAAATGCATATTAAAATTCAACTCCTTACACAGAAAGAAGAGAGTGGATTACTACTTAATCACAGCGCCATATATTCTCCACTCAAAAAGTATTTATAATTGTTCATATCAGCACAAGAAACACCTGCAAACTTTCATCACATGGGACACCGAGTGCAACCCAGTAGTCCATGTGATGGAAGTTTGGAAGTGCTTCTTGTCCTCAGAAGTTGCAAATTATTACTAAGTGAAAAATCTATCCAACAGCGATTTAGTAGTAATCCATCCTTCAAATATTGCAGTCTCAATATTTTCTTTATATTTGATCAGTTCAGTTCGTGATTTCACTTCTGACGTAGCTATTAGTGCATAAGGCTTCCACGTTTACACGTGTAAACGTGAACGTTTCGTTTATGGGCATTAAACGTTTACAGTTCTGGTAAACGTGTACACGGAATGAAGTTTTAATAGAGTAATTTCAAAATTGCAGATTAATGCAGAAAGTCAAAGAAACAAAAAATTTCCAACTTTGCAATGCAATATTTTGATAATGCTTCAGAAAAACTGTGTACTGGTTCCGTCTGGCACCGCCGCCACAGTAACCGAACAAAATCATCTTCAAATCATGTGATATCATATGTGACACAGTCACGTGAGCCGCATGGCACGTGCTAATCTTTGGTGTTTCCTTCGAAACATGTGTGGGATGTTTTAGTTTATTCGGATTTACATGTATATTCCCAAAGTGATACACAATTGTTCTCGATGATTTCGTTCACCTGACATGGATTATTAATTTATTATTCACACATGGGATGATCTTAGGATCAATTTATGGAGTTTGACAGACAGACTGGCACTTGCGGTGTTTGAAAATTTGGATTCCCCTGAATGGTTTGTAGACTTTGTTTATTTTTGCGACATTGCATTCCACTCTCAAGTCCGGTATTGTCATTATTGTGTGCCATGGCAACACGCTCCAACATTACTGTTTGAACAAACACAAGGAATTTCACCCCGAACCCACCAGAATGAGCTCAGTGACCCCCATAAATTTCAAAATTTACCTGGGGAGAATTCCCCAGACCCCCCCCCCCCCCCCCCCCCCCCCCATAGATTGAGCGACTTTGCCTTCGGCATCTGCATGCTGTGATCGTTCGTCTACGTCGTTTTTGGACGAACTGTAAATCGTCTGTCTCAATAACATAAATTGTATGACCTGTACGCAAAGATATGATGAACTTACTGACAATACTGTGTATTATTACACACTTCTATCAAATATTGACTACTTGCATTGTTAGTACGTGTAAACGTTTACGTTTCGTTTACAGACAGTCGTTTAAACGTTTACAATTTTGTCTAAACGTGGAAGCCTTATTAGTGCATTACAATTTGGATTGCACAGCACAAACACTCTGTGCATTTCAGACTACTTTTTTCATCTGCAGAAAAGAATGTGTTAACTAACAAGCATTTTCTGCACTAATTGTGACAAGATTTCTAGTTTCAACTTTACATAGCAGCCAACACTTGCCTAGAAACATTTGTAAAGCCACAAGATGTAGGTTTTCAGTGGGAAGTAAAAATGTCTAAAAATCTCTTGAGGCCCCACAAAGTAGATCTTCTGTTTCTCAGGCCATTATTTGTAAAATTGCGTGCGGAGCGAGCGGTTTTTTATTTTATTTTTTATTATGTTTATTTTTATTATGTGTACCCAAACTAGGCATCCGGGGTGGCAATCCGTCGTTCGTAAATCCTTTGTCCGTCCGTCTGTCCGTCCTGTCCACAGTCCGTGCTTGGATTGTCTAGTTACTTTATATTTGTGTTCAGGTTACTGATGTGCCGAGCTGTATAGTTTAAGGTGTAAATCTGATGATTTAATCCTGAGATATTAACCCTTTATCCTACAAATTGAAAATTCCTCCAATCCCTTTGGCATTCGATAACTTGAAAAATATTGCTTGGATTGTCAAGTTACTTTATATTTGTGTTCATGTTACTGATGTGCCGAGCTGTATAGTTTTTGGTGTAAATCTGATAATTTGATGCTGAGATATTAACCCTTTATCCTTCAAATTGAAAATTCCTCCAATCCCTTTGGCATGAGATAACTCAAAAAATATCAATCCGATTGTCATGTTACTTTATATATTTATTCAGGTTACTGATGTGCTGTGCTGAATAGTTTTTTTATGTAAATCTGATAATTTGATCCGGAGATATTAACCCTTTATCCATCAAATTAGTCATTCCTCCAATCCATTTCTGTATGTACCCATACCATGTATGGTGTACATAATGTCGGCATCCGTGGTGGCCCTCCGTCATACAGCTTTCCACTAGTTGCGCGTATGGGTACACATCTGACAATTTCATTGGCCTATTTTTTCTGTAATTATTTCTTAACCAACAAAAGTTCATGTTCTTGGTTTATGTTTTAGGCCTCATAATCTACGGAATAGCATTGGGGTGATGTTTTTTCGTCCCTTGAGAGCAAAAAGGCTTTGCAATGCTAAAGCATTGCAAAGCCTTCTGGCACTCAAGGGACAAATTTATCAGTTTTTATTAACATGGGTAAAATATCAGACTTGAACCATTTAATTTTTTATTATTTCTTTTAAAGTTTACATTGGTTATAAAAAGAGAGAATGCGGCAGCCAAAAGGACCATGCGGGAGGGCCTGAGAAACCGATATTTTATTTTTTTAGGCCTAAAGGTTAAATTTAATAATCCACGTGCTTAATTGTATGCATAGATCTGATCAAAGTCTTGTCATGTTGTTATTTATTGGAAAGCTCTCTATAAGAGAGTGTTTTGATAAATAATATATCAAAAATTTGCTGGAGCCAACTAAAATTTAAGCACTTGAGGCCCCACAAAGTAGGACTTCTGTTTCTCATGCCATTTTGTGAAAAATTGCATGTGGGTGGGCATTATTATGCATCTGGCCTCTTTGAGGAGGGGTGCGTTATGTTATCAACTTGTCCATCGTCCGTCCGTTAACTTTTTGCATTCCGACAATTAACTAAAGTTTTACCAACCAGATCTTTACCAAACTTCATATGTGGGTTAGGTATGATGAGTGGAAGAAGCCTATTTATTTTGACCATGATGTGCCAAAGGTCAGGGTCACAGTGACCTCCAATGTTAAATACACCTGAAATTGGTTTCCGCTCTAAAACTAAAGTTCTGCAAGACTGATCTTGATATAGGTCAGTATGAAGGTTAGGTATGGTGTGAGCTCGAACCCTATTCATTTTGATGTTGATTTGCCAAAGGACAAGGTCATTTTGACCTTCATTTCTTTTTTTGTAATTATATCCATGATATTGCAGGAGGGGGCATATGCCGTGCTTCGCATTGCTCTTGTTTTATTTTATTTTTAGCCCCGCACTTTTAAAAAAAGCAGATATATTGTGGTGATCGCCGACCGTACGTCCAAACTTTAAATCACCAATAGGATGTAATTCGAAACATTTAACTAGGCTGAGGTTTTCAGGTAGGATCTGTAGATGTGCATACAGGTTTCAGAATTTTGTTTCGGCCCCGTGGGGCACCCATAGCACCACTTTTGTTGTTATTAGAGCTGTAGGTTAATCGAAACGGAACCGAGGTTTTAAGTTTTTTTTAAAAACCGAAACCGTCGACATCCTGTAATCTAAGGTTTTTCGTTTTTTATTAAATACTCTCTTGCTGCAAAAATTCACAGAATGTAGCCATCCCAGAGTAGTGAGAGTACCCAGACACTGCCAATGGCAGTGTCTGGGTACTCTCACTACTCTGGGAAGGCTACATTCTGGGAATTTCTGACATTTCAGTTTAGTTGTGTTTGCAGCTTTCCTCAAGTTGCGTGTAGTTGTCAGACCTCGAAAAATGGCCAAGCAAAATAAAAGTTCTGAATATTTAGGTAATTATTATATTGACCTCCCTGATTCTTCATGTATTATAGCTTATTTCAGGCATTCGTTGAGTTTCACTCAATTTCACTGCCATTCAGTTATGATTTCGGACAAAAGAATGGGTTTTATTGAATTTTATTTGGCCTCATGAACAAACCGAAAACCGAACCGAACCGAACCAAGGTTTTACTCCACCTGAAAAACCCAAACCGAAACCAAACAAGAAATTTAAAAACCAAAAAATCAGTTTACAGTAGAAGGCTCCTAGGGGTTTTAATTCAAAACATTGGAAGTGTGTTAATATGTTACAATAAGGTCTCTAGATGTGCATAAAGGTTTCGGATTTTTGATTCGGCCTCAGGGGGCACCCGTAGCACCACTTTTGTGGCGTTAGAAAATCAGCTTGTGGCAAAAGGCTCCTAGGGGTTTTAATTCAAAATGTTGAAAGTGTGTTAATATGTTCCAGTGGGGTCTTTAGATATACATAAAGGTTTTGGATTTTTGATTGGGGCACCCGTATCACCACTTTTGTTGTTACAGAATTGCTTTGTGGCAAAAAGCTCAGAGGTGTTTTAATTCGAAATGTTGAAAGTGTGTTAATATATTCCAGTAGGATGCCTTCTATTCCATTTTAAACATTTGCCCTAGGTGAGAAAGTCTTGAAATATTTCCTCATCCCATATAATTTTCTCATTTTAAACGGGTAGGCAGTATTTCAACGGACACAATAATATTTGTACCAAATGCTAATTATAGGAATAATCATCAAAAATTTAATTAAGGAAACACCAGGTACAACCTGGTGCTTAACTGGTAGAGTGCTGGAAGCCCATAATTGGGCTTTATTCTGATGTGCTGGTACTAAAAATTAAAAGCTTCATATTCTGTGGATGTGCTTCATATTATCTTTGAAGTGATTTTATTTTATCTGTTAGGATTTGCCTTGTTACAATTTATGGGAGAATGCCCACTGGCACTCTCCCATAAATTGTTACAAGGCAAAGATGCACAAACAAATTTTAAGGACCCAAAATAATTTAGCACTCTACCAGTTAATTAAAATATTGCTGATAATGATTTTTTTTTATGTGGCAAATGCTTGTGTGGACATCACTGTCCATACGTGGGTAATGACCAGTCCAAGGTGATTGTACTGTAGACTTCTTGACTACTACCTCATATACCCCATGTGGCAAATTTGCATACTTGATTACAAAACTATTTAAAAACGTCTGTAATTGTAAACAAAAAGAATGGGGATACCACTTCACGATTCGCATCTATAGATATAAGCCTAATTCATCGAAGCAAATGAAAATAAAATCACTGAGGAAAACAGCAGGTCATCGAAAAAAATTTCAACAATTCTTGTTTATGTAGCTATGGTCACTCTGCACATTCCAAAGCACTTGCACTCTTCATGAAAGACATGAACTTTTTTGACAGCGATAAACACATTAACCCTCCTAGTACTGGCCATTGGTTCTGTTTTTATGGTATATACTTAACAGCAGTATATACAGGAATATCACCCGAAAAAACAGATTAGTGCATGATTTTCCAGATCATAACAATGATTTAAAGCTATAGAATTGTCATTTTGCTTGATTGGAAGATGAAAACAAGGCTTTGAGATAGGGGTGCAACAATGCAAGTTTTCAATGCATCACGATTCATTCCTGCCAATTCAATTCACGATTCATCCATCTGAAGGATTTGATGCATCATTTGCAGCCCTGCTCATGCACTAATATTGAATACCATAGCTAAAAGATTTTTTAGATAGGTCTGATGAAGTAACAGAACATCTCTTAACCCTTTACCCAATGCAGACGATATCAAAATTTATTATTTTTAAATATCATTTTTTTTAATTTTTCAAAAAATTTCATCAAAACCATATCATGTGACCCCTCATTGGAACGTACACAACAAGCTCATTCCAATGAGGGGTCACATGATATGGTTTTGTTGAAATTTTTTGAAAAATTAAAATTTTTTCAACTGCTCAATTTGCATATTACGCGGGTGGATGCGGGCAATTCGTTAGGTAAAGGGTTAAGTGCCTTGGAATTTCGAACTCTGTGAAGAGCCTGGTAAACATGATGCAAACTCTCTATCTCTCAGTCTGTCCATCTGTCTGTCTGTCTCTCTGTCCATCTGTCTCTGTCTGTCACTCACTCAGCCTGTCAGTTCCTGTCCCTCTCCTCTCTCTGGAGTGAGAGAGAGCAAGGGAGCGAGTTGTGTTTATGTTGCATTATCCTGGACATCCTGGATTCTCCTCATTCAAAATTGTCTGTGGTTTTATTTGCATTACGATGCGTATCGCATCATGAGGAAAAAATCGTGATTCGCATCGCATCATGATCATCCGCTTCGTTGCAGTCCTACTCTGAGAGGGTGTGAAAATAACCCATGGTGACCTGATGTGTGAGATGGAAAAATCTGCCCCCTTGGGTGAGATTTTTTCCATCTCACACATCTGATCATGATGGATTATATTCCTCTAACAGGAAGTCATTTTCATGTACTTAACCCAAGAAAAACAGAGCCTGTCTCGTTCTCAACATATCAGTTTGGAATACATCTATAAGAATTGGGATACTAATTTCTCCCACCACTTCCTGTGCAGGATATGCATGTCTCCTGTGTGAGAAGGCCATTTGAGATAGATATCTATCTCACATGACCCACGTGACTGGCTTATTAACATATTTAATGAGTGCTCAGAGTATTTAATCATCGCATGTCTTCCGTAAACAAACAACATGGCGTGACATTTCAGAAATATTTGCAGACGAATGTTTGTCGAAAAAAATAGAAATAAAAAAAAACAGACCGTAAAATCAAAGGACTCTTGACTCTTTTATATGAATTTTTGGTTGAACGCCAATATGAGTGGAGAGAGTTGCACAAAATTCCCATTGAAAAGTTATGCAAATACATTGCAGAATTCATCGGAATGTGTCAATGTTCATTTCACTACAATTCTTTAACCCTGGTCTTGCCATTATTTGGTATTTAATTTCGAGGTATATATCAGTGGTATATACACAACCTTTGTGCACACTTTTCGATAAGCAAATCAGAAATAGACAACAAAATTGGTCGTTATAGCTGCACGTGCCCCTGAACTACTTTTGATGACGTTAGAGTGTTTTTGTGGAGGAGAAAAATTAACCCTGATGGGAGTGGGTGTGAGATGGGGAAATCTCACACTCGGGACAAGATACAGTAGAATCCTCTTAATTGAATATCCATTTTGCCAGTGAAAATTATTCAGTTAACAGGATTATACAATTAACAGGGATTTAGTCAGTTTCCTGTGTTCTGGAGATAAACTGAGCATTTATTCTATTATATCTTGTTTGACAGAGCTCATAGAGCTCTGTCAAACAAGATATAATAGAATAAATGCCTGTATTGGATGTAGTGAGGACAAAAAGGTTGATAAATAAGGGGAATTTGGTGCGTGCCACAGTAATTTTTTCGACATATTACAAAAATTTATATACAATTAACAGGAGTTTACTTTACAACCCATATGCAATTAACAGATCAAATTTGTACTGAAGGTATGGTAAATGGTTTTGTGTTTGAAAATTATATTCAATTAACAGGGATATACAATTAAAGAGATATCCAATGGAGTGGGCCCCACTGTATTTGGTTCAGACACTAGGCAAGATTCATGTCTGGCCCAAATATCTTGCCCTCAGGTGAGATTTCTCACATCTCACACGCTCCGCCCATCAGGGATAATAATATTCAGAGGTACTAAAATAATTTGAGGCAAAAGTCCTGAAAAATGCTGGAAAATCATGCTTAACCCTTTACCTAACACAGACGATTTCAAAATTTATTGTTTTAAATATAATTTTTAATATTTTTATACTGTACCAATGACCCAGACATAGCTGGTGCTAACTCTTAAAATATAGGGCCAAACACAAATTTTGCCCCCCAATCCCCAAAATTTGCATCTAAAACTAAAGAAAACATGTCCTGAAAGGCCCTCCACACTTCGCCCCTACTGCGCATGCGCAGTGTCAAGGACGTTCCGAAATTGGCGCCATTTATCATTCTAAGTTTGGCCCTTCATCAGTTAACATCTGACTGATCTTTGTGCTTTTAAATCTCAGTTTAAATGATGCCAGACACATAAATATTAGTGAAATGGTGATTCTAAGGAGGATAGAAAAGGAGGAGAGGAAAAGAATGTGTGACAGAATATTATCAGGGCTGTAACTTAAAATTTTTTAATGAAATTATGTTAAGTTACCTATTTTCAAGGCAGCAGCCATTTTGTTGTCATTCTGATTATTTAGTTACACTGTTTTTTCAAGTGTTTTCCTCTCTCCCTGTCCTTTAAGTTCCCCCTTGCTATTCTCCCATGCTTTTGGCATAGTTTCTGTAATTATTATTACTAAAATTTCTTGGGAGTTTTAGCTGAATAACAGAATGATTTCTGTTCTTTCCCCATGTTTACGTCTTCACCTACGGGTGGTTAGGCGTTGTGTACTGCATCTACCATCTGATGTTCTGCAGTTTCTTCCCTGGAAGTCTCTGTTTTGCATCAGATGGTGTATTTTTGGTAACTGATTTCGGGCCTGGGTGCCTGGAGTCTTATTTTAGTGTTTTTACACTCATTGTTTACATTTACAACAGCCCTCTGTGTGAGGGGGGGATTTCTAAATAATAATATCTTTATGTTATTTTAATCATAACTAGATACATTATTATTGTTCGTAAGTGTTGAATAAATTGTTTAAAATATTTTTAAAATTTTTGTCCACACTTAGGCTTGGGATCCATTGGGGCTCAACGTTACTTTTCAGAAACTTGGGCTGTTCTGAAAAAATATTTTTTCAAAATATTTTGATTTCAATTATTTTTTCTATATTAATGGATCATATTATTATTATGTATTTTGATTGCCAGGGGTTAGTGCGAGTACCAGGACTTGTTTTCTTTTCACATTGAAAGGATATTGATCAATTGTTTTAAGAGGAAGTCTTCCTCTGACCTTATTATCATTCTATATGTGGTCAGTGTACTCGCATTAACTCCTGTTCTGTATCGTATGATTTCGATGACAATATGGGAAGCGTATGTCACGGTATGTTGTTGGGGATTTGGACACTCCGGTCCTTTCCCCGCAGGGTCACTCTACTTTATCAATTTCTATTTCAGACGATCAAGATTAGGGTGATGTATCTGTGATGTCTTCCAACAGTGTGCCTCCGTCGTCACAATTAATGAAGGGCTAGCGGAAAAGTGCTCATGTAATACGCCAATTGCCTAAGAGGACCCTAGTAGGTTCGACGGCCTTTGACGTCCGCTAGCTCGCCCGGTGTAGCGTCCATTCACCGAATGGTTCGGCAGCCGGGTTCGTCCGTTGCGGTCTAGAAGGAATTTTGGGGTGATGCGAGCACTATAAAATTAACTTAATGCACACCCAGTGACGGCGGATCGGAGGGAGAACGGAGGAAGCCTTTTAGTCCGGTTCATAGCTCGTTCCGGTCCATCCGGACGGCAAGCGAGAGAGGCCCCTCTCTCGTTCAACAACATCTGGCCCCAGATGTTGTGGTACAAATGTGTCGCTAGCGGAGCATACGTCCGTCGCTCGGGACGCTCCGTTGTATAGGCAGTCCGCTGAGACTGCTAAGGCTTCCTCTTCTCGTCAGCGCACACGACCGCACCTTGGCTGCGTGACCGCCGATATATTACCAGCTTCGCCGATCAAGGATTCTTCTGCGACCAGGTCACACCATCCGGCAGCCAGGGATTCGAGACCGATGGACTCCGGACGTTCGCATAGGAAAAGTATGCGGGAGCCATCTGATGCGGAGCTGCCCTCGGCGAAGCAGCGATAGACTGCGCCTCCGCAGGTCTCGACGCCGGACATTCTTGTGCACATAGCACAGCTTATCGCAGCATCCCAGCAGCCGACAGAAACGGTGTCGGATCGAGAATTATCCGACAGCGCTGGGTCGGTAGCCGGGGACTCGAGGCCTGCAGACTCCGGACGTTCGCATAGGAAGTGTGCGGGAGTCAACGTACACGGAGCTTCCAGCGGCAATGCATCGTAAGTCCGCTACTGCACAGGCCTCGGGAACGGACGTGCTTTCCTTAATAGCACAGTTTATCGCAGCATCCCAGCATCAACTGAATCTGTCGCATATATTTTATCCGACGATGCTGGGTCGGGACGCTCCGCGGAAGCGGGTACGGACGTCCGAAAGTTTCATCCGGTCCTACGGGATACCGAAAGGGATTAGGAGGATTTCAAGCTTTCCCTTTCGGAACAACATATGCTGCGATGCCGGATAAGAAACTGATAGCGTCGGTGGACTTAGACATTTTTGGTTCGGTTCAGGGACATCGTCCCTCAGTTCCGACATAGTCCAATAATGTCACACAAACTTTCGAATTATTGAACGACGCTATATATATTATTATTTTATGCTTGCTATCCAAGCATTTCTGGTTTCTTGTTCGAAGAGTTATGGAGATGTCTTCAAAAGTGTGCCTCTGTCGTCATAGTTAATGAAGAGTTAGCGGCAATAAGTGCTCATGGAATATGTCTATCGCTTACGGAGTGACATTCGCTAGCTCACCCGGGGTAGCGTACATTCATCGAATGGTTCGGCTGCCGGGTTCGTCCGTTGCGGTCTAGGAAGGAGATTTGGGTGATGCGAGCACTTTAATTACTTTAGTACTCACCCAGTGACGGCAGATTGAGGACAGATCGGAGGAAGCCAACAACATAGGGGACCGCATGTTGTGGTTCAGATATTTTACATTCGGAGCATATGTCCGTTGCTCGGGACGCTCCGTTATATTGACAGTCCGAGAGACTGTCTTTAATGCTTCCTCATCCTCACAGTAGGGCACACGACCGCACATTGGCTACGTGACCTCGAGTATCCGATCAGTTTCGGCATTCAGTGATTCCACAGCGAATAGGTCGCGCCATCCGGTAGCCAAGGGACACGAGGCCTATACACTCAGTTCGCTCGCATATTGGAAGTATGCACGGGGTAACGATCTCGGAGCTTCCTGCGGCAATGCATCGTAAGACCGCTGCTCCTCGGGCCTCAGTGACGGACGTGCTATCCGAGTTAGCACAGTTGTTTCGCAGCATCCCAGCAATTGACAGTTTCTCGGTCGATTCAGAAATTATCCGACGGCGCTGGGTCGGTGCGGTCCGCGGTTGCATCAAGCTACGGACGACCGAACGCTTTATAGGGTCCGACAGGATGGCGAAAGGGATTCGAAAGATTTCGAGTTTTCCCTTTAGTAGTATCGGAAGATGCCTTTCATATCTTCTGGCATTTCTTCCAGTGATTATTTTTCGGACTTCATTGCTGCGATCTTGGATAAGAGACTTATAGCGTCATTGGACTCGGATTTTTCGATCGGTACAGGGACTTTGTCCCTGACTTACCGACGCAGTCCAATATTGTCATTACAACATGTGTTTTATTTTTCGACGCTATATATTTATATATATATACAAGCCTGCTACTAAGCATGATAGTTTAGTTTCTTGTCCGCGTGGCTCATTTCTGCCATTTTATCTTTTTTACAAATAGTTTATTTTGGCAGAGCAGGGCATACCGAGAGTTCATATGCGTCTAGACGGTGTGATTAAAGACTGCATATATTCTTTTTCACCGTTTATGTCTTTTCCAATTTCAATGTTGGGAACGACATTATGTATAGTAGACTTAACTTAGACGCTTTATTATACGTAATCCGCCTTACTGAGGCGTTATCATTACGTCTTCAAGAAAAGATTTACGGGATATTATTCTCAATGTAATTTCTTTTGAGGGCAGTAGTTTGTTCACGTATAACTCCGCCCTTCAGTGGCTGATTGGAGTTGGTTAGACGTGATGCAGCCCTAGCTACATCCACGCGTGGATAGTAGGTTAAGAACTCTCTCAGAGTCGCTTCGTTCTCGGAGGAGCTTCTCTTCGACGGCAACTTTCCGGCAATCCATGAATTGCTTGATTTATACATTCTCTTGTCTATCTAGTGTTACAAGAGATTCAGACTGGGGCAAACATTCGGTGGTTCACTCAGAGAGTGCCGCCGCAGTTGCCGGACCCGAGTGTGGCTGTTATGACGGTTGCCAGTCAAACAGATTGGGATTTATACTGATCCCTACGGATTCGAAGTGCCAGGGTCTTTGGGTTCCGCAGTCTTTTAGCTATCAGTTTAACTTCCGCGGAATAATGTTTTTTAGGCTTGCTTTATGTCATTGCATGAACATTATTCAGAAACGCATGCCCAAATTCCTGTCCTTTTCGACAGTAGTGGCGTATCTCCGGAACCAGGGAGGCACTCTTTCGTTTCCGTTATTCAATTTAATGGAAAGAATCCGTCTGTTGGTTATAGTACACCAAGTTCAGTTTTGGTCCGTCATATTCTGGGTCGTCTGATTGTTTTATCGCACTCCCGTTCTCTTACGGGTCGCTTGTTGCTGTCAGAATGGACTCTCAACAAACAAGTATTCAATCAGATTTGCTATCTATGGGAGCGCCCAATGATGTTTTATTTATGACACAGCTTGCTAATCAATTGCAGACGTATGTGTTGGCTTGTCCAGATCTCTGAGCTAATACTGTTAACGCTCTATTGATCTATAGGACGGAATGATAGGATACGCGTATCCTCCGGCGCTGTTGTTTTAGCAGGTATTGCTAAGATAAACAACCACAATACATTTCTGTTGATAGCATCTCTATCTTCACAGAGATCATGAGTAATTTACTCTCTTGTCTACTGTGGATCTTAACGTGAAATCTTCCTCTATGTGAGGATCTTTTTTCACTGGGTAAATCGTGTCATCTTTATCACAACCAGCAAGGTCGCAACCTTCATGTATTCCGTTGTGTGGTCCGTATTGCATTGTAAGCATTGTACTGGACGAGCTTTGGACGCGATTTCTTACTATAGGAGATCCTCTTCTTCGCTATTCTATGCGACTAAAGTGGAGGCTCTTCCGTCGTGGTGTAGGGATCATTATGTTCATATTGTTGATCCCTCCATACTACTCATTGCTATTTTTTAGTATACTTGTTTCACAAGATCTACTGCAGCCTGTTGTTATTTAGGTTATAGGTTTATGTTACCTCATACCTATGCACTCTACGATAGTTTACAATTGAGTCTTTTGTCTCTTTATCTAAGTCAGTTAGTAACTTTTTGATAAATAGACTTAGAATCTTTAGATTAAATTCCTATACGGATTTTAACTTCGGTTCTTATTTAGCTAAGTAATCATTTGAGCCTCTGGAAACAGTAGTTTTCAAATTCTGACCTTTTAGACAGTAATTCTGTTGGTTTCTCTTTTACTGTAGAGTCAGTGAGTTTCATGCACTATCGATGGATGATTTTCACTTTCATAGTTTCGGAATCAATACTTCCGTTACTATTTAGGTTGGATTGTTGCATAAGAGTTAGGCTCCTATTATCCGGAACCTATTATTTTAAGGTCCTTCCGTCTTCGTATGGGCATAGGCCTTTACTCTTTCCGGGTACAATTTATGTATTTATAAACAGATATCTGTTTATTACAAGGGCGTAATCTTCTTCTGTCTTTGATGTCTAGTAGAAGGACGTTACGCTCCATTTTATTGTTAATGGATTCTATTAACTAGCGTACTGCTTATGGTATATCATTGGCTTAGCAGTTGTGCTTAAGATTTCGGCTCATGAAGTAAGAGTTCTTCTACTTCTTGGGCTTACATTAATAGTGTTGCTATTATAGATTTTTGAAGGCTGCTCATTGCGCTCAGCCATCCATTCATGAATTTTATCTCAGAAATATCGAGTCCATTTCTGGAGGCCTCTATTGTTAGGTCTATTATCTACTGCTCAGAATGTCATTCACTTAACAGTTGCTACTATAGCTAGGTAGGCTGTCTGTTTCGGCAGTGTCTCCGTTCGGCTGCCCTCTTCGCTCTGGGCTATTTGACCCAGGGCAAGAAAAAGGGGGGGGGGGGAGGGTGTTCCCTTGGGTCACCTGTTTTTACTATGAAAACAAGGGGATACCTCCTCCGGAGTTAGTAATTCTGAGCTGTTATTGGGATGGTTGTTTAGTGAGAAGTTTAAGTTTATAAAATTCATTCAAGTCTTAGTTTTTAAAGTATAGCTTTTGAATATTGCATATGTCAACGGACATGATTATGCAATTCTCACACACTTTTAGGAGTATAAGAGTCTCTATTCTCTAGACTTACTTTATTATTGGCTTACTTTAAAAATTATTAGTATAAGGATTATTGGATATTAATAGAGTACATGGATGTATGAAGCTCAATTTTGGGAAGGTGTTGTATCTTTCTAATTTATCATAAATAAGAAAGATACATGTAAGGCCTATTACTTCTTTTCCCTACAGGGGATGACTCTATTTTATTTTATTGAGCGTATTCCATTTTGCTCTATGTCCTTGGCCCTCCAGCCTTTTTACTATTCAGCTATGTCTGGGTCATTGGTACAGTATAAAAATGTTAAAAAATTTATAGTAATTTATATATTTTTTATACTTACCAATGACCCAGACGGGGATGGCCCTCCCAGGAGTTGGGAACTCTTGCCTCCCCGCTGAGTACATAGCGCTTACCAGGCACTGGTTATTAGAATGATAAATGGCGCCAATTTCGGAACGTCCTTGACACTGCGCATGCGCAGTAGGGGCGAAGTGTGGAGGGCCTTTCAGGACATGTTTTCTTTAGTTTTAGATGCAAATTTTGGGGATTGGGGGGCAAAATTTGTGTTTGGCCCTATATTTTAAGAGTTAGCACCAGCTATGTCTGGGTCATTGGTAAGTATAAAAAATATATAAATTACTATAAATTTTTTAACTTTTTTAAAAAAAAATTTCAACAAAACGATATCATGTGACCCCTCTTTGGAACGAGCTCGTTCCAAAGAGGTGTCACATGATATGGTTTTGTTGAAATTTTTCGAAAAATAATATTTTTTCCGCTGCCGAATTTGCAAATTTCTCGTGCGGATGTGGGCGATTCGTTAGGTAAAGGGTTAAAACTCCTTGAATATTTTTCTCGTCCAGGGAGTTTGAACCCTGAGCATCAAAATAAGTGTGTTAGACAGATGAATTATTCTATTTTCAGATAAGCGTCAACAGCTCAGAGAAGAGTATTTTGCTGCCGATGATATTGGTCGTGTTGCTCTTGAGAAGCAGTATGGGAAAAGAACAATTGAATTGGCTTGTGAAGAGTCATTTTCTACAGATTGGCTCGATAAGTATTCAAAAAAATGTCCAAAGTGTACCACACATATTCAGGTGAGTCGGAATGGTAAAGAAGAGTGTGAGCACTTATGAGATTTTCTACTTAAATATATATGATTTTCTTTCCTTCGAACTTCCTGAGATAATATGTCATGTCATGGATAGAACAGATCTCTCGAACCCAGAAACATAACACAACCTAATGTCTTGTAAATGTAGCGGGAGTGAAATTAGGCAACTTACCAATGTCATTGTAGAGTTTTTTCAGCTTAAATCTCAATATTTTCATCTTGAGTCACTTTGTGAACAATCCTCTCATAAAATCTCTAGTGCTGAAATGGTTAGCCAGATAACTGGTTTCCAACCAGTTATCAGAATAACTGGTTGGAAAAACTCAACCGGATAACCGCTATACCTAAAGTTTACAGGATAGCGGCGGAAAAATAAATAGTATTTGACTGCAAGACATTAGAATTCTGTTGCATTGTCAAAGCTACCAAACATTTGTCAATTTACAATGATGTGTACTCGATATAACATGAAAGGGTTAAGGTGTTGGAATGTTGAATGAACATTTATTTTGGTCGCTTGGGCTGTCAAGTCGCAGATAAATGTATGTTACTCTATATCAAATTGCCAACAGTCGAGTACACTGCAGGTTGTTTTCTGCAAAGCCAGCAGTGAGCATGTGTCTGTCAGTGTAACATTGTCTTCTGCAGACAAATTTGACATTCTTCTCTTTGATGAGGTGTTGTTAATTGCAGATTATAATGCTGAAAAAATCCCTCAGTGTGAGTAATGGTTCTTCCAGAATAGACTGTATGGTACTTTCTGAAAAACCATGTTTTGATTTTATTGATCTGTTTAAAAGTATGAAAGTATGTTATAAAAAATACTATTTAACCCTTTGACTGGCATTTTAGTTTCTTCAACATTTTTCAAAATGCGACGTCAAACGTCGGAAAGTACAAGTAACAAGATATTCTTCACATTAGTCAGGCCTATCATTTTCAGGAGAGCGATTTATTCGCTCACCTACTGCTCACCTTTAAAAAATTGAGGAGAGCGAACAATAACCCTCCTAGCCTTAGAAAATAATGATTACCACAACAGCCTGTTCCTAAAACCCACAGGTTTTCAGATCTCTGCTATGACAGTGGTCTCTGCAAGATGGCCACACTGCCCCTCCCACACCTCCTGGCCCTCAAAGCCCGAAGGTGTGCGAGGGGCAGTGTAGCCGTCTCACAGAGAAGAGACTACCTTGTTAGCAGCACCAAATAAAATGTACAAAGTCCACTAGGCAGAATTCATTAATACCACAACTTCATTTTGCCACTTTTAGCTTTTGTAGGCTTGAGGAGAGCTAATCACTCCCCTAGGCTATGTGAGGAGAGCGATTTTTAGCCCTCCTGCATTTTTTTAAGAATGCCAGGCCTGATTAGTGATTATCTAGTTGAGGGCTAGATTATTTTTGGTGGTCTGAATTTGTTATTCAAAACTTGTTTTATTACAAATTATTGGAGAGTGCCCAGAGTCACTCTCTAATAATTTGTAATAAAACAAATTTATATAAACAAAATATTATTTGTGTTTCACTGAATATGAAACATAAGCAAGGAAAGTGTTGGCTTTTGCTCTGGTATCCTAATTTTTTTTTGAAAGCCCTGATAGTAGCTTCTAGAACTCAACCAGATAAAACGTCTTGACAGCAGGATTATATAAGTATTTTAAGCTGCGATAACATTTGGCTGAACGGTTGTCACTGAGCACTATTCGGGAGAAAACAGGAATTGAGGTTAAAGCTTAAAAAAATTGAAAAATAATAACAAAACAAATGACCACAAAGTATCAACAAGCTGTTTGATTTTGTACGTCATAAGACGTACAAAAGTATCAAAGGGTTAAAATCTAGCATTTTAAAATTTGTTTTTCAATGGTCATTGTGAGACAACAAGGGACTCTTGGTCAATGGGGCATATAATATTTCTTACCACCCCACTTTCATGACTTGCAACATATTCCCGCCAGAAATTTCATTGCGAGGAATAGGTAAATGTAAACGTGGAAGTGTTTCTGACATTTGTCTTGGCAATGAACAGAAAAAGATACTGAAAAAATTAGGAGTACATATTCACCCTATGATCACATCAAATTCAAGCCACTCAAGGTAAGAGACTCTTTGCTAATACAGCTGACTGTGCCTAATTATAATTTACAAACTAGTTGGAAAGTTCTTTAATTAATATCAATGACCATCGTCCCTCACTTCAAACATGTACCCGTGGCAACAAATCACACATGCAAACTTTGTTTCAAGTGCATGCCATGCACCTGTGATTTTCAAATATTAGAGAATATCATTTTTTTTTTTTTTTTTATTGCTATTTTTTAAAAATTTTCCAAATAAATTCAACAAAACCCTATCATGTGACCCTCTCAGTGGAACGACCTCGTTCCAATGATGGGTCAAATGATGTGGTTTTGTTGAAATATTTTGAAACATTTTGAACATAGACCATAAAATTCTAATTGAAAGACTGGAACAAAGAATAATTCTCACAGGCCATATGCTTGATTGATTTGCATCATATCTCTAAGTTCACACACAAAGCACTTTGGTTCGACATCTTCCAAGAGTCAGTATTAGGCCCATTATTCTACACTAGTTATGCCCATTATTCTACACTAGTTAGGCCACACAAAGTAGATCTGTTTCTCAGGCCATTATTTGTAAAATTGAATGCGGGGGAGTAGTTTTTTATTTTATTTTTTATTTCTATAATTATTTCTTTGCCATCAAAAGTTCATGGTTTATGTTTTAGGCATTAAATATTTGAAAAATGGACAGAAAATATTATTTGTAGTCCCAAAAGGTCATTGTTGTTTTTACGATTCTATCGATTTTTTTATGCTGAAGCAAACATTTTCTTTACAGTTTACTCAACAAATTAAAAAAAGTGATTTTTTGAATGTTTAAAGGTGCTTTGTTAACGCTTTTTCAGGTGTAAATGACAGTAAATGTATGTAAAATTGCTGGTTTTTATTTAACTTTTCATTAACCTTATTATTGTTAACGTAGTCAGAGACCGATCAGGACTATTTAAAATACGCTCTAGCCTCGGAGCCTATTTTTTCAATTCATGCGCCAGATTTCAATTTACGGAGTCACACTGCTGTTTGTAACACACACTGCAAGTATATAATAGCTCTCATCATTTTCATTTAGTACACTATAGCAAACATTAATCTTCACTGTGGTTTCTGATCAAGTCTTGGCTGCCTATTTAGGCAGCCAAGACTTGATCAGAAACCACAGTGAAGATTATTGCTTGGTAATTAAGACTTGAAGTATTAACTTAAGCACTCTACAACAATGATAAATGATAATCATATATATAATACATGTAAGAGTGTCTCTCTCGATTATCCATCGAAAGAATATCAAAATATGATCTGAGAAGTTACGTGCCAACTGAGAAGCCTATTTCTGAGATTTAAGAGCCAGGTCCTGATGTTTCAGAACCAAATACGCACTGGCACATGCCCAGGTTGGTCCCTGATAGTCAGCAAGTGTCCGGGGATGTGATGGTACCTGGTCTATAGATTTTATACCAGGCTCGGCTTCAGTTCACCAGGTATAAAACCCACAGACCAGGAACCATCATGTACCCAGTCGCTTGCTGACTACGTAACTAACAATATCCCCACCTGTTGGGAGGATACACTGTGACAGTATCAACCCAACAATTGATGCTGTTGGAGACACCCGACTCATCAAGATCAAACTTAAATAGATATATGCACCAGGTGCCACTCACTGCCAGTATCTCTTATAATTTTTCTTTTCTCATTTCAGAAAATTGATGGCTGCAATAAGATGACTTGCACGAAATGTAAAACATATTTTTGCTGGATTTGTTCTGTAACTTTATCTCAAAATAACCCTTATGATCATTTCAACAAACGTGGAAGTTCTTGTTTTAACCAGTTATTTTTGGGATTAGATGAATTGAGTGACGACAGTGATGATGAATTTTATGGATTGAGGATATAAGAATTTATGAACTCATTATAAAATGAAAAAAAATTCATAATTTAAATTTAAAAATTGTTAATGAAATCATGAGAATGATTGTTGTACATAAATAAATTATTATATTCAGTTTATGTTTCATTTTATGATTGAAACTATCTGTGTGCAGAAAATTTATCACAAGTAGTGGAAAGTACATACAGTTAAAACTAGAGGTACTGTGAGCAAACTCACAAAGTGATACCCCTGTGCCTGAAATGTATAAGTTAGATTATCTCCCCTTGGAAATGTCAGAACGGAATTCTATTGCTTCATGCACATCTTCATATGGAGTTCTTCCATTGTGTAAAGTTTCATGAAAATTCTTCAAACAGTTTAGGAGGAGTTGCGCTTACAAGGATGGACAGACGGTATAAGTTAGATTATCTCCCCTTGGAAATGTCAGAACGGAATTATATTGCTTCATGCACATCTTCATATGGAGTTCTTCCATTGTGTAAAGTTTCATGAAAATTCTTCAAACGGTTTAGGGGGAGTTGTGCTTACAAGGACGGACAGACGGATGGACAGAGTGATTCCTATATACCCCCCCCCCCAAACTTTGTTTGCGGGGGGTATAACTGGAAGTCCTGTCACAAACTGTGCGCTTATCTAGTCTTACTATCGCGTAGGAATTGCACGTAATTGCCATATCGAATGCCATCCAAAGCATGGCAGGTTCTCCTGGTTACTCATAGCAAACACAGGCAATGTTTCTGCCAATGGACCTCCGGGTTACCCTGAGGTCCATTGGCTGAAACATTGCTTGTGCGCAGGCCATATGTACAGAATTTGGTAGCCTCACTATGGTCATTACGCAAAGATTAGCATGCAGATTGACGTGTTATTTGTGTGCATTTCATGACAGGACTTCTAGTTTTAACTGTAGACAATAACTCTTAACCCTTTACCCAACGCAGACAATATCAAAATTTATTATTTTAAATATCATTTTTTCAAACTTTTCAAAAAAATTCAACAAAACCATATCATGTGACCCCTCGTTGGAACGAGCTCGCTCCAACGAGGGGTCACATGATATGGTTTTGTTGAAATTTTTTGAAAAATAATATTTTTTCAACTGCTGCATTTGCATATTACGTGGGCGGATGCAGGCGATTCGTTGGGTAAAGGGTGAACCTGCTGAGTATTATCAAAATATTTTCCATCAATTCTAGTCATGGCTGCTGATGAGCAGCCATGACTATTCAGTAACATCCTCTTAATTGAATATCCAATTTGCCAGTGAAAATTATTCGATTAACAGGAGTATACAATTAACAGGGAATTCCTCAGTTTCCAGTGTTCTGGAGGTAAACTGAGCATTTATTATATTATATCTTGTTTGACAGAGCTCATAGAGCTCTGTCAAACAAGATATAATAGAATAAATGCCTGTATTGGATGTAGTGAGGCCAAAGGTTGATAAATGAGGGGAATTTGGTGTGTGTCACAGTAATGTTTTCGACATATTACAAAATTTATATACAATTAACAGGAGTTTACTCTACAACCCATATGCAATTTACAGATCAAATTTGTACTGAAGGTATGGTAAATGGTTTTGTGTTTGAAAATTATATTCAATTAACCCTTTACCTAACATGAAAATCTGACGACACTTGCAAAAAAAATTCTTGAATAACTAATTTTTTTCATTTTTTGTCTCAAAAACATAGGTTATGACCCCTCATTGGAACGAGCTCGATGAAATGAAAATTAATTGCCGATTTTTGTGAATAGCGCTGGTCGGTTTTGGCCGTTACATTGGATAAAAGGTTAACAGGGATATACAATTAAGAGATATCCATTTAAGTGGGTTCCACTATATTTAATGAAAAATTCAGTTAACTTTAACTGAAGAAATCATTGGTTAAGACATCCATTCAATTTGCAGGAGAGAAATTTGGTTAAATGTGCCCAAATCATATTTATTGCTGTGGGAATAGATTTTGTGGTCCAGGCAGGAATATCTGCCAGCAGCATGCAAGCAGTTAAACATCTTTTGAACCGCTCGGCCAAATCCAAAACAAATTTAGTACACAATATCGCGGGGGTGTGGGGGGGGGGGGGGGGATATTCTTTATGTTGGTTCATATCAAGTTACTGGTTACTGTCAGCCATGGAGTGGGGATAATACTCACTAAGGCCCAAGGTTCTATAAAATCTTCTCAGAAGGCTATTAAAAAAAATTGCGGAGATCTGTCAAACAAGATAAAATTGGTTAAATTTGCAATTGCATTATGGGAAATTTTCAAATGTCTAATTCTGTTTTGTGGATTAACAAAAATGAAAATTTCCCTCCCACATCACGATATTGCGAGAAAATTGCTGGAGAACAAGACTTTTTTTCAATAGGCCTAAACTATCAGTTACAATCTTTAGGGCCCTGCCTACTGGCAGGATCCTTCTAATGATAAGTGATTGCTCTGTCTGTGCATGAATCAGTCCATCCTATTTGGTTTCCAGATTCCAAATTTACAATGCTTTGGACTATGAAACTTCAGATGTGCACTGCCTAGGGAAAAGGGATGTATGCTACTAATTTGGGGTTCAAAAGGTCAAGGTCACAGGGTGCACTACCACCAAAACAGTCTTAAGACTCCAACTTGACAATGCTTTGTCCTAGGATCATGACCCTTCTGGCTTCACATGTACACTGCCTATGGGAAAGAGATGAACCCTATCAATTTGAGGGTAAAAATGGTAATGGTCACAGGATGCTTTAACCCTTAAAGGCCTGGAGAGTTTTCATATATTTTTGCCACACTAACACATTTAATACTCTGTGACTTTGCAGTTGTGTCTATGCAAGTCTTGGCTGCCTATACAGGCAGCCAAGACTTGCCTAGAAACAACTGGCAATATACTTAGAGTGTACCTTGCAAGTTTACCCAAACACAGCAAGTTGGAACACCTGTTCTGAAGGAAGAATTGACCAAAGTCAGAAATTGGCCCTCAATGGTTAACAAGAGAATAGTTTCCTATGTTCAGATTCCAATTAGACATCGCTTTGGCCTTCAATCATGAAGCTAAAAAGGTACATTGCCTAGATGTCAGGGATGAACTGTGTTGATTTGAAAGTCAGTAAGTTCAAGTTACAGGGTGCTCTAACCTAAACAAGAGAAGGTTAAAGCTACAGGGTGTTCTAACCTAAACAAGAGAAGGTTAAAGTCACAGGGTGCTCTAACCTAAACAAGAGAAGGTTAAAGTTACAGGGTGCTCTAACCTAAACAAGAGAAGGTTAAAGCTACAGGGTGTTCTAACCTAAACAAGAGAAGGTTAAAGCTACAGGGTGTTCTAACCTAAACAAGAGAAGGTTAAAGCTACAGGGTGTTCTAACCTAAACAAGAGAAGGTTAAAGTTACAGGGTGCTCTAACCTAAACAATAGAAGGTTAAACTTACAGGGTGTTCTAACCTAAACAAGAGAAGGTTAAAGTTACAGGGTGCTCTAACCTAAACAAGAGAAGGTTAAAGTTACAGGGTGCGCTAATCTGAACAAGAGATAGTTAAAGTTACAGGGTGCTCTAACCTAAACAAGAGAAGGTTAAAGTTACAGGGTGTTCTAACCTAAACAAGAGAAGGTTAAAGTTACAAGGTGTTCTAACCTAAACAAGAGAAGGTTAAAGTTACAGTGTGTTCTAACCTAAACAAGAGAAAGTTAAAGTTACAGGGTGTTCTAAGCTAAACAAGAGACAGTTAAAGTTACAGGGTGTTCTAAGCTAAACAAGAGAAGTTTAAAGTTACAGGGTGCTCTAACCTGAACAAGAGAAGGTTAAAGTTACAGGGTGTTCTAACCTAAACAAGAGACAGTAGTAGGTAATAAATGAGAGTTCAACCATCATCGTACATGTACGTGTACATGTACATGTACACCTCCATAGGATTTAGTGTTAAAATCGTGTACATGTACAAGATTTTTAACGTTTTTTAGGGTGCTTTAGAATCCCTTGAGAATTCAAACATCACTGATTGTATCCAAGAATGACAGAAAACGCATGAAATTTTACGTACAGTACATGTACCGTTTTGATTGAAATCGGCAAGTGAGTTTCCCCCATAGGATTCAGTGTTAAATTGCGAGCAAAAAAACGTTTTGAGAATTCTAACATCATCCTCTCGCCGATTCTAACAATCTGCGTCCGTACACGTTTTTAACACTGAATCCTATGGGGGAAACTCGCTTGTGGATTTTAGGTCTGAAATCGACTCGCATGAAGAGGTGATGTTTGAATTCTCAAACCCACTGTCGCGTTTCTCGAAGTGAGACTGGCGCACGTTATTGCGAGGTGATCTCGATCAGCACTTGATGGAAATGTTTTGAACGAAGAGTGTTGTCGTCGGTGTGTTAGAAATTCACGAGCCCGCTGTCACGTTTTTGATTGATATATATATATAGGGGAGAAAAAAAAATATATAAATAAATAATTATTTAAAAAAAATAAATATATCAAATCGAATAGATAATAAAAACGTAAATCATGAGCGATTCTCAGGATATTAGAGTGAGGTTTCTTTTAAAAATGCTGATGAGAGCCTACGCATTCTGCGTGAATGAACAACTAGGTCATCTCTTGTTAGAACGATGCGTCGGATGTCGGGATCACCTAGACTTCGATCACGAGAATCATTCGTGTCTGTGGATGGAAAGGGAAGATATGGTCGTCAAGTATTTCGAACTGGCGTTCGAACGCGTTCAAATCAATGAAGTGATTGCATTTTGGAAGAGATTACTCTACTGTAAGAATCGAAGCAAGCCCACAGATTCGGAAGAACAGAAATTGACGCGTAAAATTCTGACTTTACGAGATAAGGGATGCATCTTGAAATTATTGTTTTACGAGATAAGGGATGCATCTTGAAATTATTGTTCAACGAAGCATACGTCTAAGTTTTCTCGTTGATATAAAATAAGGGAGAATAGAAAATAAAAATAAATACACACATAAATTTTTTATCTAATATTAGAAAGAAAAATGAGAACCAGAAATAAATTGTATCCGACGTTAGTGGACGACGAGGACGAGAAGCCGATCGACGTTTTGCCGACGGCACCGTCGCTAGAAGAAAGAGAAAGAGGAGAGAGGTATCGCATCGATCAAATCAATAGAATCCAAGAGTATCTGACTCGAGAGAGAGATTCTCGTCGTTCCCTCAAGAAGAAGTATTCGCGTTTCGTGACATTCGTCAACGCGATCGACACAACACTCATCACGATTTCCATGGGTTTACACGCGGCCGGCATCGGATTGTTGTCGACCGCGGTCGCCATTCCGATCGTGTTGACCGTAGAAGGAGTGGCTCTCGCCGCCAGATTGTTTAGCACGCTCGGAAACTTTTTGAGTAGGAAATTATATCTGAAGGCGAGGAAACACGACAAGATTCGCATCTTGGCCGACTCCAAGATCGACACGATATCCGAAATGATCTCTATGGCGTTGAAAGATGGTAGGATATCGGACGGAGAATACTTCGCGATATTGAGCGAGAAAACGAAATACGATGCCATGAAAGAAGCCGTGAGAATCAAGACTCGTCAGATCATCAAGGAAGAGATGAAGGATTCTCTCGTGGAAAAGGGGAGGAAAGAGGCCAGGGAGGAATTCAGTAAGATGATAGAACTCAAGAGCAGCAATTGAAAAAAAAATATATATATAATAAGAACAGAATTTTTAAAAAAAAATTAAATTTATATATAAAATAAAAAAAACGAAATTAATTTAAATAACTCTTAAAAAAATGTATTGCGTAAAGTGTAAGAGAGTTACCGAGACGAGTAATTCTAGAGAAGTGCGAACTAAAAATGACAGACAGATGCTTCGCGGAATTTGCGACGTGTGTGGTTCTGTCAAGACACGATTCATCAAAAAAAAGAACGCGAGCAAAGGTAAAGGCATCGTGAATAAAATGATCAATAATCTACCTTTTGAAATGCATCTGCCCGGTCATAGTTTCACGGGACCCGGAACGAAATTGAACAAGAGACTCAACGCCGATCTGACACCCAAATCTTGGAGTAAACCTGTGAATAGGGTGGACACGGACGCGTATGATCACGATCTGTGCTACGCCAGACATCCCGACACCAAGACTCGCAACGACGTCTGCGATAAAAACATGTTGGGGAAATTGAGAGGCATATCGAATCCGACCAGGAGAGAGAAGATGGAACGTTCGCTGGTCGGCAATCTGATCGGTGCGAAACGTCGATTCGGATGGGGCGTTCAAAAAAAAAAGCGTATCTGAAAAGAAGAAGAAACGATTATTGACGAGCGAATTGGCCGAGGAGTTACACAAACCCATAGTGCGTAAATTTCGAAAGAGAAGGGTGTTCATGAAGGGTCTGGATGATATTTGATCTGCCGACTTGGTCGACATGAGATCGTTTTCGAGGTGGAACGAGGGCGTCAAATATCTATTGACGGTCATCGACGTGGTTTTTCAAATACGGTTGGATCAGAGCTTTGAAGAATAAATCGGGACCTTGCGTCACCGAGGCTCTGAAGAGCGTGTTCGACTCGTCTTCTCGAAAACTGAGTAAATTGTGGGTGGATAAGGGAAAGGAATTCTACAACAAGGACGTTCGTCGATTGGTAGACCTCTACTCGATCGAAAACGAAGAGAAAGCCAGCGTGGTGGAACGTTGGAATTGAACGATGAAGGAAAAGATGCACAGATACTTCACGGCGAATTCGACCAAGAAATACATATACGCTCTGAACGGTCTGGTCAAAGATTACAACAACACCCGACACAGATTGATCAAGATGACTCCCGCGGAAGCTAGCGAGCCTCGAAACGAAAAACGGGTCTACGCGAATCTATATCCTGAGAGATCTAAGATCAGGAAGAAGTCTAGAACGCCGAAATTTGCGGTCGGTGATCGAGTGAGAATCTACGCTTATAAGAAGCACTTCGAAAAGGGTTATACTCCTCGATGGACCTCGGAAATCTTTGTGATAATCAAAATATTTCACACCGATCCGGTGACTTACGAAATCGAAGCTTTGGATGGAGAAGAGATCATTGGAAAGTTTTACGAACAACAATTACAGAAGACGAAGTTTTGATGAAGAAAACAAAATTTTTTTTATTTACTCTCTTTAACATTTTCTTGTTTACACACATATATATAAGAGAGAAAAAAATAATAATAAAAAATAATTAAAAACTATTTTTAGATAAAGAAAGCAAGTTAAATTAAAAATCCTTTAAAATCACAAATATACTAGATATAGCACAAAGCATAGTGAAAGATGAAAGTATTCAAGAATATGAGGTTCACGAATACGAACCGGTAACCAGAACGAGTTTGAACAATGTGGGAGAGATAAGAATCAACGTTGAAACTCAAGATCTATTCGTACATCCTAGCGAGAGTTACATAGTGGTGCAGGGACGTCTCACCAAGGAAGATGGGAGCGACTACGCCGACGACGACACGGTTACTCTAGCCAATAATGGCATCATGCATCTATTCAGTAACATAAAATACATGCTATCCGGACAAGAGATAGAATCTGTGTTTCATCCCGGTCAGGCCACCACGATGTTCGGACTCTTGACGAATCCTGATGATTTTTCTAAATCCAGAGGACTTAATCAGTTGTGGGTGAAAGACACCGTCGGCCCTGCTAGTGCCAGTGCCACCTTGATATTCGACTACGTCGTCAAGACGTCCAGACCTAAAGGAACGTTTTCCTTCAGGATACCTTTGAAACACATCTTCGGATTTGCGGACGATTACAACAAGATCATGTACGGATTCAAACACAATCTGACGTTGATTCGAAAAGGAAACTACGACGCAATAGTGAGACTCACTGCGACCAATGCGGGTAAGATAACTCTACACAAGATATCGTGGTTCGTTCCACACGTGGAGCCTTCGATCGTGGAGAAAGCGCATCTCTACAAGATCATAGAATCCAAGAGTAAATTACCCGTGGGATTTAGAATGAGACAGTGCGACACGGCTAGCATTCCTCCCTCCACGAATCACTTTGATTGGAGATTGACAGTGAAATCCACTTCCGAGAGACCGCGTTTCATCGTGGTTGCGTTTCAGACCGATAGGGACGGGTCTCAGGAAAAGAATGCGTCGCTGTTCGATCACTGCCATGTCGATACCACCCTCCATGGTTCCGCCAGATTGTTTGTTCAGGTAGAGATCGTCCACTTGCGATTCTAGGTATTCTTGTGATTGTATCACGGCAGAATCTACGTAGCCCTTGTTGACCGCGGTTGAGTCCGCATCCGTGTTGTCGATCTTCGACAGATTCAATATCTTGTTGAATCCCGCATTCAGATCCGATTTCATTTCTCGTCTGTCAGACTTTCTCTGTTCCAGATCTACGTAGTGTTTGGTCGCCACGTCCTTGGGATTCGTGGGAGTGGCCACGTTCGTTATCTTGTTAGAATTGACGTTCAATTCCGAGTGCATCGTTTTCTGAACGTATCTATTTCTCAGGTGTTCGCAGAATCTCGCGTGAGAGTCGTCCGCATATTTCTTGGTCGTGGCATCGGTGGGATCTATGGGATTCGCGACGTTCACCAAACGTTTGGATTATTATCTAGCAGGATTCGTCCGAAATCGACGTTCCCCCTGTCGACGTATTTTTTAGTCGCAGCATCTGCGAGATCTATCGGCTCGGGAAGATTGTAGAGCTTCTTATCGTTCATGTTCAAAGGTTCTTCTCGAGGTTCGTATCTCCGAACGTAACGTTCGTCCAAGTTGGCAACGTCGTAACCATCGTCGACTTCGAACGTCTTCCTCTTCTTTCTTGGATTGACTTTTTCGTCGTCACTTCTACCAAATTTATCGACTGGCATGTTGTTGTGGGGTTTTTTTGTTTTTTAGAAAAATATGTTCAAAATGCAGTTTATTAAAAATGAACTATGGTATTTTATTTTTCGTTTTTATTCGATTAAAATATTTTTAAAATAATTTTTTATCTTTATATTTTCTATAAAAAAAAAAAAAATCTCTCTCTAATGTAAGTCATTGAGAATGTTTTGAAATCGATCTCCTTCAGACCATCTCTTGAGAACGTAGAGACACAGGTGACCGCAAAACACTTAATGTTGTGATTGCACTTGTTTCGTGTTGTAACAAACCATCGATTTGTTGAAATAGTTCTTTATTTCTTTTGGCGGCGAGATTCCGTAGCTGTCGACATAATAATTTTTCTTCTTCCTGTTCTTCATCCACGCCACCTAGTGAGTGCCTTCACCCGATGAATCATCTAGATTTAAAATTCTGCATTCCGATTGTCGAGGTCTTCTCTTCGGCAAGGCATCTCTGGAAAACACTCCTAGAAAATCTTTGATTTTCAAATCTTTTGCCGCATTCAACAGATCGATGTTGGATAGGGGTTCGTTAGGTAAGACGACGCCTTCTACGGATATCTTTATTTTCTTATTCATAAATGCGTATATATTTTTTTTATTTATTTTATTATAATTTACTAAAAATGACGGTATTTTTTTTCTATTTTTTTCTTGTTCTTTTTAAACTAACACTCTCGATGTCTCTATCGATTTCTATAATTTTGAATTCGTCTAATTCCTCTTGATTCTCTGGAATCCTATCATCAACAATCGTATCTAGAATCCAATCATCCATATTCATATTGTCTCTAATTAGATCCACAGTCCAATATCCGAGTGCCAAAGTGCTTATTTTATCGTCTAACACGAATCTCTTATCGTCGTCGACCGTCAGCGAAATCTTGTTGACTATTTCGGTATACAAGTCGTGATTTTCACTTCGAATCGATTTCATAGTCTTATACACCGGACCACTTCCTAACATACAATCTTTATACTCTTGGAAAGAGATGTTTTTCTTCACCACGCACACTTTAACTCCTTTGCACTTCTTGATATCTTCATCATCTTCTAGACGATAAGCATACAGTTTGGGTCTCAAGCCCACGAATTCGACGATCTGTTTACCGCGGCTCTCGTCCTTAAATTTACCCAACACCTTCTTGTTGTTGTTCGATTGAATGTTGGACAGGTGATCGACGGGATAATTGCTCATGTCGAACCACTCGGCCACGTCCGGAGATATATCTCGGTAGACGTCTTTCGTCTCTATCTCGTAAACTAAACTGTCCGTGTCGGTGAACAGTAGTTTGGCTTTATCACCAAATTTTCGTTTCACGTAATCGTAGTGAAACTCGTACATCAATTGCTTGCTGATATCTAAGATGATCGGTCCAAGATAATATGGTTTGTCGAACTTCAGGTGCATCTTTTGCATGTGAACGGCCACTAGATTTTCGTCGAATATGGTTCGGTGTTTGTAATTGGGTTTCGCCACTAATGATTTAGCTCTTTTCTCAGACGTGACGAGTCGAAGGTCGGTTCTCTTCCTGATGTTTTCCATCGATTTACCGTACACGCAGTTGTTCATGAGTTTGAAGAAATCTTTTTCGAAATCGTTCTTGGCTCGAATTCTGAGATTCGTGTTGAGATCGATGTAGTTTTTCATCCAAGGCTCTTCGTCGAATCGAATGATGCGATGTATGTCAACTAATTTCATCCCGTAATCGACGTACTGTTTCAAATTCTCACTGTAGACGGCGTAGTTACATTTGTTAAATAAATTGGGAATGAGTTTTTCCTTGTCTCCTTCGTTCGGTTCCATTCATTCGGGAGCCAGTGGATAATCGTTGTGTGGATCGTGTAATTCTTCCGGATAGTTCAAATCGACTTCTAAAATGCAAGGATAGTCTCTCCATTTTTGCATCTCTTCCGGTTCCTTCACCCATTCGAAATTTCCAATCGGTAAAGGATGACTCATAGCCCAACCGTACAGATTATTGGCGTCCCAATACTGTATGTATTTAGTCGACCGTTTCGAATCAAAACCTTCTTTCATGTAGGGATTGTTAGCTTCATAATGTCTGTGGGAGATCATCGAGACGCCACCTCTCGCAGCCCTTTTGAACATGAGCAACATGTCCACATCGGATAATAATTCCAATTGGACTTCGGTGGTCTTCAACAGAGCGTCCCATGCCAAACCGGGTGAGGTGAAATACCAAGTGGGATCCAGATCGTAATTTCGACAACAGACGTCTCGAAAATTTTCGAACACGTCTGCCAAGAGTAGAACGTCAGTCTTCAGATAGAGATCGTGATAATCTCTCATGGTTTTCATATCGAATGATTTCCACACGTTTTTAGCGTGTTCGTAATTCTCATCGGAAATGTCGGATTCGTATAATTTCGAATAAAAATCTTCTTTTGAAGGTAGTGCAGTGTCTTCGAATCTCTTTAGATCGTTCATGTAATCGTAAGGATAGACTCCTTTCCTCAACATGATGTCTACTCGTTCTCCGAAATGTTCGCTCATGATTTTAAATTTATCCTTGCTCATGTTATCGACTAATTTTTCCAGAGCGTTCGACATGAATTTAAAACTGTCGAAACGTATGCATCTACGAATGAATTTCGTTTTTTCTTCCAACGTCTCTCCGTCGATTACTCTTTTCTCCTCCATGAGCTTCCATTTTGTGAAGGAAATGTATCTTTCTTCGCTGTTCGCGATGCAATTTAATTCTTCGTTTGAGGTGCCGAGATTTTTCACGAACAGATGACTGCCGTAACCCGAGAGATTGTGAAACATCACCGGATAGAAAGTGGCATCTCGATATTTTAAATTACACTTGCTGTGAGCCGGACCGTGATACAGACCCGTGTAATGATCGTGGTCTCTGACCTTCTTATTTTCCGTCGAATTCTCGTCGAACGATTGTCTGCATATGTGACATTCGGTGGCTCTGTTATTTTCATCCTGCTGCTCTCGCGTGATTATCATTTTTGCCGGAGTTTTGAATTTGTCGTATAACATTTGAAGTTTCCATTCCAACTCTTCCACGAACCTTTGAGCCACATCGTCACCTTCATACTGTTTCGTGTAGGTGAAGGGACCCATGTCATGTTGCGAGTCGAAAGCGCATTTCACGTAAATGCAATAGCCCGAAGGTATGTGTTTTTGATATTTTTCGACGTAACTTTGAAGAGCGTTGGGTTGACAGGAACTCATTTTTGCAGTGAAACATTCGAAATCGGCGTACACGACGAATGGTACTTTTAACCTTCTATTGTGATTTTCAAACTTCACGATGGTGTTGGGTTTGGGCATTTCGACGGCGACACCTTGATTTTCGTTGCAATATTCCTGATGTTTCGCCAACGAGTCTTCGCTGTGAAACACATTCATGCAATTGTAACATAAAGATATCTTTCTGTTATGATTATTATTTTGTTTCGACAGTAATCGGCTCGGATGTTTAACCCAACAATAATGATTATTGTCACCATTCGAAATCAATAATAAAATAATCGTCTTTTCTCTTCCGAGATACGAAGTCAGTCTGAGAGGATAGATCTTTCGTTTTTCGTCGTATCCCAAGACGTTCACCGCTATGGTGGGATTTTGTGCCTCGAAACGTTCGATGTGTTTTAACTGCGTTGGAAAAGTCACTCCAGTCCAATCAAGATTTTTAGAAGTTACCTCGTAAGAAGAAACTCTTCCGATGTTCATTTTGACAGGGTATAAAGCGGAAGTGACTGCCCATTTAAAACACTGATCATCTTTATTTTTCACGTTGATCACAGCGTGTTTTTTTGCTAGGAAATACAGTAATTTCATGTAGGAAGACCCTTTCAACAAATCGTTTTTAGTTATGTGAATTTCGAGTTTCAACATCTCATCGAACGTCCAATTACTACCTTCATGTTGATAATTTGCGAGAGACGTCAACATCTTGTCTTTCATCCTTTCGAAAACGTCTGATAAATCTGAACCTCGAAATAAGGGTTCGACGTTAGATCTGAAATATGCATTTTTCACGATGCTCTCGCCGGACTTCACGTCGATTTTATTCATCACGCAGTGGAGTATCATCTTAATTTTTAGACCCACGTTCATGTGTTTGCGAAACAAATTCAATACTTTTTTCTTCACTCGTTCCATGAACAATTTCGGATCGATTTTCTTCAACAAGGGAACCACGTCAAAAGTTTTAAAAATACCTTTGATCGCACTTTCCCGTTCCATGGACTTCGATTGAAATAGTTCCGCGGTGAGTCGCGCTAGATATTCTTCTCCTTTCCCTTCGTCTATTGCTCGTCGAAGTTCGCTCGATATATCTTGTTTGCCTAGAATCTGATGTGCATCACTCGTTTTCGTTTTAGTTTTTCTTTTCTTTTCTTTGGAAACTTGAAGTTCTTCTTCAACAGCTTTTCGTTTAGTCGTCTTCTTATTTTTCACAATCGAAACGTTTTCGGTTTTTTCCGACGTCGGCATTTCGATTCCTTTTACTATCTTTTTCTTCTTCTCATTTTTCACAACCGATGCATTTTTTGACGTCGTTGCTATCGGCATTTCGATTCCTTTTACTATCTTTTTCTTTTTCTCATTTTTCACAACCGATGCATTTTTTGACGTCGTTGCTATCGGCATTTCGTTTGCCTTTCCATCGTTTTGCAAATGTTTCTGTATGACTTCAATCTTTTTTGATTTAGTTCTATGATTTCTGAAATGTGAAATTTTTAATAGTTTACAAATCTCGTTTAACTGAGGTATGGTTTTCTCATTTAAATTTTCCAATTTTTTTTATCTGTTTGTTTCATTTTGTAAATATATATTTTTTCGAATTTTGTATTTTAAATAATTTGTTTAAAAAGTTTTGTTTTTTTAATGTGAAAAAAAAAAAATTTTTTGATGAAATTAATCGATTTTTTTATGTTCCTTAATGTTGAAAAAAAAAAAAAACGAGAAAAAAAGGATGTTAAAAATTTAACTTATATATATAAAGAGAAAAAAAACTTTTTAAACAAATTATTTAAAATACAAAAATTTAAAATATACATTATTTGCAAGAATTCGTAAAACAAAAAAAACCAAATAATCGATCATGACGACAACATCCATGACGGAATCTCGACATAAACGTCGACGTTGTTTAATAAATCGTTATTCTTCAAAAAACCAAGAAGAAAAAAATCGTAATTTTTATTACGCGTTTCGAAAGAAAATGATACGATTTGCGATAGAAAATCGAATCGTAATACTATTAGTGAACAAAAATTAATCGACAATGTCGTTCGAACTATTAAAAAAGAATCTTCAAGACAACTAGAACTCTTACGACTTTTACGCGAAGTCTCGCACGAGGTTCAAAACAAATTTCCGCGAAGCAGACGCGTGTTCATGTCACCCGATTCCTTCTCAATAGATGATGATAACTGCAAGATGCGAAGGCTAATTTTTAAACGTTCGATGTCTTGCCCGTTCTAAAAACTCGTGAAAAAAAAAATTAAATTAATACGAAAAAAAGGATGTTAAAATTTAACTTTTATATATATTTAAAGAAAAAAAACAACTTTTTAAACAAATTATTTAAATACAAAAATTTAAAATATACATTATTTGCAAGAATTCGTAAAACAAAAAAAACAAATAATCGATCATGACAGCAACACCTAAAAGATGCGAATTGAAATTGAAACGAGTCGAAGCGTGTACGAAATTAGGTTTTAAAATCTATACATTACAACAACACGATCCCATTGAATTGAACGAGGTCGAGACGATGGGCTGAGAGCGCTACTACGACAAATATCATATGTGTTTGAAATTGGATGAAGCCATGCTCGATTTGTTTTGCGAGTACCAAAGCGATCTGGTGAATAATATCATCGTCGCCGAAGACAGAAAATTTGACAAGGACGATTTGTTGTTGTTCTTTAGAAATTACATATATCCAATAATCTCACTCGAACTCTTGGACAAATTGGGTGGTGAGAGCGCATTCACCGATGTAAAAAAACTTAAAAGGGTAAAGATAAACATACAAGACATTTTCGTAAGTGAGAAAATGACGCATGTCAATATGCTAATAACGGACTTGGAAATATAAACAACAGAGAGATTGATTTTAGCAAAGAAGAAGGAAAAAGAGTAATGAGATCTAAAAGTGATCTCATTACTTTTTACAAAAAAATTTTTCACATTAAAGAAATTAAAATTTAAAACAACTTTTGTTTTTTTTTGCTCTTTATATATATATATAAAAAAAAACTTTTTTTAAACAAATTATTAAAATACAAAATTTAAAATATACATTATTTGCAAGAATTCGTAAAAACAAAAAATTAAATAATCGATCATGAGGACAACAACACCTAAAAGATGCGAATTGAAATTGAAACGAGTCGAAACGAATAAGAAATTCGGTCATAAAATCTATAGATTACAACGACACGATCCCATCGAATTGAACGAGGTCGAGACGAAGGGCTTAGAGCACAAATATGACAAATATAAGATGTCTTTGAAATTGGATGAAGCCGCGCTCGATTTGATTTACGAGTACCAAAGCAATCTGCAGAACATCGTCATCGCGGAAGATAGAGAATTCGACAAAGACGATTTGTCCTTGCCCTATGGAAATTACATATTTCCAAACATCTCATTTGAACTCGTGGAGAAATTGAGTGGTGAGAGCGAGTTGACCGATGTAAAAAAACTCAAAAGAGTAAAGATAAACATTCAACACGTTTTCGAAAAAGGAGAAGACACGAGTGTCAACATGCTAATAACGGACTTGGAAATATAAACGATAGAGTGATTGATTTTTAGCGAAGAAAAATGAAAAAAAAAGTAATAAGATCATCTTTAGATCTCATTACTTTTTTTTTTTTTGTTCTCCTTCTTCTTCACTATCACCATATATTATAATAACGTTTCCTTTTCTCTCAATTTTCAGCGTCGATTCTTCTTCTTTTTTTCTTTTTCTTTGTGATATGATACGTTTATAACAACATTTTTGTTTATCCGAATCATAATTATGAACGAATGTTGTGCATCTCTTGGTAACACTTGCATCATTACCATTCTCTTCAGAAGGTAGTGGTGACGGAGGAAAGCGTCTCATTCTCAACCGTCTATCCCGTGCTTTATCTATCTCTTTCATTAGTTCTTTCCTTAGATATCCATCATTAGCGTCTAACCATTTTTTTATTTTTTCGCTCTCTGTCTTGCGATATTCGTCATTATCGTCAAATTGTTTCTCCACCTTCTCATCCAGGTGATAAATTTGTTTCTCCACCTTTTTACCCATTTTAAATATATTATTTTATACTTTCTATGATTTATATTTTATATAATTTTATATTATAATAACATATTCAATATCGGTGTATTCTTAAATGGCGAATTCTCACCGAGCAACAAACCCTTGCCGTGTCGCTCAACGTTCTGTCCACTCTTCAGATAGAGACCATTTCCTCTCAGAGAGTTGCCACCTCTAACGGGTTCTAGATACAATCCTTTACCGCTGTCATCTACGTGGACGCGACACACGGCTCCTCCCTTCTTCAAAAACAGTCCGCTGCCACCCATTAATTTCTCAACTGCCGAACTAGCGAGTCCCGTGAGAGCTCCCACGCCGAGAGTCTTTCCGAGAAAGGGTAGTGCCTTTGCGGCGAAGGGTAATGGTTTTGCTGCTATTCCTGCCAATAGCGGTAGGAAACCACCTTTCATTCTCAAACTGTATCTCAATTGAGCGGGACTCATTCTCACCGTCAACCCTCTTCCATCGCGAATCGCTTTCTCCATCCTTTTGATTTGACTTCTGGTCCAGGCGATCGAATCCTGACTGCCTCTCGTCAGATCTTCGTGAGTGAATTTGAATCTCACCGCCTCGCCTCGAGTTGTTAACGCTCTCTTAAGTTTCTTCCTCTGTCCTGCGGATATGTTCACGTTTTTAACCACGTATTCTGTCATAATTCTGTTTTTTAAAATATATTTACTTCAATTGTTTCTTGTTTAATAATTATATTAAAATAATTTTGTAAAATTAATATTGCGTTTATTTTATTTTTGTTATCTATATATATACACAATTTTTTTGCTTTTATATTTCTCTTATGTGAAATTGTATCGTCACTCTCTCTCCGCGAAGATCTAACAGTTCACCATTTTGATCCGTCAACGTGGTTTTGAGACTATACGTGTCTAAAATCACTGGTAGATAAACTAAATTTCGAGGTCGCTCCTCGATCTTATAACCCGGCGACACGTTTGGAAAGAAGGAATAGATCGTTGGTTGAGCGCTACCATTCACGTAGCTTCCAGCAATCACGTCCACGTTCACCAGAATGCTATTGACTGCGAGAATGTTGACCGTATTTTCAGATGCCGCGTGGCCTCGATACACCTTTCGATCGAATCCCAACATCTTGCCTATAGAATCTTGCCTATAGAATCGTCCATGTTGAAATCCACTCGAAAATTATCTTCCAAATCCAACATCGTCTGTAAGGTATTAGGATTGGGAGCGAGTCTGATCTTGTTGCTTCCCTTTCCATCTGTCTTCATTCGAGTCTGAATGTAATCGTTCAAATCGTCTATGTCATAACTCCCTTTAGGAATTCGAATCTCCAACCAATCCACTCCGTCGGAATACTTGAACGAGTTATTCTTTTCGGTGACGTTGGGAAAGGAATAATAAGATTCACCAACGCCATCTCGTATCTTTTCTCTCTATTCAATTCGATGGAAGGTTCGAATTTCGTAGCGAATCGAGTCGAATCGCCACTCACCACGATTTGAATGGATTGTTTTGCAGCCGTATTCTCGGCTATTCGTTCTAACAATTCTCCATGTTCGAACATTATATTTAATTTTATTTTTTTTTTTATTCAAAACTAATTATTTGAAGATTTATTATTTTCTAAATTTTATTTTCACACTCTATATTATTATCATCAGAAACATAAAACTTGTCGAATCCGCACCGATATTTTCCGCAATTAAATTCGCTTGTCAAATCGATCACGACGAAATTGTTAAGTCCACCATCCCAAACCCTCTTGCAAAATCTCCTAAATTCCACCGCGCTCATGTCGTTTGCGACGTGATCGCCGTAGATGTGATTGAGATTCTTGAGATCTTGGCGAAAGAGACATAGAAAATTAGCGTTCTCCCTTATCGTCTGTCTGGGCAATCAAAAATAATTCTGCGACAGGTAGAAACAGTCCACATTGCTGTGTCGACCCCTAACGTAATACGATTCGCATCGGTTCTGTCTCTCCAAAAGCAGATCGTCGAAAATCATGAGATTCTTATCTTCCGATTTCAGTTCTCTAGGATCCGGAATGTCGCTAGCGTTCTCATAAAATCGACACTCGACGTTCGAAGATAAATTTCTCTTCATCAGTTCCATCGCCGCACCGTCCAAAATGGTCGAAAGTGGAGCTTCGCTCTTGTCGAATTCCTCCCTACTGTCAAAGATTCTGGCTATGACATCCTTGGGCAATCTACGATCCATACACTCTCGAAGCAATCTGTATTCGGGTTGAAACAAGCTCTTGCCAAACACAAACAATCTGTCGTAATCCAACCAGTCGGGTCGGGACAACAGATTCATCAACAGATTGGTCTTTCCACAATTCGATTTTCCCACTATCAAACCTCTTATGTTTTTGGGAAAGAACTCGTTATTCGACCTCTTGGTCGTGGCGTCGTTCCAAGACATATCTTTAATGTTCATCTTTGTTTTATTTTTTGTTGTTGTTATTTTAGATTCTTTTCAAACGCAAATTTTTTATGTTTTTCACACTCTGTTTTTAATGTTATTATTTATTTATATCACACCGTCGCGAGTTCTCTTCAATCCGGATCCACTCGTCGTTTTGGCTAAATCTTGTATGGGCACCACAGCATCCTTAAAATCTTTCCAACTTTTCGGCGTTCGCTCTAACGCAGCTCGCTTCGCCAGCAGACTGATCAACTTGTCGATCAACGCGTCGGCTGCCCTCTTGCCAGCCACAGAAGCTATCCTACCACTGGCTTCGGAAGCGGCTTTCTTACCAGCATCCAAAGCCGTCTTCTTACTGACCTCAAACGCGGTCGATGCGAGTTTTCTACCCGCATCGCTCGTGAACGCTCGCATTATAGAATCGACGATGCCAGAACCGCCTTGAACGTATGTTCTGACGTATCCCCTGTTCTTTATCACCAACATATTTTATTTTTATAATATATTTTGTTTTTTCACTGGTAAATCGTTTTGTTGTTTTTAAATACTTTTATTATTCTAGTGTAAGAATTTACTGTTTTATTTTTGTTTGTTTGTTTGTTTCTCTCTACTTATTATATACACATCAATCCTTCAATTCGTTCATCAGCCTTTTATAGTGGTTTTTATTCAAAACCTTCTGTCTTAACAATACGTCAGATATAGCAACTATCTGATTATCTAATCCTGTGTTACCAGCCCGTCTGCTCGCCATCAACAAACTCAATCTCTGAGACAGAGCGTCAGAATCGCTCGGAAGAAAAGTGGTTTTCACCCCTTTGCCAGTCACCGATTCGACGAACTTCTTGTTCATATCTCATATGGGTTTCACCACTTTCGTCCACTTGTAACCTCTGTTGGCTTTGGGTCTCGTCTCTCTGGCATCGTTATTTCTCTTCATGGCGTGGGTCTGAACCAGAATATCGCCATAATTGTCGAAATCCTGATTCGTGTAATCGCTTGGCTTGTCGTAAAGGAGCAATCTGCGCAGACCATCAGTCAATTCGTATTTGTTCGAACCCACGATCAATTCATCATCGTCAATTTCTACTTCTGTGTCTCCTACAAAAATCCTTCCCGCCGAATCCTTATAAAATCCATGCGACTGATCTCTCTTACCGCCATCATCATCGGACAATGTGACGCTACTAGTGGTGATAGTCGAAGCTGTATCATCAGACTCGCTCTCTGTTTGAATTCCCGTGGGAACGTAATCCGGTGTAGATTGAACGGAATACCGATTTCCAAAACTAGGAGGCAACGAACCCATTCTCAAAGAACTCTCCTTTATGGGTCTCAATTCTTCGACTATCTCCTTCCTGCTTCGCTCTTGACCCTCCGTCATGGGTTTAAATATTTTTGTGGCTTCGCGTTTGAGTTCCATCTCACCAAGACGTCTGCTCCTATCAGCTGACTGAATCCCCTTCTTAGCACGCTCAAACTCTTCTAAAATTCGATCTCGGTATCTAGGATCCATCTGTAAAAACATCTTTCGTTTTAATTGTTTTTATTATTTTCAAAATTAAATGTTTAATTATATTTTTATGTTTTAAGTAATAAAAATCTTTCCGTCTTTAATATAATAAACTGACTGTTAATTGAATTGGTGAAGTTTAAGAATACGTTTAAACAGTACATGACAAACCGGTTTCTGATTTAACACATTTTGACTGTAGTTTTTACATTTTGTCAAAAGATCTCCATTCACACATCAAACAACCATTCACTCAGTGTCGAATTAAGAGAGAATCCCTTTGATGACTGTTAAACAGTTTCAACACACAAAAGAAAACTTATTTTAACGCTGAGAACTTATTTCATCTCTCTCTGATTGCTATCATGAATATATTAAAAATTTACCGCTCAGAAACCTAATTGAGCGGAAAATGCGTTTTAAACATTCCACTAAGTGTTTGACTCTTCGAACAATATCCCCCAAAACTCAATTTCTATTCGTCTCATTCAAGACAAAACACAAATATCTATTACAGATCGGCTCTTTCAAACAATATCCTCCAAAACTCAATTTCTATCCGTCTCATCAAGACAAAACATGAATGTCTATAATACAGACCATATTCGTAATCGACTCTTTTTGAACAAAAACCTCATTCAGTCATAACGATAACATGTGTTAGTTTTACTTCAGGAAGACGTGACAGCGGGCTCGCGAATTTCTAACACACCGACGACAACAGTCTTCGTTCAAAACATTTCCATCAAGTGCTCATCAAGATCACCTCGCAATAACGTGTGCCAGTCTCACTTCGAGAAACACGACAGTGGGTTTGAGAATTCAAACATCACCTCTTCACGCGAGTCGATTTCAGACCTAAAATCCGCAAGCGAGTTTCCCCCATGGGATTCAGTGTTAAAATCGTGTACGGACGCGGATTGTTAGAATCAGCGAGAGGATGATGTTAGAATTCTCAAAACGTTTTTTTGCTCGCAATTTAACACTGATTCCTATGGGGGAAACTCACTTGCCGATTTCAATCAAAACGGTACATGGACTGTACGTAAAATTTCATGCGTTTTCTGTCATTCTTGGATACAATCAGTGATGTTTGAATTCTCAAGGGATTCTAAAGCACCCTAAAAAACGTTAAAAATCTTGTACATGTACATGATTGTAACACTAAATCCTATGGAGGTGTACATGTACATGTACACGTACATGTACGATGATGGTTGAACTCTCATTTATTACCTACTGACAGTTAAAGTTACAGGGTGTTCTAAGCTAAACAAGAGAATGTTAAAGTTACAGGGTGCTCTAACCTGAACAAAAGAAGGTTACAGGGTGCTCTAACCTAAACAAGAGAAGGTTAAAGTTACAGGGTGTTCTAACCTAAACAAGAGAAGATTAAAGTGACAGGGTGCGCTAATCTGAACAAGAGACAGTTAAAGTTACAGAGTGTTCTAACCTGAACAAGAGAAGGTTAAAGTTACAGGGTGTTCTAACCTAAACAAGAGAAGGTTAAAGCTACAGGGTGTTCTAAGCTAAACAAGAGACAGTTAAAGTTACAGGGTGTTCTAAGCTAAACAAGAGACAGTTAAAGTTACAGGGTGATCTAAGCTAAACAAGAGAAGGTTAAAGTTACAGGGTGCTCTAACCTGAACAAGAGAAGGTTAAAGTTACAGGGTGTTCTAACCTAAACAAGAGACAGTTAAAGTTACAGTGTGTTCTAACCTAAACAAGAGAAGGTTAAAGTTACAGGGTGTTCTAACCTAAACAAGAGAAGGTTAAAGTTACAGGGTGTTCTAAGCTAAACAAGAGACAGTTAAAGTTACAGGGTGTTCTAAGCTAAACAAGAGAAGGTTAAAGTTACAGGGTGCTCTAGCATGAACAAGAGAAGGTTAAAGTTACAGGGTGTTCTAACCTAAACAAGAAACAGTTAAAGTTACAGTGTGTTCTAACCTAAACAAGAGACGGTTAAAGTTACAGGGTGTTCTAAGCTAAACAAGAGACAGTTAAAGTTACAGGGTGTTCTAAGCTAAACAAGAGAAGGTTAAAGTTACAGGGTGCTCTAACCTAAACAAGAGAAGGTTAAAGTTACAGGGTGTTCTAACCCAAACAAGAGAAGATTAAAGTTACAGGGTGTTCTAATCTAAACAAGAGAAGGTTAAAGTTACAGGGTGTTCTAAGCTAAACAAGAGAAGGTTAAAGTTATAGGGTGTTCTAAGCTAAACAAGAGAAGGTTAAAGTTATAGGGTGTACAAAGCTAAACAAGAGAAGGTTAAAGTTACATGGTGCTCTAACCTAAACAAGAGAAGATTAAAGTTACAGGGTGCTCCAACCTGAACAAGAGAAGGTTAAAGCTACAGGGTGTTCTGACCAAAACAAGAGAAGGTTAAAGGTGCAGGGTGTTCTAACCTAAACAAGAGACAGTTAAAGTTACAGGGTGTTCTAACCTAAACAAGAGAAAATTAAAGTTACAGGGTGCGCTAACCTGAACAAGAGACAGTTAAAGTTACAGAGTGTTCTAACCTAAACAAGAGAAGGTTAAAGTTACAGGGTGTTCTAAGCTAAACAAGAGACAGTTAAAATTATAGGGTCTTCTAAGCTAAACAAGAGAAGGTTAAATTTACAGGGTGTTCTAAGCTAAACAAGAGAAGGTTAAAGATACAGGGTGTTTTGACCAAAACAAGAGAAGGTTAAAGGTACAGAGTGTTCTAACCTAAACAAGAGACAGTTAAAGTTACAGGGGGGTGTTCTAACCTAAACAAGAGAAGGTAGAAGTCACAGGGTGCTCTAACCTAAACAAGAGAAGGTTAAAGTCACAGGTGCTCTAACCTAGACAAGAGAAGGTTAAAGTCACAGGTGCTCTAACCTAAACAAGACAAGGTTAAAGTTACAGGGTGTTCTAAGCTAAACAAGAGACCGTTAAAGTTACAGGGTGCGCTATCCTGAACAAGAGAAGGTTTTAAAGTTACAGGGTGCTCTAACCTAAAGAGAAGGTTAAAGTTACAGGGTGTTCTAAGCTAAACAAGAGACAGTTAAAGTTACAGGGTGTTCTAAGCTAAACAAGAGAAGGTTAAAGCTACAGGGTGTTCTAACCTAAACAAGAGAAGGTTAAAGTTACAGGGTGCGCTAATCTGAACAAGAGACAGTTAAAGTTACAGAGTGTTCTAACCTGATCAAGAGAAGGTTAAAGTTACAGGGTGCTCTAACCTAAACAAGAGAAGGTTAAAGTTACAGGGTGCTCTAACCTAAACAAGAGAAGGTTAAAGTTACAGGGTGTTCTAACCTAAACAAGAGAAGGTTAAAGCTACAGGGTGTTCTGACCTGATCAAGAGAAGGTTAAAGCTACAGGGTGCTCTAACCTAAACAAGAGAAGGTTAAAGGTATAGGGTGCTCTAACCTAAACAAGAGAAGGTTAAAGTTACAGGGTGTTCTAACCTAAACAAAATAAGGTTAAAGTTACAGGGTGTTCTAACCTGATCAAGAGAAGGTTAAAGTTACAGGGTGCTCTAACCTGAACAAGAGAAGGTTAAAGTTACAGGGTGCGCTAATCTGAACAAGAGACAGTTAAAGTTACAGAGTGTTCTAACCTGATCAAGAGAAGGTTAAAGTTACAGGGTGCTCTAACCTAAACAAGAGAAGGTTAAAGTTACAGGGTGCTCTAACCTAAACAAGAGAAGGTTAAAGTTACAGGGTGCTATAACCTAACAAGAGAAGGTTAAAGTTACAGGGTGCTCTAACCTAAACAAGAGAAGGTTAAAGTTACAGGGTGTTCTAACCTAAACAAGAGAAGGTTAAAGTTACAGGGTGTTCTAACCTAAACAAGAGAAGATTAAAGTTACAGGGTGCTCTAACCTAAACAATAGACAGTTAAAGTTACAGGGTGTTCTAACCTAAACAAAAGAAGGTTTTAAGGTACAGGGTGTTCTAACCTAAACAAGAGAAGGCTAACGTCACAGGGTGTTCTGACCTGATCAAGAGAAGGTTAAAGCTACAGGGTGCTCTAACCTAAACAAGAGAAGGTTAAAGTTACAGGGTGCTCTAACCTGGACAAGAGAAGGTTAAAGTTACAGGGTGTTCTAACCTAAACAAGAGACAGTTAAAGTTACAGGGTGTTCTAACCTAAACAAAAGAAGGTTTTAAGGTACAGGGTGTTCTAACCTAAACAAGAGAAGGCTAACGTCACAGGGTGCTATAACCTAACAAGAGAAGGTTAAAGCTACAGGGTGTTCTAACCTAAACAAGAGAAGGTTGAAGTTACAGGGTGCTCTAACCTAAGCGAGAGAAGGTTAAAGTTACAGGGTGTTCTAACCTAAACAAAAGAAGGTTAAAGTTACAGGGTGTTCTAACCTGATCAAGAGAAGGTTAAAGTTACAGGTTGCTCTAACCTGAACAAGAGAAGGTTAAAGTTACAGGGTGTTCTAACCTAAACAAGAGACAGTTAAAGTTACAGGGTGTTCTAACCTAAACAAAACAAGGTTAAAGTAACAGGGTGTTCTAACCTAAACAAGAGACAGTTAAAGTTACAGGGTGTTCTAACCTGATCAAGAGAAGGTTAAAGTTACAGGGTGCTCTAACCTGAACAAGAGAAGGTTAAAGTTACTGGGTGTTCTAACCTAAACAAGAGAAGGTTAAAGCTACAGGGTGTTCTGACCTGATCAAGAGAAGGTTAAAGCTACAGGGTGCTCTAACCTAAACAAGAGACAGTTAAAGTTACAGGGTGTTCTAACCTAAACAAAAGAAGGTTAAAGTTACAGGGTATTCTACCCTAAACAAAAGAAGGTTTTAAGGTACAGGGTGTTCTAACCTAAACAAGAGAAGGCTAAAGTTACAGGGTGCTCTAACCTAAGCGAGAGAAGATTAAAGTTACAGGGTGCTCTAACCTGATCAAGAGAAGATTAAAGTTACAGGGTGCGCTAATCTGAACAAGAGACAGTTGAAGTTACAGAGTGTTCTAACCTGAACAAGAGAAGGTTAAAGTTACAGGGTGTTCTAACCTAAACAAAAGAAGGTTTTAAGGTACAGGGTGTTCTAACCTAAACAAGAGAAGGCTAACGTCACAGGGTGCTATAACCTAACAAGAGAAGGTTAAAGCTACAGGGTGTTCTAACCTAAACAAGAGAAGGTTAAAGTTACAGGGCGTTCTAACCTAAACAAAAGAAGGTTTTAAGGTACAGGGTGTTCTAACCTAAACAAGAGAAGGCTAACGTCACAGGGTGCTATAACCTAAGCGAGAGAAGGTTAAAGTTACAGAGTGCTCTAACCTGATCAAGAGAAGATTAAAGTTACAGGGTGCGCTAATCTGAACAAGAGACAGTTGAAGTTACAGAGTGTTCTAACCTGAATAAGAGAAGGTTAAAGTTACAGGGTGTTCTAACCTAAACAAAAGAAGGTTTTAAGGTACAGGGTGTTCTAACCTAAACAAGAGAAGGCTAACGTCACAGGGTGCTATAACCTAACAAGAGAAGGTTAAAGCTACAGGGTGTTCTAACCTAAACAAGAGAAGGTTAAAGTTACAGGGTGTTCTAACCTAAACAAAAGAAGGTTTTAAGGTACAGGGTGTTCTAACCTAAACAAGAGAAGGCTAACGTCACAGGGTGCTATAACCTAAGCGAGAGAAGGTTAAAGTTACAGGGTGCTCTAACCTGATCAAGAGAAGATTAAAGTTACAGGGTGCGCTAATCTGAACAAGAGACAGTTGAAGTTACAGAGTGTTCTAACCTAAACAAGAGAAGGTTAAAGTTACAGGGTGTTCTAACCTAAACAAGAGAAGGTTAAAGTTACAGGGTGTTCTAACCTGAACAAGAGACAGTTAAAGTTACAGGGTGTTCTAAGCTAAACACGAGAAGGTTAAAGTTACAGGGTGTTCTAAGATAAACAAGAGACAGTTAAAGTTACAGGGTGTTCTAAGCTAAACAAGAGACAGTTAAAGTTACAGGGTGCTCTAACCTAAACAAGAGGCGGTTAAAGTTATAGGGTACTCTAACCTAAACAAGAGAAGGCTAAAGTCGCAGGGTGCTGTAACATAAACAAGAGAAGGTTAAAGTTACAGGGTGCTCTAACCTGAATAAGAGAAGGTTAAAGGTCCCATTCAGCATCTATGGCTAGGTAACACTACAGACGATCAAAGTCATGTAATTATTTGAAACTGTGTTCTCCATGTCACAAGATTGACATACCCAGATTTTCTATGAAACAGAAAAAGGAGATAAAGCCTGTAGTCCACTGATTGATTCCATCTTGTGCTTTCAAATTAGTTGTGAATAGATTTTGTGCCAAACCCCCCCCCCCCTCCCCCCCCCCCCCCCCCCCACCAAAAAAAAAACATTACCTGGGTGGAGGCTCAAAAATTTCATCCATTGGACCTCACTCCATACCAACCACAGTATAGGGGTGGATTGAGTGAAAAAAAATAGTATTTGCATAAAACCTCTCAAAATGCTGCAAAACCCATTATGAAGCAAAAACAAATTCACACAATCAAATGCCACTCCCCCCAAAAAAAAAAAAACCAAAGATTTTGACTGCTGGATTTCAAGAAAGAATTTTAAGGAATTCTCCTTTTTCACTGAGTAAAAATTTAGACTCCCAAAATAGGTACCCAGGGACTTGATTTGAACAAACTTGAATCTGATCCTCTTAAGGATGCTGAATACTAAATATATAAAGTTTCTGACAGGTGGATCCTAAGAAGTGTTTTAAAGAATTCTCATCTTGCACCAAGTTCAAATTTTTGCTCCCACAGGGATATAAACCCTGGGACCTGATTTGAACAAACTTTGAATCTGATTCTCCAATGGATTTTGAATACCTTATATCATATTCGAGATAACATAAAACTAGTGGATTTGAAAACGAGTTTTGAAGAATTACCCTCATATTGCACTAAGTTAAAATTTGTGCTTTCACAGAGTCCAAACAGAAGGTACCATAAAACTAATGGATTTGAAGAAGAATTTTGAAGAATTGCCCTCGTAATGCCCTAAGTTGAAATTTGGGCTTTCAGAGTCCAAATACAAACCTGGGGACTTGATTTGAACAAACTTGAATCTGCCCCACCTGAGGATGCTGAATACGAAATATCATAAGATTATGATCGGTAGATCTGAGGATTATTTTCAAGAATTTTCCCCACCCTGCACTAAGTTGAAATTCGGGATCCCACAGGGCCCAAATTTAAATGCAAGGACTTGATTTGAGCAAACTTTAATCTGACCCCCATAAGGATGCGGTCTACCAAATACTAAAAGATTCTGACTGGTGGATTTTAAGAAGACTATTAAAGAATTATTGTCATATTGCATCAAGTTCAAATTTGGACTCCCTTGGGGAGTCTTCAAGTATGAACTTGGGGACTTGCTTTGAATAAATTAGAAACTGACCGCACTTAGGATGTTGTATAGCACATATCAAAATATATATAAGATTTTTATTGGTGGTTCTGGAGAAGATTTTTTTAAAAAAAGTTTTAAAACAATGTGTGGCTGCTATGCCCCTTGTAGTGCACCCCGTGGATGTGGCAATTCTCATTTGAACAAACTTGAAGAATGACATATCTGAAACTTTATTTAGCATCATACTCGGATACAGTTTACTTAAATTAAAATATGGTAGCAACCAAAAAGGTGTACACTGCATGGAAATGGCATAGCCGGAGAGGCTGTCTTCCTGTCATTCCCAAACATGATATCCTGTCCTGACATCAAAGTCGTTTAACTCTTTATCCTCATTGTTCACAATTGGTAAAGTTCCAAAGAAGACTTTTTGTGAAGCTTTCCCCATATTAGGATTAAAACCGCTTACACAATGCTCAAAGTAATCCAAAAAGATGAATAGTGACCTGAAAGGTCCTATGCTCAGGATAATTGTAGATTATCCCGAACATAAGACCCCCCCCCCCCCCCAAATCACCATACAAATCTTCTGATCATCAGTAGTAGGGCTGTCACGATTAATCGTTTAATCAATTGTTGATCGGTCACTGCCAAATCGATTAGTATTTTTCGTTGTCGAATAATCGGTAAATTGTATCCCGTTTTAGACGTTTAATAACTAAAAGAAAATTTGATGATAAAAATATTGTTTCTAAAGGTAAAGAGTTAAGAACATCGATGTTAAACCTCAAGAAGCTGTGGGAAGCATTTGTCTTTCAGGTACATTCATCAAAGCTTTGATGTTCTGAACTTTTGAACCGTCAGTGTAATAATCAAGACCGGTCGGCAGTTGCGAAGTTCGCAACTGCCTACCGGTCTTGATTATTACACTGACGGTTCAAAAGTTCAGAACATCAAAGCTTTGAATGTAATTAAAGAGGATCGTCTTCGTTGTTTACTTGAGGTAGGTCAACTGACTTGAACTTCATTTTTATCGACTTCAAAGAGAGGTAGATCAATCGATTATCATCGATTATTTGCGACGATTATTCGATTCCTAAATTAAAAAATCGTGACAGCCCTAATCAGTAGTCATCAGTAGTTTGGATAATGAGATCACTTTATGCTGGGTCACAATCGGGACAGAATGGATTGTTCACAATTGGTTAAGCTCCCAAGAAGACTTCTAGTGAAGCTTTCCCCATGTTAGGATTAAAACCACTTACACAATGCTCAAAGAAATCCGAAAAGATGAGTAGCGATTTGAAAGGTCCTACGCTCAGGATAATTGTAGATTATCCCAAACATAAGACCCTCCAAATCGCTATACAAATCTTTGATCTTCAGTAATTGGGAGGATGAGATCACTTTATGCTGGGTCACAATCGGGACAGAATGCCGGAAGAATATGCATTTAAGAACGAATTGATTATAGTCTTTTTAAACAGAGGCCTGCTATATTGCCTAACTTCGAGATTTAAGTCATTCCAAATTTTCGGGAAAGTATGAATCGGGAGATCAGCAGAGAAGCGAGTTCTTGGTTTGAGAGTACGCACATTCCCGTTTGCCATGTCTCCATTCCAGAAGGGTTTGTGTATATTTCGAAGGTATTTTCGAATGACGTACGAAGATTACTGTGGTACCAGTCATGCATGAAAAGATACACATGACGCTTATACAAATCTTCGAACTTCAGTATTCCACAATTTTTAAATAAGGGTTCATTGTATGAGATATATTTTCGATTATTTATGATACGAATAGCCTTTTTTGCAGTGTAAAGATTCTACTGGTAGAAGGCACATAGCCCCAGACAAGGATACCATACAACATATGGCTATGTATCAGTGAGAGATACCATATTTTCAGGGCTTTCAAGGGAAGGGTTCTTTTTGCCCTATTGAGGGCAAATATTGCCCTGGCTATCTTTAGGCAACTGTGGACGTATGTTGTTTGAATTTTAAATTTTCGTCCAGGTTGATCCCTAGGAATTTGACAGAGGTTTCCTCGTGACTATTGGTAACAAATGGAATGTCTAAGTCGTTCAGAGATATCTTTTTATTGGCGGCATGATATGAATAGTTTTGCGGGTGTTACAACATACATTTTGTTTAACTGGCATTCAGACATAATCCATTTGCGGCACACCATTCACTGATTTTATTTACTGAATTCAATATTGGTCTCGTCTAACAGAGAATCTAGATTCCCACTTGATGTATACGCTGTGGTATTGTCTGCAAAAGATAACACCTTAAGTAGTATAGAGTGGCTGATGTCGTTAATGTATGATAAAAAAAAGAAGCGGACCTAGAACTGAACCTTGTGGTCCACCAATAGTGACGTCCGTTACTTCCGATGTGCTGTTCATGAAGGATACAAACTGACACCGGCTTGTTAGGTAATCTTCAAACCAGGTGTGAGCTAAACCTCTTCCCCTGTAACTTTCAAGTTTCTTTAAAAGAATCGAATGATTTATGGTATCAAATGCTTTTGAAAAGTCTAGAAAAACTGATAGTGTACAATCCTTTGAAGTTTAATCGTTTGCTTCAGACACAGTGTTTATTAACTTCAGGATGGGATGCACAGTCGAATGACCTTTCCTGAATCCAAACTGATACTTAGATATAAAGTAATGTTCGTCGAGGAAAGTGTATAATCGTGAGTACATTACTTTTTCAAGTATTTTTGAAAATGTTGGAAGAATACTTATGGGGCGATAATTGGTAAAAGTTTCGGAATCTCCAGATTTAAAGGCAGGAATGATTTTGGCTATCTTCATTCTGTCTGGTACCCTACCTACAGCGAAAGACAGATTGATTATGTGTGACAGGAGGTCTGCTATCTCGCATAAAACATATAAAAAAAACATGCATTCCAAATTTCCCAGTTACTCAATGGGAATCTTTCGAGCTAAAAACAGAAAAAAATTAAAACATGCATATTTTGGTATCTGCATGATACAGGTATTTGGTGTCATGTCGTGTACGCTGCCCATATGAACACAGAAATTGAGACCCCACTAATTACACTACAAGGTGGGGTCTCAAAACCCCACCACGTGACTTCAATTTGTCTATAATTAACTTGTGATTTTTGCAAGTGCGGTAATCAGGTTTATTCAACCACCAAAAATAGTTTCAGTTCATTGTTATTTAGTGATTGTTAGGTATTGCACTTAAGTATAAATTGAATACGTATGCTCCATACATGTTTTTTGATAATAAAAAGCATTAATATGGCAGAAAAAACGATCAAAATATGGAGTTTGAATCGTGTTTTTAATCTCGCATGAATATGTCAAACAGTGTGATGGGATGTTCGGCTGACGTCGGTTTATCTTTTGCTCTCTCAGTCACCGGCTCTTAATTAGATAAAAAATTTTCACAGTCAGTGAAATATTACTTTTACTTTTACTTGAAATATTAAAAAGATAGTTCATTATTTGAAAAAGTTATTGAAAGCTATTGCGATTCGGAATGTTGTTCATCAAAATCGATTCAGAACTCGAGGAATTACGAAAAAATAAATATTATACCGTACTGAAATCATGGATGTGAGTTGAAAAAAATATAACTTGACCAGTACAATATCTGGACATTTCCCCGACGGTCTTTTACCTGACTATAGCTATTGACGGAGAAGAATCGTGTTACCGGTACTGAATTTTGAATGAATTGTGGGTTGGGGAGGAAGGGAATCCGATTTACGATTTTAAAAGTTAAGTTCAGAGTGGAATGTTAAAATGTAAATGTTGAGAGTGGAATTAACATAAATAAACTACATTAACGAAAAAGGAATGCTTGTGGTGGCCCTGGGACGTTTCAGTCCAAGACGCTTCGGAATCCATATATTGAAGCACCTGCATGCACTAGCAAGGAAAACATGCCAAGAATGGGGGGGGGGGGGGGGGGAGGGGGGATGGGCAAGCAATCAATGATATAGGCCTATTTGTGCGTGTGGGTTTATGGGAGTCTGGGGCCCAATTGCCTCGTTTCGGGGATGGGAGGGAGGGAGAGAGGGCTATTTACTTCACCATTTAGGAGTGGTATGGATGACTGAATCTTACACTGCCAAGACACTGAAATTTTTGATGTGCTGGCTGCACGCAAAAATCAGGGGTGGCGTCAGAAAATATCCGATAGAGGAACTAAAATCTCCTGTCTGAAAGACCTATTTTAATTTTTGGGGTTCAAGACACGTGTGGGGGGGACAAAACAAAAAAATTATAATACGAAATTTCGGGGCATCTTTGAGCTAGGGTTACGATGTATGGTGGTCTGGCTTGTCGATCGGCATGTCATTATTGGAAATAAAAAAAATATTATTTTCTATTGATTTTATTTACATATGGTTATAATTATGATTACTGAATTAATAAAAAGTAATTCAAAATATTGATTTGTCTCTTATTTTTTCTCAAGTTTGTCATGTGCAGAGGTGTTAAAACAGATGTTGGTTTGAAGGACAGCTCTGTGCTTTGTCGCACCACTCAAATGTCATTTCACACCTTGTGCAAGTGGTAGTTTAATCTACTGTACCTAATTAATCACTTCAATCCCGACTACTTTTATGTAGTAGCCATAGAATAATATTTTATTTAAGTGTCACATTTCAATACACATACATAATATACATACATGTAGAGTATTTTCAAAATATTTATATGAAATCCAGCCTATGGAGGCTTATGAGACACATTTTCATCAGAGGCAGGTCTTTTTTTTACAGTAGTTCATAAAAAACAAAAAAAACAACAAAAAACCCAAACCCGAAAAACCAAAACACATGCACGCACACCAAAATACACACCCTTGCGGACACCCCCCCCCCCCCCCCCACACACAAACACACAGAGAGTAATATGCAGACATACGCCCACATGCACTTGCGTATAATTTCGTGTACTAATTTTCTTTCACTTTTTCTTACCCCCCCCCCCCCCCCCCTCATCACGTATATCTGCCTCTCCCTATCTCTTTCCCACTGAAGCGTACTCTCTTAGAATGGCACATTCGCAGATATTTTAATTCGGCATCTCCCTTATATTCACCCACGTATTTTTACATACACAGAGGTGGTGACACAGGCTTAGCTATTTCTATTGATAATACAAATAACAACAATGTAGAGGAACGTTGAAAAATCTGCAAATGCAAAGAGTATAAAAGTATGTACAAACCCCTACAGAATTGGATGAAGGATATTTATTTCTGTATGCAAAGATCTCCCGTCCCCCCCCCCCCCCCCCCCCCTGTGAAATAATCATTAGTTTCAGTCCCGAGTGAGATACTTTTTGGTATCCATTCAAAAACACTATATTTTCTTTTTACTAGATCCTTTTTATAAGAATCTTTAATTGCGTAGCCCGACACAAGTAAGATAGGAAAGAGGATGGGCTGGTTGAGTTGACTCAATGTCGTAAACTGTTATCACTTCGATCATTAGCCGTGGGCGCTTTCGTGGCGCAGGAGGCTTTTTCGCCCCCACTTCCCACCCAAGGAAAACACGGTTCATCACGTGTTGGCCTACAGCTGTAAACAAAATGTGAAATTGGGAACTTCGCGAATATTATTTGTTTTTCTCAAGTCTGGTTTATTTATTTCCTCGATCAAATCGATCGCGCAAACACAACAGTTTAGTTTCGAAAGTGACGAGGACTTTGTACTTAACCAAATGGAACTGACTGTTCTATTCCCAATTTACAATTTCAAACCACAGCAATAGTCGCCGTCTGCCTCCTCCAAATTCCAATTTTAATTTAAAATAAATTATCTACTACCAGTAACAAACGCAGTTGACTTGTCAGTTGACGTCACAAGACAGTATTTATTAATCAGCAGATAACGGACATGCAAAAGCAATTAAACTAATCGTTAACGCTCGTGACCATGGTGGGTCACAGTGTTTTGAAAACTGTCTTCCACTGATCAAACACTGCGGTCCACTGGAACTCCACGGAGGAGAACACACCGCGGCGGCGTTTTTGTTTCAATCCACGTTGAACGTACTGCAATGTTAGTTATAAGAAACCAAATGAAGTTAAAAGATTAAAAAAAGACAACTCTTTTATGTAAATATCAATGTACAAAAAACAAACTTATTTATGTTAATATCTATGTGCAATGTATTATGTTTCTATAGTTTATCGCTTGTTAAAAGTTGAAACACTTGAATGAAATAAAATATATCAAAGCCAATGTTCTTGTTATTGTTGCTTTGTTGTCAATGGAGATAAGTAATTAATTGTACACGCCCACTCATAAATAGTTTCTCTATAAATAGACAGCACTAATCTAAATTTAGCATCAATAACTGGGGTATTAATTGACCAGTCTCATATGGGTACTGTACACGTAATGGTGAAGCTACTTAGGGGTGGTAGTGGTCTAAAAGTATGTTTCCTTGGGAAACGAAACTGCTTGTTTACTATGGTAAACAAGCTCTATTTTACTGGTGAAATAGGGCCCGGTCACCAATGCATGGGGAGGAAGTCCTCTAAAATGGGCCACATGTGCATAAATGATTGGCTGGACTTGACATGTTGCAGTCATGATTAGCCATTATCGGGCATGAGAGCCTTCTGCTTATTGGCAGAATTCCGCTATCCGTTTCATGATTTGTCATTTTTATCTCACCTGAGCAAAGCTCAAGGGGAGCTTTACTAATCACTTTCCGTCGGCCGTCCGGCGTTAATTTTTATCGACTTCTTCTCACAAACTACTCAACCAAATTGAACCAAATCTGATGCGCATGTTCCCTATTATATGTCAATTCAAGTTTGCCCAAAGCAAGTTGACCCACCCCTTGTTAGGGCCATGCCCAAAAAGTGAGCCTAAATCTTAACCCTCTGCACTCTGATGTCAAAAGTTTTCAGCAGCAAATTTCCCTACAATGCAACTGAGAATCAAAAACATTATATTCTGTTTGACAGAGATCAGTGAGCTCTGTCAAACAAGGAATAATATGTTATATTTTTCATTCTGCATGGGCAATGTGGAGTCAATGACGAAAAATTTGAAATACTACCAGTGTGCTAGGAGTTAAAAAATCTTCTTCTCATGAACCAGCAGAGACGATATTAGGCATGAAGCTTCCTTTTGAGGTGTAGAATCAGATTTGTTTAAGAGACGTTCTAGGGGCTATATTTGCCACCGTTATGGGAGGAGCAAGAATTGTTGCCCCGCCCAAAATTTCTATTTTCCAAGTGGAGAGGCTGATTTGAACCAAATTTGATATGAGGTTTTATTGGGACATAAGTAGTTAATTTATGCAAAAAAAATGTCCACGTCGCCCCATGGGAACCGCAAGAGCTAAAAATAGAAAAAATTTAAAACTCTCATATCTCCAAAACTGCACAGTACTGAGAATTTTTATTTGGAATGAAGCTTCCTTAGGACCAACAGAATGGAATGGTAAAAAGAAATTGATATCGGTTTTAACATTGGGTATTTTTTCGGGACTTTGAAAAAGTGCTGAGTCAACATTTTTTAACACTGTGGGTAATGGGGAAAATATTAAAGAATCTTCTTCTCCCAAACCACTGGTCCAAAGGTTTTCATATTTCACATATAACATCATTGGAAGATTGATTCACATATTTGTTGAAGTCAATTCCCTGGGTCCATATTTGGGCTCTCTGTGGGAGCCCAAATGTTCAAATTAGTGCAATGTGAGGAATATTCTTTAAAAATCTTCTTCAGATCCACCAATCAGTATCTTTTGATATTTGGTATGCAGCATCCTTGGGGGTGAGATTCAAGTTTGTTCAAGCCAAGTCCCTGGGTTCATATTTGGGCTTCCTGTGAGAGCCCAAATTATAACTTAGTTCAATATGAGGAATATTCTTTAAAAATCTTCTTCTTCACATCCACCAGTCAGAATTTTTTTGATATTTGGTGTACAGTATCCTTAGGGAGGTGAGATATAAGTTTGTTAAAGCCAAGTCCCTGGGTTCATATTTGGGCTTCCTGTGGGAGCCCGAATTGTACCCAAATAACTATTTTCCAAACTGAGAGGCCAATTTGAACCAAATTTGATATGAGGGCTTATTGGGTCAAAAGTACCTAATTTATGCCAAAAACATTTTTCCTGTCACCCCATTGGAACCGCAGGAGCTAAAAGTTGAAAACATTTAAAACCCTCATATTCTAAAACTACACGGCACTGAGAATTTTTATTTTGTCCGAAGCTTCCTCAGGAACAGCAGAAAGGAATGGTCAAAAAAAAATTGCCATCAGTTTTATCAAAGGGTACTTTTCCAGGACTTTGAAAAAATGCTGAGTCATCATTTTTTAAAACTGTGAGTAACAGGAAAAACATTAAAAAATCTTCTCCCATACCACTGCTCCAAAGGCTTTCATATTTCATGTATAACATCTTTGGAAGATTCCTTCATACGTTTGTTGAAATCATATCAATAGGTCCATATCTGGAGCCCAAATGTTCAGATTAGTGCAATATGAGGAAAATTCTTCAAAAATCTTCTTCCGATTCACCAATCAGAATATTTTGTTATTTAGTATGCAGCATCCATAGGGAGATGAGATTCAAGTTTATTCAATTTAAGTCCCTGGCTTAATATTTGGGCTTTCTATGTGTGGGGTGAGGGGGTGGCGGGGGGTTATGTTAGATTCAGGTTTGTTCAAATCCATTCCTCAGTGTTTTTCCATAAAATTTGCCTTCCACGATTTCATTCCTCTGGAGTGTTGATGAACCATATTCTAACTGAATGTCACCCCAAATACTTCTTTGGCCCTCTTTGGCAGGTGAGTGATTAAGGCCACTTGGGGCCTCTTGTTTCTAGTGTTTCTACTAATTCTGCATATCAGTTCTTTTCCGCGACCCCTTCCACCAGTTCCGGTTCCGTGTTTTCTGTTACTTCCACTTTCCACTGAAATTTACCAAGGCTTTAAGAAACCAGTTACTATTGGTCCATTTCAGTGTGCTAGCCAACGAAATGGAGACCTAGAATTTCAGAAACAATTTGTCTGCCTTTTCGGATTGTTTCTTCAAAATTCAGTTGAATACAAAAAGAACAAGAGGCCCCACAGGGCCTGAAGCACTCATCTAGAACAGAACACAATATAAACTGAGTCAAAGAATGAGTACATTACGCAAACCATCTCCATAGGCTACACTGTCAATCCTTGAGTCTCTCAGGAGTGACAAAAATAAACCGGGCATCATGCCTTTTCTTCAGTTAATCATAAAGTAAAATGTAGAGCTCCCCTATGAAGCCCCTTGATACAACCTATGTGGATTAATCTTCGTTACACACCTCTAGAGGGTATTGAATACAAAATTTTTAATTCTTCTGCAAAATGACCAATTCCGGCTCCCACAGAGAGCCCAAATATTAACCCAGGCTCTTGATTTGAACACAGTTGAATCAGACTTCCCTAGAGATGTTGTGTATCGAATATGAAAGCATTCTGACTGTTGGATCTGAAGAAGAGAAATTGTAAAGAAATTTCTTCGAATTGCACTAAGTTCAAATTTGGGCTACCATAGCGAGCCCAAATATTAACCTACGGATCCGATTTGAACAAACTTGAATCTGACCCCCCTAGCGATGTTGTATACCAAATATGAAAGCATTCTGATGAGTGGATCTGAAGAAGAAGATTTTTGAAGAAATTCCCTCATATTGTACTAAGTTAAATTTCTTGTTCCCATATGGAGCCCAAATATTAACCTAGGCACTCGAATTGAACAACCTGGAATCTGACCCCCCTAGAGATGTTGTATACCAAATATGAAAGCATTCCGGCTGGTGGATCTGAAGAAGATTTTTAAAGAAATTTCCTCATATTGCACTAAGTAAAAATTTTGCACTAAGTAAAAATTTGGACTACCATAGTGAGCCCAAATATACACCTAGAGATCTGATTTGAACAAACTTGAATCTGACCCCCTTAGAGATGTTGCATACCAAATATCAAAGCATTCTGACTGGTGGATCTGAAGAAGAAGATTTTTCTAAATTACCCTCCATATTGAACAAAGATATAATCTGGGCGTCCGTAGGAAGCCCAAATATTAACCTAGGGACTTGGTTTGAACAATCTTGAATCTGACCCTCATAACAATGATGTATACCAAACATTAAACGATTCTGACTGGTGGTTCTGAATAAGAAGATTTTTAAAGAATATTCCCCATATTACCCTATGTTAAAACTTCGGGCTCCTGTAGAGAGCCCAAATATGACCCAATGAGCTTTATTTCAACACACTTTTATCTGACCCCCCCTATGAATGCTGAATACCAAATATCAAAAGATTCTGATGATTGGTTCTAGAGAAAAGATTTTTTAAAATTTTTGCAAATATGCTGACTCAGCATTTTTCCGTTGCCCATTACAGAACACCCTAACATAACCGATGGCAATTTTTTTTTTACCATTCAATTCTACTGGTCCTAAGGATACTTCATACCAAATAACAGCTCTCTGTTCCGTGTGGTTTGGGAAATATGGGCGTTTGAAAATATTTCTATTTTTAGCTCCCAGGGTTCCCATGGGGATGCGGGAATTTTTTTTTTTTTGCAAGGGTCAAGTACTTATGACCCAATAATACCACAAACAAAATTTGATTCATACCGGCCCATCGGTTCAGAAAATAGAAATTTTGGGTGGGGCCAAAAATCTTACCCCTCCTATTACAAAGCCAAATATTACTTCACGAACTTTGTTTGAACAAACTTGATTCTACACTTCATATGGAAGCTCCATAGAAATATCAAGTCATTGTACACACTGGTTCTTGAGAAGAAGATTTTAAAAATATTTTGGATCATTTTCCCCCACTCCCTCCCGATGGGGCTGGGCATGTCGATTTGAACAAAAATGAAATGCCCCTTTGGGACCATCACTCACACAAACTTTCACTTGAATTGGCCCAGTGGCTTTGGAGGAGAAGAGCCAAACATGGTGTTGATGGATGACGGACGAGGGATGACAGGCGACAGGCGATGGACGGAGAGCGATGAGATTAGCTCAGCTTGACTTTGTCAAGATGAGCTAAGAACAAACAGCATACAATTCATGGATAAAAAGACCGACTTAATAAAAGAGATTGACAAAGGCTTTGAAAATGCTTACAAATGGACATGGCTTCTGAAAACGGATCAAGATATTGTATTCCTTAAGTCAAACAGCCTGGAAAAGTGTACAGTGTGGTGCATGTCCCAAACATTGGTGAAAATGCGGTGTGTCAAATTATCACAAATAGCGACATAGAAATGTTCGTTGACACTGATCACTGAAGTATGGAAAGGTATTTGTTTATTATAAGATTACTTAGTGTACAATAAAAAGAAAATAAATAAGAAGAAAAAATGAAAGGTCAAGCTGATTGAAGTGGCAGGAAACTGCTTAGGTTGCAGGAAATTGCATCATTTACCCTTTGGCTTCTGGGGGCCCAGATGGCCCCCAGACCCACCCACCTAATGGCACTCATTTTACAAATTCCAAACAGTTTTCAGCTAATTTTAGGGTTGGTCACTCTCATGCCTGCATTATGCAGAAATATGTGACCTTAAACACCAATAAATAATTAGGTAAGGCTTAATAAAATTAAAAATCTGTTTCTCAGGCCCTCCCACATGGTCCTTTTGGCTGATGCATGCTCTCTTTTTATGACCAATGCAAACTTGAAAAAATAAAAATGAAATGGTTTATGTCTGATATTTTACACCAGTTAATAAAATTGATAAATTGGTCCCTTGAGTGCAACAAGGCTTTGCAATGCTTTAGCATTGCAAAGCCTTGTTGCACCCAAGGGACGAAATACACCACCACCCTTGCTATTCTGTAGATTATGAGGCCTAAAACATAAAATGAACTTCTGATGGCAAAGAAATAATTACAAAAATAAAATATAAAATAAAAAACCACCCGCCCGCATGCAATTTTACAAAACTTGGCCTGAGAAACAGAACATCTACTTTGTGTGGCCTAAGAGACTATTTTTGGTTACTTCATGGTGAGCCACATTTTCGCACTGAATTTGGGGACAGACACCAATCTTTTTGTACAAACTACTGACTGCATTGAATTGATATTTGGTGTGCAGTCTCCTTTAACCTTGAATCGACCCCATCCGCCTGCATAATTTACAAATTAAGCAATTGAAAAACTTATTTTTCAAAAAACTTGAACAAAACCAAATTTGAGCACCAGTAAAATTCATCACAAATGGTATGCAATTCTGTGGCACGGTATTATAATTTTAAAGTTCAGGTTTTCTTGAAATAAAACATATATACTACGTGAAAATAGGGAAATCATAAATAAAATGCAAGGTGTATTATCGATAGAAAATATTTTCAGAACTGCAGGAGTATTACTTACTGCTCTCAGGAAAACAGGTAATCCAAAGGAAGGAATAATTTGTTTCTTCAGAAATGTTTCAACCGAACAATAAGCCTTAAAATTGTTAGCCGGTTACTTGCTTTCATCCCATAGAAACTTTGATACAAGTCAATCAGCAATTGTCAGTTTAACCTTCACTCAATGAATTGGCCGCATCTATTTGATTATTTTGAAATTTAGCAATAGAAAAAATTTCTTTTCCAAAAATGTCAACAGAACCATATCATGTGACCCTCATTGGAATGAGCTCAATCTAATGAGGGGTCACATGATATGATTTTGTTGAATTATTTTGAAAAAATTTTAAAAATCAGTAATTAAAATCATCAATTTTGATATCCTGTGTGTTGGCACAAAGGGTTAACTCCTGTAAAAACACAGTCTTCCCCCTGGATAAGCATTTTATTATTAGGCCTGGATATTATGACTAACACTACCAAGTAAGTGTGGGAGACTTCAGAACAAATAGTGTAAAACAAAACAGTAGTAGACACATCCTTGTCTAAACAACATCTTTTCAATTGACCAATGTTGAGTATGAATCATCGTTTGTTGCATGGTTATTCAACTTGCTCATTAGCTCCTCCCATTTTCCTTTTCTTGCTCACATAACAATGTAAGTTGTCACATGTCGGAGTTACCTTGTGTTAGATCATCCATATCAACCACACCTCCAAAATATCACTGACAAGCCTGAAGATAAGCAATCTTCCATTAGCAGAATGAGGTCCCCAAGGGGTGAATTTGCTGATACTATCCCATACAGTGGGCTAGAATCCTCCAATTTATCCCCTGTGGTACCTCTTTCTGCTTTGGTCTGAGACTGATTCAGACTGAGGTTTACAGAGAGTAAATTTAGTAATGCTACTCTGCTGTGCAGGGTAGTATCACCAAATTCACCTCTGTGGACCTCATTGTGTAGATCACAGTCTGCTTATTTTCAGGCTTGATCACTGATTGTAATCAAGTGAATGAAATAAGGAGCTAAAACTTTTCATTACATTCATTTGATGACAAGTTTTTTCCAAATAACCGCACCTCGTTAGAAGTGTATAACTTATCCACCTTTGAACACAGGTTGCATGTGACAGAACAGTCACTGCTGGCAATTTGCGATACTCTTTTGAAATACAGTTTCAATCAGGGAATTAACCTCGAAATTCTCTGACATTGGAAAACACTGGTGAATTGATTTAAATTATGGAAAGTATGGGAATTTTTTAAATGGACCCTTGTACATCGTATGCAACGGAAAAGTATGGGGAGACTGATTTCCTCCACTGTATATTGCGGTACTGTATTTAATACCGTCAACGGTACCAAAACTTGATTTCTTCGATTCGGTCCAGTTTTAAGAAAAAAACCTCCATTTTGGTTAAGTTTTTCTGTGTTTTAACCCTCTACCCAACGTAACAGTCAAAACTGGCCGGCACTATTCATAAAAATCACCAATTAATTTTCATTATTTTTCTCATTTGTTGTCTCAAAAACCTAGGTTATGACCCCTCTTTGGAATGAACTCGTTGAGCTTGTTCCAATGAGGGGTCATAACCTATGGTTTTGAGACAAAAAAATGAAAAAAATTAATTATTCAAGAATTTTGTTTGCAAGTGTTGACTGCTTTTCATGTTAGGTAAAGGGTTAAGAACATGTAGTAAAATACTCCACCTTCCTTAACTTGGAAAAAATCCCCAATACTTTGACACCACTCACCACAAAAAACTCTGTAAAAAGTATCTTGCTTGGGTTCAGCCTAACTTCCTTTTGATCATTCTCAGGGGTTCTAATGGATCAGTTGCTGAGCCAGTTGAGTCAGAAAACCCCGATAAATAACCAGAACCACACCAGCATTTGGACAGGTTCAAATGCTTGTGTGGTTCTGTATTTATTACACACCTTCATAAATTTCTAAAACAGGCCTTTTACGGTAATACTAGTAAGGCTTTACCTATCCTTCTGAGACGTGAAATAAATTAAGACAAAAATCCAAATTAATCTCAACAAGCAGGAGACTAGTCTCATTGTTATTTCGCCGACGATTGAACTTGCATTCATAGTTTCAGCTTGCAAATTGTAATGCGTCACCACTTCCATCGATGAAACAGTTATTCTGAAACACAGTTTACCAGCTTTTTATGCCTCAATTTTATTATTATTTATTGGGGTTTAAGGTCACATATTTATGCAGAATGGCTAATAGTGACATGCCTCAATTTTACAGCACGAATGGTGAATGGATGATGTGATCCCCACCAACAAGTTACTATACATTCACAACAATAGGTGTGAATTCCAAAAATACTTCAATGAGAAATTATAAAAAAAAACTCACATGTTTATCTGACTTCCAAGTTCCATGCTGCTGATGTTGCTCGACTGTGAGGTTAAGATTTTATTCAAGATTACAGTAGTCATTGTCAATTCATCCTACGTAAATGAAATTTATGTCCGTATTGTCCAAGAGAAATGATCACATTGTTCACTATGCCTGCTCAAAATTATTAAAGTTTGTGTTATAGCCTTTAACAGGGGTACAGAATCCATATGAATTCCAGTGAATATCGACAGGCAATTTGTTTTGTATTTCGAATTTGGTGACCTAGAAACTCATTCGCGCAACACCATTCATTCGAAATGACGTCACTCAAAGACGCTTTCATATTCTGTCTACATTGTTCTTTAGTTTGAACTGCATGTCAGTCATTGCCCTGTCATACATCAGGTTATTTAATCAATAGTCAGTATTGTTCACGTTATGAAATAAATTAGAAAGTTACTTTTGATGGTAGGTCAGTGTATAGGACATGAGTTTCTATGGAAATAATAGAAACTCAGATACTATAGACCGCTAACAACCACTTTACAACATCAAAATAAACGACCCATTGCATCGAAACGGGCCCATGTATTCCCAGGAATAGGATTGGTTCCATTCTTACATTAAAAAAGTACAAAAATCTGTATCCCACACATGTGCGATAAAAGTTTATTTTTATCACACATCCTAGAATGTTGTGAACAAACCTTAATTTTAAATGGGTGTGTAATAAATGTGGATATTAGGGTAACAGGTGAATAAAGTTCATCTCATCTATGTTGTGTTCTCATTGTCACATTTTCTCCCTTATTAACTCATTAACCCTCTACCCTACGAATCGACTGCATCCGCCCACGTAATATGCAAATTGAGTAATTGAAAAAATTAAATTTTTCAAAATATTTCAACAAAACCATATCATGTGACCCCCTCATTGGAATGAGCTCATTGAGCTCATTCCAATGAGGGGTCACGTGATATGGTTTTGTTGAAATTTTTTGAATGAAAGTGTCAATGACACTGTAGCTCAACTTGTTAAGACATGTATATGTATAGTATGTGACACAGCAATGACAAACATCTACGTAATGACCTGATAACAAAAGTACATATAAAGTACTGTAACGGTCTGTACATAAATACTGGCTGGAGCCTGTAACAAATGTATAGGTAATGTATTGTAAAGGGGGCGACAGTCAGATGCTAAACTAGAAGAGAAATCTTTTGAGTCCCAGAGTGGGTCTGACTGAACCCCAAAATATTTGTTCTCATAGCACAGTGATAACAAAGGCATCCAAAAACACTTGTTCCTGTCCCAAGGTGATAACAAAGGTACCCAAGAAGTTTCATGAAGATCAGTTCATAAATACGAGCCATATAGAAGTTGACAAAAAACTGATTGGACCTAATTACGGTACAAAATGGCCACTGGCAGTCATCTTGAATTTTGGACCGCACCCAGAAACACTTGTTCTCGTCCCAAGGTGATAACAAAGGTACCCAGGAAGTTTCGTGAAGATCGGTTGATAAATACAGCCTCTAGCCCGAGCCGTATTGACATGTGCACTTACAGTGTACAAGTAGCACTAAATAAATCAAAATTCATCTAATTTGCATAATTTCTGCACGAGAAAAAGACCCGTATTATATGTGATGTATCCTATGGTACTAAACATTCACACAAAAATTTATTCAAATCAGAACTTTCATACAGAAGTTCTGTACAAAAGACTGACTGCACTAATTTTGGTACAAAATGGCTGTGGTGGCCATCTTGAATTTCGGACCACACCCTAAAACACTCGTTCTCATCCCACGGTGATAACAAAGGTACCCAAGAAGTTTCGTAAAGATCGGTTCATAAATACGGCCTCTAGCCTGAGCCGTATAGAAGTTTTGTACAAAAAACTGATTAGACCGAATTTCGGTACAAAATGGCTACTGGCAGCCATCCTGAATTTTGGACCGCACTCACAAACACTCGTTCTCGTCCCAAGGTGATAACAGAGGTACCCAAGAAGTTTCGTGAAGATCGGTTGATAAATACAGCCTCTGGTCCGAGCCGTATTGACATGTGTACTTACTGTGTGTAAGTAGCACTGAAAAAATCAAAGTTCATCTAATTTGCATAATTTCTGCACTAGAGAAAAACCCGTATTATATGTGATGTATCCCATGGTACTAAACATTCACACAAAAATTTTTTCAAATCAGCGCTTTCATATGGAAGTTCTGTGCAAAAATCTGATTGCACCTAATTTTGAACAAAATGGTTGCCATCAGCCATCTTGAATTTCGGACCGCACCCCAAAACACTCGTTCTCGTCCCATGGTGATACCAAAGGTACCCAAGAAGTTTTGTAAAGATCGGTTTCTAAATACGGCCTCTAGCCCGAGCCGTATTGGTATTTGCACTTACAGTGCTGAAAGTAACACTAAATACATCAAAGTTAGTCTAATTTGCCTAATTTACGTACGAGATAAAAACCTGTATTATATGTGATGTATCCCATGGTACTAAACATTCATACAAAAAATTATTCAAATCAGCGCTTTCATATATGGAAGTTCTGCGCAAAAATCTGATTTCACCTAAGCCTGTGCAAAATGGCCGCCACCGGCAATCTTGAATTTCGGATCGGACCCCAAAACACTCGTTCTCGTCCCACGGTCATAACAAAGGTACCCAAGAAGTTTCGTAAAGATCGGTTCATAAATACGGCCTCTAGCCCGAGCCATATTGAATAGTTGACGGACAGACAGACGACTGGCCACGGCACAAGCTCAAATTTGGCTTCGCCAAAGTTGAGCTGAAAATTTTAAAAAATTATATTTAAAATAATAAATTTTGATATCGTCTGCATTTGGAAAAGGGTTAACTCCTCTGGTGGATGAGTCAATGGTGGAGAAAATATTCTCCCCGGCCTCCACCCCCCCCCCCCCCCCCCCCCCCCCCCCCCCCCCCCCCCCCCCTACTATACGTGAAACATATGCGTGTCCCGGGTGAGACAGCAGGGTGGCATATTTCTATCCCACCCACCCCACGTGACATACCCATTTGCATATTTTATTAGGTCACCGGAACTAAATAGTTCTAATGAATTAGTGTTCACAAACATTCAAATGCTTCTTAAATTGTGTTCATTTATTACCTATTTATCTGTTCCTTGTTGATATAGACTCAATATTTAATTATTATTCAAATATAAAACTTGATTTGTTTCAACCCCATGTTTCTCTGCAGATTTAATAATATCACCGCGTGAATTTATCGACCGATCAATAGTCTCACAATGCCCTTTACATTAGAGTTTGACACACGCAAATTCATTAACCCCTTAATGGACAGTGTTACAATTCAATTTTTTAGTATATACCTATGGTAGGTATATACCTAACTTTTGTACCATCTTTCCGATGAAATTGTTCATTTTTCAAAAGGACTACGACTTGATAAATTGGGTATGTCAGCATGTGACTGCCAATTATCTATAATGACATAATCCTCGTGTGGGGGGAGAAAAATCATCCTCGATGAGTCTGAAGGTGGGAATGGGGAAGTTTCACCCTTGGGGCAAGATATCTGAACAAGCCTCGGGTCTGGTTCAAATATCTTGCCCCTCGGGTGAAATGTCCCCATCCCACCTTCAGACTCATCAGGGATCAAAATATTCCCCCCTTCCCCCCACCCTCATTTGCTGGCTAGACAAAGGAGCCAGTTGTCCGGTTCCCTCAAGGTGAGATAGTTTGATCAGTTCATTCCAACGTTTTTTTCTAAGTTTTGTGGTTCAGTTTTCTGGTTTGCTACAAAAAACCTGGGTATCTTCCCCTCCACCTGTGAATGAATTTTCTTTTTCTTTTTTAAATTTCCTGGATTTTGCAGCTACAGCACGGAGAGTAGATACATTTTGTGATATAAGTGCATATTGTGGGCATCAAGTATGATTATTGGCCGTGGGGGTGAAGATACCCAGGCCAAAGCACCCTTTTATATATTTCCCCAACTTATGACTAAAAGTAATTTTTGAAATAATTTCCATTTTTCACATAGATTGGGGGGGGGGGGGGGGGGGGGGGGGGGGGGGTTGTAAGATGACCAGAGTATGGTTAGGCCACAATAAAAACAAGGACTATGCATTGCTAAAGCAGGGGTTGAGTTTTTTTTCATACCTGTAAGGTTGTCATTATAAGAAAATTGAATCCATTGATATTTGTTCAAATTATCACACTGAAGTGCTGAAAACGGACAAAAAGCAACTAATTAGGGCCACAATTCTGGCTGAACCGTACCAGTTTTTGAACTCGTAAAAGACAATAAGAAACTCTCACGTACCATATATTAACCGAATCCATTGATATTAGTTAAGTTCTTGCAATAACGAGATGAAAACAGGCAAAAACAAGAGCTGGACTGTCGTCTGGTGCATACCCCCATGTGGTGTACCGCTTAGTGTGGGCATACCTATGACCAACAAATATTATAGAAAATAATGAAAGTTATGAATATTCTCAGACTCACACACATCTGGATGCACGGACGGACACACAGATGGACGCATGTAATCCAGTATACCACTCCCACCCTCCTCCCATTTTCTTCAAAAGTTTTCAACAATTTCTAAGTCAAAAGGTATGGTAAATTTGTTTGGTGTTTGGAAGTTTTATGCAATGAGGCAGAAGACTTTGTCATAGGCAAACTGCATGCCATATTTCACTGAAATCCGATAACCCATACCTGAGATGCAGGCTGAACAGACAAATAATGTCTATTTCCTGTAATTTCTAAGTCAAAAAAGGGGGATAACTCTAAAAAGAAGAATGTGAGAAATATCGTTGAATCCTTTTTTTAAAGCCTATACCATAAGCAGTGTTCACGGCAAATTTCATTGCAATAGAACATTCGATACCCGAGATGTAGGCTGAACAGACAAAATTTGGCTTGGACGGACACAATTTCTAAGTGAACAAGTAATAAAAACAAGTAATGAAAAAATAACTAGTGTGGGCATACCTATGACCAACAAATATTATAGAAAATAATAATTTACTTAAGTTATGAAAGTTATGAATATTCTCAGACATACTCACACACGGACGCACAGACGCACGTAATCCAATATACCCCCATCTTCTTCGAAACTGGGGGTATAATTAACCAAATAAGGGCATAACTCCACTCAGTATGACAAACCACACCAGTTTTCAAACTCATTCCAGACGTTGTTAAAAAAGTGTCACACACCAAATATTAACCAAATCCATTGATATTTGTTCAAGTTATTGTGCTAATGAGCTGAAAACAGGCAAACATGAACTAATTAAGGACCATAACTCTGTTCAGTACGTCTATAATGCACAGTTTTCTAACTTGTTCAAGTCATTGTTAAGAAAGTTTCACACACATACCAAATATTGACCAAATCCAATGATATATACATCTGGAACTTAATTAAGCCTTTACCCAACGAATCGCCCGCATCCGCCCACGTAATATGCAAATTCAGCAGCTAAAAAAATATTATTTTTCGAAAAACTTTAAACAAAACCAGCTCAACGAGCTCGTTCCAAAGAGGGGTAACATGATATGGTTTTGTTGAAATTTTTTCGAAAAAATTTAAAAAATGATATTTAAAATAATAAATTTTGAAATCGTCTGCATTGGGTAAAGGGTTTAAGCACCCCGTTTTTTGCACAGTGGTGTTAATAGAAACTGTCATTACTTTCATGCTATCTTTCAGAAGGCCAAAACTGACTGTTTGCGGAAAGAATGGTCTTTTAACAATTGAAAGACAACACAATGATGAAAATATGCAGTATTTTAATGGCGCTAATTCCACATATCTGTCACTAATGTTTTTGATGGAAACATGTTCTCTCGACAAGTACGATGCAAGAATGGTCCATGACGAAACAATGCCGGTAATTACTGACAAAAAATGTAACGTGTGATCTCCTGAACACAATAGCAGTGTCTGACGTCAGTAGCGAGTGTATCCACCACGTGCCTGAATGACAGCCTGAACCCTCCTCCTAATGCTACCAGTGAGCCTTCTTATATGGTCCAGAGGCAACCGCTTCCACTCCTCTTCCACAGGTGGCTCCCTTGCTTGCATATGACGTCTATGAAAATCCCAGGTGTTTCCTAAAGGATTCAAATCGGGGCACAGTGCGGGCCAAGGTAGTGCTGTAATAGCATTGTTCTGAAGAAATGCTCTCACAGCATGGGAGCGATGCAGCCTCACATTGCCGTCCATGAATACAGGCTGAGTAGCCAACGGGTAGTTGTTAAAATGAGGCAGGACAACCGAATTGAGAATGTCCTGCATGTACTGATGACCACTGAGATTCCCATGTGCAGTAACCATATAAAGTTTACAATCATGAGAGAGGCATCCCCAGATCTTTACTGATCCTCCACCATAAGGAACAGGAGGTCTGGTGTTCCTGGGCACATAAGCTGTATTTCTAAGCCTCCACACTCATGTGATCATCTGTGACATGTAGCAGGAACCTACTCTTGTCTGACCAATGGACTCTCCTCAACGTCCTGAGATTCCAATGTTGTCATGCCATACACCGCTCCAACTGTCATTTTCGATGATGATAGGACAGAGCTGGATACTTGATGACCCTTCTGGACATCATACCCAGTGCTTTGAGACAGTTTTGGACAGTTCTGTTCCAACAAATGCCTCTTGAGGAGCCAAAGGCATGTCAAAACCCCACTTGAAGCAAAGGGTCCCAGCCTAACGAAGCGTGCCGGACTCCTACCTTCCCGAGGAGAGGTCTTTTGGGTTGTCCAGGCCTTGGTCGGTCCGTAACATCGTTGGTTTCTTGATGTTTTCGGACAAGTCTGCTGATGACAGAATGACTATAGCCAAGTTGCCTTTCAATAGCTTTGAATGACATGCCTGTTGCATGCATGCCAACGATTTGCCATCTAAGTGCCTCAGACAGTCTCCTCCTTGCCATGTCAACATTTATTGATAATAGAAGTTGAAGATTTTCTTGTTTTATACCCAGATATTGCTTGTAGATGATAGTGTTTTTTGTGACATTCGTGAGAAGCATGCTTCACATGGAGGGGATGTGTTTGGTGTACGCTATCAACCAGAAACATCATGTTTCACTAGATGAAATGTAGTGCAAGACATAGCAATCATTAAAACATAATAATCAGTAACAGCAACTTCACTGTCATGAAACATTTCAGGGGGTGCTTAATTAGGTTCCCGGTGTATATTTGTTGATGTTATCACACTACTGAGAAAGGTGATGACCACTTATACATCCACCTGCCTGCCCGGCTCATTGTCACACAATGAGATACTGCAGAAAAGGGTAAATTTTGTGGCCAGTTTGAATTCAATAAATTAAATTATGCACAAGACAAGTTTCTCTACCCCAGTAATTCTAAAAGTATAAGGCTTCTTTCGCCCTGGGAAAATGGACAAAAAAAACAAGAGAATTCGGTGAAAGTAAGCAGGCATTCAAGACGCTCTGGGGGCTATGCCCTGTTGGAAGTTGTACGGACCCGGTCTCAGAATGAATCAGTGAAAGAAAATGCCACAAAAGCGCGCTCGGGTTAGTTATGTTTGGTCATAGAGGGTATGTTGATAGTTGGACATGCTAGAGCCGGGAATTTCATAATATGGTGTAAAGGTGCCATAATTTATTTGGTCAGAGCTGATGACACAAAAGAGAGGACTTCTCAAAAAAGCTGCATTTAGCACGCAATAAGTTGGTGCAAAAGCTGAGGGATTGTTACTATCTTGCCAAGTTTTAAGTGCAATGAAGTCGAGTGAGACAACGGTTCTCAAAGTGCGTATTCACCAGTTTGATGTTCAAACAGAAGTGGCTATGAACGTAAGGACACTTATTATACCACACTTGGGCGTTAGTTGGAAGAAGAGACAATTAGAAAACCTACTAGAAAAGATTCCTTGTGGAGACTACTACAATGCTGGACCAAACTCATACAGAGGAGAGTGTACCTTCAACTGGTTATAACAAACAAAAACTTTATGGCACCTCATGACGAACATTCATATAAAGGACTGGTATTATAGTATTATGTGTATGAGAGAGGGTGATTGTGTGTGTGTATGTTGGCGTGTTACATAGAGGATATGGAATGAGTGTTTTTCTCATATAATAGTTATGAAACAAGTCTAAGAATTTACTGTTTTGGTGAGCCTCTGGCGAGTCCAACCGGGAAAATTCGGATGAGTTTCATAAATATTATATGAGAAAAACACTCATTTTCATATTCTATTTATCATATGACACACACACGCACAAATAACCCATCACCTAACTTGAGTTGCAGACGGCACTTGGAAAAAAACATCCTTGTATAACTAAAAATTTTCACTTTTTGCTTCCAAAACATAGGTTATGACCCCTCAGTGGAACGAGCTCATCAAGCTCGTTCCATTGAAAGGTCATAACCTATGTTTTGGAAGCAAAAAGTGAAAATATAAAATGAATGGCATTTTCCTTGTAGGTAAAAGATTAATACAATATAACCCACCCTAAATAGGACAGATAACGTAAATTCTCCCTACTGAAATTATGCAAATGTCACCCAGTTGTATTTTGTTTAGCCAATCAAATTGTCCAGTTTTGAAATTGACCAATGAAAGCTCCCAACTCTAATTATGCAAATTATGAAAATGTGGCCCAGTTTTATTTTGTTCAGCCAATCAAATTGTCTAGTTTTGAAATTGACCAATGAAATTGACGGAAGTCTTTATTTATCACTGACTAATATGAAAACAAAATATCAAATGTTTTAAAGTGAACAAACCAGACGAGTCATACAGTAAAGTGTAATATTAATCAAATAAATATCTACTCATCTATTATTATTATGTCTACCATCTGCCATTAAGAATTCACTGAAACCTCAGAGGCTAAGACCCATCCAGCCTTTTGACTCATCAGAGTACATTCACCGAATCAGCTCCGTAGACGAGGTGTGTGTACTCAGCCTAGTGAAAGGCTCAACTCAATATATCGCCCAACATACTGTTGACAGACTTCATAAAACTATAGGTTGAGTTTTTAAGAAAAACTCAACAAAAAATTGCCCGACTTTCATCCAATTCGTTTTCTAAATTCAGGAACCTGGGTGGGCATATTTTATTTTGTAACAGTATAAATATTGTATTCAAAATCAGGGATCACAACTGAACTTATAGACTGGTTGATGATTGTTTACTGCCACTTATAGTCTGTAATGCTGTATTCTTTCACAACAGAATGACAACAGTAGGAAAGGGTAATTATTTGAACCTCTGCACAATATAGGACACAAAGAGTGCAATATTCTTATTTATTGGGGTTCAACAACACTTTCGACAGCCAGTTCACCTTGTGTCAGGCAGTGTTTCGTGTGGAACAAGCCAAAGAAACACAGAGCAGTGCCAAACAACTGTCAAACTCCCCAACATACTTACTCCGCACAAGGAAGAGTTAACATTGGTTTGAAGGGGAGGGGGGGGGGGGGGGGGTATGCAACAAAGATGAAGTGAGACTATATTTGTTTTTAATTTATTCAAACAACTACAGTGTCAAACAACTGTCAGACTCCCCAACATACTTACTCTGCACAAGCAGGGGTTAGCATTGATTGAAGGGGTGGGAGGGGGGCTGGTAACAAAGATGAAGTGAGACTATATTTGGGTTTATTAAATTTATTCTATACAGTTTATTAATATGTACAGTATAACATTATAATTTTGGCCATTTACATTTTGTACACAAAAATGAAGATGAAAGCTGAAGATGTTTATTGCTAGTTCACAGCAGCATCAACTATTTTTCAATAGCTTGGGGAAAATATATCTGGTTACCATTTTTGATAGGGCTATTTGCCAAGGATGAAAACGATACCTTTTGTGTCTAATTCATTATTGTTCTTCAATAATATTTTCAAACTATAATAATGAGGAATTCACCAATTACATATTGTGTAAAAGAGCTTGGTGAGCTTTTCAAACAAGATGTAATTCAGGCCTGCCATAGTAAGGCTATCAGATTCTGAACATATGGCCTGTGCACAAGCACTGTTTCAGCCAATGGACCTCCGGGAAACTTGGAGGTCCATTGGCAGAAACATTGCTGTGTTTGCTATGAGTAACCTGGAGAACCTGCCATGCTTTGGATGTCATTCTATATGGCAATTGCGCGCAAGTCTAAAATTGATTAATTAAGACCCATAACACTGTAACAAAAATTTTTTCGAACTCACTTGAGATATTATTGCAAAAGGCCTGTATGGCAACCATTAGTCAAATCAGAGAACGTTTGTTCAAGTTACTGCACTGACAGTGTGACGATGCCTGTCTGGACGCACACCAACCATTGCCAAATCATGGGTCTTGGTTGTTTACACAACTTGACCAAAAATCAAAAACATTTCAACAGAACCATATTATTGAGTCACAAGATAAGGTTTTGTTGAATTTTTTTGAAAAATTTCAAAACACAACAATTAACCCTTCACCTATCGAATTTCCCACATCCACCTGCGTAATTAGCAAATTCTGCAGTTGAAAGAAAGAAATTTTTCAAAATATTTCAACAAAACCATATGTGACCCCTCATTGGAATGAGCTCATCGAGCTCGTTCCAATGAAAGGGTCACATGATATGGTTTTGTTGAATTTTTTTTTAAATTTTAAAAAATAGTAATAAAAATAATAAATAGAGGATATAGAATGTTTTTCTCATATAATATTTATGAAATGAGGTGAGACCAAACGGAAAATTCGGACGTAAAAATTACCAGTTGCACGCAATTGGGTGGTAAACGTGGCTCTGAGAGCCACATTTACCGCCCAAGTGTGCACTTCTGGTGTAAATTTACTGGACAGGAGTCAAAGAAGTTTAACACTGTGAAACATGTTCAATTTAATGTAGTTCTTTCGAGTCTCGACTTATCTAGGAGGGAACAGACAGTAAACACTGTAAAATATGTTCAATTTAATGCAGCAGTTCGCGAGTCTCGACTTGTTTAGTAGCACACAGTATTGCAATCAGAATCGGCCAATTGTGGGCTCAAATAACTGGTAATCAGTCAGCAGCCATTTTTGGTAATCAGTTGAACACTCTACCTAATCTGCTCCAGCCATATGTTATGGTGGAAGAGCCAAGAGAAATCTCGTCCAGGCATGTATGATATCCTTTCATCAATGAGAGACATAGACCGAAAGAGACGGAATCTTGAAGAGACAGACAGGTACAGATGTAAGTATGCAAAGAGTACAAAAGCATGTAATTTCTATTTCTTCATAAATACATACGCTTCATTTCATACATATAAAATAAAAAAACACAAACCACACTTTCATAAAATGTTCACCACCCTACTCTCATAGAAGTTGCAAAGTAATGTGTTGAAATTCCATCCAAGAATCAGTGATAGGCAATATACAAAGATGATTCCAGTGATTGGATAAAGGAGTGCTCTGGTGTTTTTCACGAACGGCAAAGCTGCAAGATAATGAAAAAGGAATAAATATGATCAGATTTAATACAGTACAGTAAAATCCCCTTATTACTGATACAGGTACCCTGCAACATGGAGTTCTCCAGAATTCCAACAAAATTTGTGATCCCAAATTTCTAACTATATTAACCCATTATCTAACGAATCGGCTGCAACTACCCACGTAATTTACAAATTAAGTAGTTAAAAAAAATATATATTTAAAAACTTTTAATGGAACCATATCAAGTGACCCCTCATTGGAACGAGCTCGACAAGCTCATTCCAATGAGGGGTCACAAGATAGGGTTCCGTTGAAATTTTTTGAAAAATTTGAAAAAACAAATATTTAAATAATAAATTTTGATATCGTCTGCATTGGGTAAAGGGTTAAATTTTCCATCCTTTACTTGAGATAACTAGAAAATGACTGATGATGCAAAACAATGTCTTGCACAACAAAAAATATAATTTTGGGGGGCTTAAGCTTGCAACTCAGACAAGCTCATTCCAATTAAGTGTAATAAGCAAATTTTCAGGCAAGAATTGAATGAATAAATGAATAAAAATAAATAATCGTCAAATCCAGTCTTCAACCGGAAACAGCACACAAGAAAAATTCCTGTTCTCATACTGAATGGTTACAATTTGGAGATTCATTATTGGAGTTAATTCTACATCTAAATGTGGTCGCCTATTGGTTGGCTCAGAAGCCTACAAATTCTATCAGATAACCTTTCCATTAGGATTCAATTGGACAAGTTTAAGATTGTACATATTAATATCACCAGTTTTCGACCAATCTACATATTCTGAATATGGCATACGTTTAGAAGCTTGCGATTTTAATAACCAGGATCACCACGATATAGCTTTAGCTGCTGATGTGGCATTGAGCACCATTAAATTAATAATAATTATTAGCCGGTTGTCTTTTAGGCGAATATATGTATTATTCGGTACCCCGCTTTTTCACTGATTCCTGACCACTTCCCTCTTTGTTTTGTAGATTTTTCCTTCAAAAAAAGGGTGGCGAGGGGGGGGGGGGGGCGAGGGGGGGGATTTTCTCTTTACCTCTTCTGGCCTTATAATAAGTGTGTGTAACTATGATTGAACCTGTTATAGTCTGTAGATTATTCTGATCTTATGTACAGCTTGTTACATTATATATGACGTGTGTTTGTGAGCGTTAGTCTCTCTCGGACACACTTTTCCTAATTTTAAGTGCCTTATTCCGGACTAGCCTTAAAATTGGGGGCTCATTACACCCAATTAGCATAATCAATTATGCTAAGTAATAGGGAATTACTTGGATATTGTTCCTTATTTCGGTGGTATGTCTTCTCTATTGTTGTATAGAGAGACATATAGGAAATTGCATAAAATTTTAATCTCCTTTTCACCTTGGGAGTTCTCGTGCAGGCTAAGGAGCAGTATTTTGGTCTGCTATTTCTTTACAGTACGTGCCAAGTGTATTACGTCTCAAACACCCAACGCGGTGGTCGTTTTTTAAAAAATCACCGGCAGACACCGTGTCACACGGTGTGATTATGAATGAATAAATCACCGTGTCCATACCGCGTTCAAGGGTGAAAAAGATTAGTGACTTTTTTTTACACTGTAAGTCTCGATTACCAATAAAACAATGTGCTCCCGTAACTCTTTTGAAGTGCCGCCGGAGATAAAACAAACTTGAAAATTAAAACATAAAATTAAAAGACACGTGGATATTGTTTCTGACACCCTTCCCTCCACCGACAGACGCCGTTGTGGCCCATTTGCAAACGCCGTGGGAAACGCATGTAAACTAGATTTCTGATCATATTGTGGGTTTCAGAAATCGGCTTTTGAGCGAGTTTGTGGGCCGGTTGAGTCTCGTCAGCATTTAAAAAAAACTTTAAAAGATTTTAAAAAAGCAATATTATTCAACCTCTAACGTGTGATCAGAATGAAAATACTCAGACTGAGGCAGTGTAGGCAGCAATCTCACATGCAATTGAAATCGGAAATAAAAATAAAAAATATCGTGACTGATACAATGTTGACATTTGACGCTGTGTGGATCCGAAAAGTTCTATTAATTTATCGAATGTTCGGTGACATTAAAGTTAACTTTACAGACAAAATGGAAACACAAGAACAAGGGTTAAATCCATAACCGTAATTCCAAAGAAAACACAGAGTAGGCTACATGTACTTAAAGGAACCAAATTCACCCCCCCTCCCCCACCCTTTATTTATTTATTTATTGGTGTTTAAGGTCACATACTTATGCACAATGGCTAATCGTGACCGTGACAGTTTTACGGGTGGAGGAAGCCGGAGTACCCGGAGAGAACCACCGAGCAACGACGAGCAGCTGTCAGCTCCCCAACATCGTAACTCTGAACTCTGCACCGCAGCACAGGCAGGGGTAGATTGGTTGAAGACATGCGCACCATCGACGTGCAGTACGCCTCAGTACACAGCGTCATCGTGCCCCCATGTAGGCAATCGGGGTGAAGTGTCTTGCCCAAGGACACAACGCGGTTGCCGCAGGTGGGTATCGGACCTCTCGGCTTGCAGCCTGCAACTCTACCAACTGAGCCACCGTGTCCCCCCTTTTCAAATCGACAAAAGTAAAAAAAAAATTGAAACAAGTGTGTGGAGACGTAAATGGATGTGAACAGATCAACACTTGCACAAGAATAGACCTGGTCTGTGCGTGTAAATCCTCTGCGCATCAAACTGAGAACGAAAAGTATTAAAGCCTTCAGTCTTAACTCCACCCGTCTTTTATTTTATGGAAATATAGCCTATGGTATCTTGCGTTTGTGGCAGTAAAATTGACGAGCACTTTTACTCAGAAATCCCTGGTAGCTAAGAGAAGCAGAGTATTTCAAGGTCTATCAATGAATGTCATGAAGGATTCAGCAGGATAAGTACCCCCCCCCCCCTCTCTCTCTCCCTCCCAACAAAACGTCCTCCAATACAGTTTTGGAGCGATACAGGCCTACTTTGCCCCGGGTCCCGAGTTTCGGTTAAAAGTGAAAATGAAATCATACATAGGCTTAATTTTTTTTTCAATTCAGAAAATGATTGCCCGATCCCAAGGCAGATTCAATTATTTTTTTAAAAATGATTTCCGGAAAAACATGTCTGTAGACTCTTAAATGGAAGGAGCTCGGTCCAACGAGAGCTCACGACCTGAGCAATAATAATTAAGTTGATGCAAAAAAAAAAAAAAGATTTTTTTCAGCTGGACTTGTTTGGGCTTATTACAGACCTATCTGTTTAACCTACCAGTGAATGCAGCCAAGGGTTAACTAATAATTAAATGATGAAAACTGCTTTCATTTTCAAAAGTGGGGTTGGGCAAAAAAAAATGTATCTGAATTGCCCCCCCCCCCCCCTTTACTGTTAATTGGTAAAATTATTATAAAAAATAAACAAATAAAAAGGCAGCCATGTCCATCAGTGATATCCAAATTACTTCAAACAGAAGTTATTTCCGCAACAGCAGAACATCAGAAATCAGTCAAAAGCCAATTTTACGGTCGGGGGTTCTCTCACCACAAAGTCGGCTGTTTGGGGTGAATCGATATTCTGATCGGACATGCATTTCTGAGTTAAATGGATAAAGAAACGCGCATTCAAATGAAAGAAAAACAGTGATCGTATGTTTTGACTATTTATTCATCAATATCATATGAAAGAACACACCAGAAAGTGTGTTTTTTAAATACGAGGGCATTATTTTTTCACAACTTCGAAACAACACGTGTTTGAAAAGTCTGCCATTTTATCGTCTGAATGCTTTTCGGTCCGCTCAGTTCGCCCCGCCGGGTTAAATTAACGTAATATAACTTAGTATTTTGGTCTAGAGGCTTTGAAACGAATTCTTGAGGTGTTCAAACTGAAGTATGTCCCCAGTGTGCTGTAAGCTTTTTTTACAGAACCTGAGCACACTGTGTGAGTGGAAACAACCAATACTTACCCCTCGTCTAATCGCAGCCACTAAGTGTGTACTATTGGCAAATTATGGATAACAGCCTTGCTTTGAAAACACAGACAGATGAAATTTAGAATCAGGCTTTTTTTTCTTCAACTCAAGAAAGAGTTCACTGAATTTGGCAGCTGATAATTTTGACACTTATTCCCAATTAATCGACTATGTAAAAATGAGTCACACCTCAACATCCTTATAGAGTTAGCACATATAACTATAATAAATAATTCTAGTAGTTTGTTCAGCAATTAAAACCAGTGGCAATAATCTTTTTAATAAGACAGTCACCACAATAGGATTAATGATCAGAAGTTTAATCAAACAGCAACCGATTATTGTATAAACCTTATGTTATTCTTAATAGCCTATTGATATAGACGGATTAGTTCGAATTTTGCTTCAAAACAGAATCGCTTGACAATAAGACTCTGGCAGCCAAAAACGTTTGAGATGAAGAGAGAAAGGTGAACTTATGCCAGAACTGTGAAAACCCGTTTAATCAGAACCACGGAATACATATACTAGTAGCCAGTTTATGATGGGTGGGGTTGTGTCATTCCCCCCCCCCCCCCCAAGAACCATAGGAATGAGGCCAGGACGACTACAGCCCTCCGTTGCCACAGAATTGATATGCCGCAGGGGGGGGGGGGGGGGGGGAGTGGAGGGGGGGGGGGGGGCATTGCACAGTGATGACCCATGTAGAAGATTGGAGGGGTAGGAATAACCCATTACGTCCAGCCATTACCGAGGCGATTCACAATGGGGCCACCTCATATAAAAGAATTTGCTTGTACACTTATTTGTTATCATGAGGTGTCCAGCAACCTGGCGGCTCATAGATAGCCTACCATATGGCCTGTTATCTGAAAATTCGCTTGATGTTCCAACAAGCTTTTTGTCAAATCCCTCATTGGGTGGAGGGGGGGGGGGGGGGCTTGTGTCAAAATCGGAAAGTGGTCGGAAAATTGACCATGGCGATGTTGAGAATGGAGGGTGGGGCTGGTGAACAAATTAATTGCGCCGATAGGGCGAGGGTAAGGTTTCCGCCAATGAATATAATTCCCCCCCCCCCCCCACCAGCAGCACCCGATTGAGGAAAACCTAGCTAGATGCCCTTGGCACAAGGTACAGATTAAGAATCTTAGTCGGGGTGAAATTTATTTTTGGCCTGCAGTGTAGACCCGAATGACTTTCCGAAAAATGGAAGATGGGGGGGGGGGTGGGGGGTGGTGGGGGGGTAGGCCTACGCACAAAAGTTTAATTGGCCTACCGATGAGATTTTCCTTGCCCCCCCCATCCCCCCCCCCCCCCCCCCCCCCCCCCCCACTGATTTGCAATGCATCTGGGCCAAAACAGAACAGACCCCGTGATGCTTCTTATCACTGTTAGTGACAACGTGCGGCAAAACCATTAAATGACATGGTTGGAGGGGGGATGCTCAAGGGGGCGGCTCTCAAGAAATTAAGTTCTGGCATGACCTCAGAAGCTCGGCCGTATTTCCACCGAGTGGTGGGGGTGAAATGTGACGTTTCAAGAAAACGTTTTACCCGAGGTTGTCAAATGTCGACGTGTCACCGATATTATGGTCCCGTCCCTTAGATCATTTTTCTGAGCCACCTTAAATAGGGCCTATTGATTTTAGTTGACATTTTATGTTTAGACAAAGAGTTATTATTATTATTTAGGATCTAGACATGGAAGTGCTGATTTACATGAAGGGTCTACCATAAAATGGCGAAAAGAAAGACAGTGGGGCAAATAGGGACACTCACAGTTCGCCGAGGGAACGGCACCGTGGTACCAACTCATCACAACTCGCCTGTCTTTTGTTTCTGTTTCTGCCTTTTAACGGCTACAGATTGTTGGGATTTAAACAGAAAAAAAATCTCCACGGTGCACCTTTTTCCCTCACACCGCCAGAATCACATTTCAAAACTGCAGTTGAGAAACGAGTCAAACCCAGAGTCCAGGTTGATTTAATAAATAGATTTTCGGTGGGTAAACTTACCAAATGCATTAAATAATATTTAGGTAGGCTAGTCTGGGTTAGACAACAGAATGCGTACACAGTTTTCGTACCAGTCAAAGAAAACATCGACTCTGGGTTAGCGATTTGTTTTATTTCAAGCATTTTCAATTTATTTATATTTTCTTCATGTGAAAAAATATCGAGAGAATATAACCACGTGTGAATTATTTTGTGAATTGCGAGTTGACAGAAGCACATACTCTTATTATTATTACATACTCAAAGCGTCACGGTTGAACACCGGGTCACAACAATACCCATGTATAAATCCTTTGTTTTCTCAAATTTAATTAACTACTGTTTTCACGGAACAAAGATTTGATCTTCATAATCCTTTTCATGCCACGCCATGGTGTTAAAAAATCAACACCGTGTGACACCGGATGAAAAATGCGATTTTCACTCAGCACGGGGGCGGGTGATTGGGACGTAATACACTTGGCACGTACTGTCCTAGGCCATCTGCCTTTTTACAATTCAGCTAAGTCTGGGCTATCGGTTTTAGCATAAAAATATGATAAATTTAAAGTAAATCTGTATATTTTTTATATTTACCAATGGCCCAGACGGGATGGCCCTCCCATGAGTGGGCACTCATTCCTCCCCACTGAGTTATCACTTCAGTAGACACAACTAGGAAGAATGATGTTGGCGCCAATTCCGGTCTCTTCCTGGGTGCTGCTCATGCGCAAGTAATAAAAGTATGGAGGGCCAGATAGGACTTTTAATTTTTAGTATTGTATGCAAATTTGTGTCTGGCCCTTAACCCTTTAAAACTTTAATTATCCTGATGTTCAAACGTCACTGGAAATTCAATTTCTTCAACGTTTTTCAAAATGCGATGTCGGAAAGTACAAATAACAAGATATTTTTCACATCAGGGATTATCTGGTTGAGGTCTAGATTATTTCTGGTGGTCTGAATTTGTTATTGAAAACTTATTTTATTACAAATTATTGGAGAGTGCCTAGATGCACTCTCCAATAATTTGTAATAAAACAATATTTGTGTTTGACTGAACATGAAATATTAGCAAAGAAAGTGTTGACTTTTCCTCTGGTATCCTCATTTTTTGAAAGCCCTGATAGTGGCTTCTAGCACTCAACCAGTTAAGAAGTCTTGACAGCAGGATTATATTAGTATTTTAAGCTGCGATAACATTTGGCTCAACGGTTGTCATTGAGCGCTATTCGGGGAAAATAGAAATTAAGGTTAAAACTTTAAAAAAAAACGAAAAGTTAAAAAATTTATAGTAATTTATATATTTTTTATACTTACCAATGACCCAGACATAGCTGGTGCTAACTCTTAAAATATAGGGCCAAACACAAATTTTGCCCTCCAATCCCCAAAATTTGCATCTAAAACCAAAGAAAACATGTCCTGAGTGGCCCTCCACACTTCACCTCTACTGAGCATGCGCAGTGTCAAGGACGTTCCGAAATTGGCGCCATTATTCATTCTTATAACCAGTGCCTGGTAAGCGCTATGTACTCAGCAGGGAGGTATGAGTTCCCAACTCCTGGGAGGGCCATCCCCGTCTGGGTCATTGGTAAGTATAAAAAATATATAAATTACTATAAATTTTTTAACATTTTTATACTGTACCAATGACCCAGACATAGCTGAATAGTAAAAAGGCTGGAGGGCCTAGGCCATAGAGCAAGTTGGAATACGCTCAATTATATAAAATAGAGTCATCCCCTCTAGGCAAAAAGAAGTATTAGGCCTTACATGTATCTTTCTTATTTATGTTAAATTAGAAAGATACAACACCTTGCAAAAATGAGCATCATACATCCATGTACTCTATTAATATCTAGTATAATCGTTATCCGAATAATATTTAAAGTAAGCCAATTAATAAAGTAAGTCTAGAGAATAGAGACTCTTTATACTCCTAAAAAGTGTCTGAGGATTGTATAATAACGTCCGTTTGACACGTGCTATATTCAAAAGCTAAACTTTAAAAACTAAGACCTGAATGAATTTTTAAAACATAAACTTCTCACTAAAAAACCATCCCAGTAACAGCTCAGAATTACTAACTCCGGAGGAGGTATCCCCTTGTTTTCATAGTAAAACAGGTGACCCAAGGGAACACCCTCCCCCCCCCCCCCCCCCCTTTTTCTTGCCCTGGGTCAAATAGCCCAGAGCGAAGAGGGCAGCAGAACGGAGTCACTGCCGAAACAGACAGCCTACCTAGCTATAGTAGCAACTGTTAAGTGAATGACATTCTGAGCAGTAGATAACAGACCTAACAAAAGAGGCCTCCAGAAATAGACTCGATATTTCTGAGATAAAAAATTCATGAATGTGGATGGCTGAGCACAATGAGCAGCCTTCAAAAATCTATAATAGCGACACTATTAATGTAAGCCCAAGATGTAGAAAGAACTCTTACTTCATGAGCCTAAATCTCAAGCACAACTGCTGAGTCAATGATATACCATAAGCAGTACCGATAGTTTATTGAATCCATTAGCAATAGAATGGAGCGTAACGTCCTTCTATTAGGCATCAAAGACAGAAGAAGCTTATGTCCGTAGTAATAAACAGATATCTGTTTATAAATACGTAAAACTCTAACCGGACAGAGTAAAGGCCTATGCCCGTACGAAGACAGAAGGACCTTAATAACAATAGGTTCCGGATATTATTAGGAGCCTGACTCTTAACCAAAAATCCAACCTAAATAGTAAAGGAAGTAGGGATTCCGAAACTACGAAAGTGAGAATCATCCACCGATAGTCCATGAAGCTCACTGACTCTTCAGTAAAAGAGAAGCCAACAGAATTACTGTCTAAAAGGTCAGAATTTGAAAACTACTGTTTCCAGAGGCTCAAATGATTACTTAGCTAAATAAGAACCGAAGTTAAATTCCATATAGAAATTTAATCTAATGATTTTAAGTCTATTTATCGAAAAGTTACTAACTGACTTAGATAAAGAAACATAAGACTCAATTGTAAACTATCATAGAGTGCATAGGTATGAGATAACATAGACCTATAACCTTAATAGTATCAGGCTGCAGTAGATCTTGTCAAACAAGTATACTAGAAAGTTGCAATGAGTAGTATGGAGGGATCAACAATATCAACACAGTGATCCCTACAACAACGACGGAAGAGCCTCCACTTTAGCCGCATAGAATAGCGAAGAAGAGGTTCTCCTACAGTAAGAAATCGCGTCCAAAGCTCGTCCAGTACAATGCTTACAATGTAATAAGGACCACACAACGGAATACGTGAAGGTTGAGACCTTGCGGGTTGTGATGAAGATGACACGATTTTCCCCAGCGAAAGAAGATCCTCTCATGGAGGAAGTTTCGCGTTAAGTCCCACAGAAGACATCTGAGTAAATTTACCCACGGTCTCTGTGAAGACAGAGATGCTATCAACAGAAATGTATTGTGGATGTTTATCTTAGCAATACTTGCTGAAACAACAGCGCAGGAGGATACGCATATCCTATCATTCCGTCCTATTAGATCAATAGAGCGTTAACAACATAAGCTCAGAGATCCGGACATGCAAACACATACGTCTGCAATTGATTAGCAAGTTGTGTCATAAATAAATTATCATTGGGCGCTCTCATTGATAGCAAATCTGATTGAATACTTGTTTGTTTAGAGTCCATTCTGACGGCAACAAGCGACCCTTACGTGAAAGGGAGTCCGGTAATACAATCAGACGACCCGGAATATGACGGACCGAATCAGAACTAGGTGTACTATAACAAACAGAAGGATTATTTCCGTTAAATTGAATAACGGAATCGAATGAGTGCCTCCCTGGTTCCAGAGATACGCAACTACTGTCATATTATCGGACAGGATTTGGACATGCGTTTCTGAATAATGTTCATCCAATGACATAAAGCAAGCCTAAAAAACATTATTCCGTGGAAGATAAGTGCTTGCCTAGAGACTGCGGAACCCAAAGACCCTGGCACTACGAATCCGTTGGGAACCCCAACCTGTTTGACTGGCAACCATCATAAATATAAAACTCGGATCCGGCAACTGCAGTGGCACTCACTGAGTCAACCACCGAATGTTTGCCCCAGTCTGAATCTCTTGCTACACTTGATAGACAAGAGAACATGTATATCAAGCAATTCATGGATTGCTGAAAAGTTGCCGTCGAAGAGAAGCTTCTCCGAGACCGAAGCAACTCTGAGAGAGTTCTTCACCTTACTATCCACGCACATGGATGTAGCTAGGTCTGCGTCACGTCTAACCAACTCCAATCAGCCACTGAAGGGCGGAGTTATACGTGGACAAACTACTGCCCTTGAAAGAAATCACATTGAGGATCATATCCCGGAATTCTTTCTCTAGAAGACGTAATGGTAGCGCCTCAGTAAGGTGGACTACGTATGATAAAGTGTCTAAGTTAAGTCTATTAGACATCATTGTCATTTCCAACATTGTGGTTGGAAAAGGCATAGACGGCGAAAAAGATAATTTCCAGTCTTTAACCCCGCCGTCTAGACGCATATAAACTCTCGGTATGCCCTGTTCTGCCAAAATAAAATATTCCTAGAAATGATAAAAGGCAGAATTGAGCATTGCGGACAAGAAACTAAACTATCATGCTTGGTAGCAGGCTTATATATATATAGCGTCGATAAATAATACAAATGTTCTAATGACATTATTGGACTGCGTCGGTAAGTCAGGGACAATGTCCCTGAACCGATCCAAAATTCCATGTCCAATGACGCTATAAGTCTCTTATCCAACATCGCAGCAATGTAGTCCGAAGGAACAACCGCTGGAAGATAATGCCGGAAGAAATGTATGGCAGCTTCCGTTGTTCCGAAAGGGAAAACTCGAAATCGTCCGAATCCCTTTCGCCATCCTGTCGGACCCTATAAAGCGTTCGGTTGTCCGAACCTGATGCAACAGCAGAGCGCACCGACCCAGCACCGTCGGATAATTCCTGATCCGACCGAGAAACTGTCGATTGCTGGGATGCTGCGATAAACTGTGCTAACTTGGATAGCACGTCCGTCACTGAGGCCTGTGGAGAAGCGGTCTTACGATGCATTGCCGCTGGTAACTCCGTGATCGTTACCCCGTGCATACTTCTATTATGCGAGCGAACGGAGTGTATAGGCCTTGTGTCCCTTGGCTACCGGATGGCGTGACCTGTTCGCTGTGGGATCACTGCATGACGAAACTGGTCGGATACTCGAGGTCACGTAGTCAATGTGCGGTCGTGTGCGGTGCTGTGAGAATGAGGAAGCATTATCGACAGTCTCTCGGTCTGTCAATATAACAGAGCGTCCCGAGCGGCGGACATATGCTCCGAATGCGAAATATCTGAACCACAACAAGCGGTCCCCTATGTTGTTGTACGAGAGAGGGACCTCTCTCGCTCACAGCCTGGACGGACCTAGACGAGCCAGGAACCGGACTAACAGGCTTCCTCCGATCTGTCCTCAATCCGTCGTCACTGGGTGAGTACTAAAGTTATTATAGTGCTCGCATCACCCAAATCTCCTTCCTAGACCGCAACGGACAAACCCGGCTGCCGAACCATTCGATGAATGGACGCTACACCAGGTGAGCTAGTGAATGTCACTCCGTCGATCCTACAAGGGACCTCTTAGGCGATAGACATATACCATGAGCACTTATTGCCGCTAGCTCTTCATTAACTATGACGACAGAGGCACACTTTGAAAGACATCTCCGTAACTTTGCGAACAAGAAACCAGAAATGCTTGGCAATAGCAAGCATATAATAATAATATATATAGCGTCGTTCAATAATTCGAAAGTTTGTGTGACATTATTGGACTATTTCGGAACTGAGGGACGATGTCCCTGAACCGAACCAAAAATTTCTAAGTCCACCGACGCTATCAGTTTCTTATCTGGCATCGCAGCATTCTGGTCCGACGAAAGAACCTGTAGAAGATAAAGTCAGATGACATACACAACAGCATATGTTGTTCCGAAAGGGAAAGCTCGAAATCCTCCGAATCCCTTTCGGCATCCCGTTGGACCGGATGAAATTTTCGGACGTCCGTACCCGCTTCCACGGAGCGTCTCGACCCAGCATCGTCGGATAATACATGATGCGACAGATTCAGTCGTTGCTGGGATGCTGCGATAAGCTGTGCTATTTGGGATAGCACGTCCGTCACCGAGGCCTGTGCAGTAGCGGTCTTACGATGCAATGCCGCCGGAAGCTCCATGTACGTTGACTCCCGCACACTTTCTTATGCGAACGTCCAGAGTCTGCAGGCCTCGTGTCCCTGGCTACCGGATGGTATGACCTGGTCGCCGATGATTCTCCGATTGGCGAAGCTGACTGGATATCCGAGGTCACGTAGCCAAGAGCGGTCGTGTGTGCTGCCATGAGAATGAGGAAGCCTTATTGACAGTCTCTCCGGACTGACTATATGTCGGAGCGTCCCGAGCAGCAGACGTATGCTCCAAATGCGAAACATTTTGTACCACAACATCTGGGGCCAGACGTTGTTGTACGAGAGAGGGGCCTCTCTCGCTCGCCGTCCGGATGGACCTGGACGAGCTAGGAACCGGACTAAAAGGCTTCCTCCATTCTCCCTCTAATCCGCCGTCACTGGGTGTGCATTTGGTTGATTTATGGTGCTCGCATCACCCCAAAACTCCTTCTAGACCGCAACGGACGAACCCGGCTGCCAAACCATTCGATGAATGGACACTACACCGGGCGAGCTAGCGGACGTCAAAGGCCGTCGAACCTACTAGGGTCCTCTTAGGCAATTGGCGTATTTACATGAGCACTTTTCCGCTAGCTCTTCATTAATTGTGACGACGGAGGCACACTTTTGGATACATCACCCTAATCTTGATCGTCTGAAACAGAAATTGATAAAGTAGAGTGACCCTGCGGGGAAAGGACCGGAATGTCCAATTCCCCACTAACATACCGTGACACACGCTTCCCATGTTGTCATCGAAATTATCACATACAGAACAGGAGCTAGTGCGAGTACATTGACTACATATACAATGATTATAAAAGTCAGAGGAAGATTTCCTCTTATTACAATTGACCAAAATCCTTTCAATGTGAAAAGAAAACAAAGTCCTAGTACTCGCACCAACCCCTGACAATCAAAATACATAATAATATGATCCATTAACATAGAAAAAATAATTGAAATCAAAAAATTATGAAAAAATATTTTTTCAAAACAGCCCAAGTTTCTGAAAAGTAACGTTGAGCCCCAATGGATCCCAAGCCTAAGTGTGGACAAAAATTTTAAAAATATTTTAAACAATTTATGCAACACTTACGAACAATAATAATGTATCTAGTTATGATTAAATTAACATCAGATATTATTTTCAAGAAATCCCCCCTCACACAGAGGGCTGTTGTAAATACAAACAATAAGTGTAAAACACTAGAATAAGACTCCAGGCACCCAGGCCCGAAATCAGTTACCCATAAAACACTATCTGATGCAAAACAGAGACTTCCAGGGAAGAAACTGCAGAACATCAGATGGTAGATGCAGAACACTACGCCTAACCACCCATAGGTGAAGACGTAAACATGGGGAAAAGAACAGAATTCATTCTGTTATTCAGCTAAAACTCCCAAGAAATTTTAGTAATAAAATTACAGAAAATATGCCAAAAGCATGGGAGAATAGCAAGAGGGGACTTAAAGGAAAGGGAGAGAGGAAAACACTGAACAAGCAGTGTAACTTGATAACAAGAATGACAACAAAATGGCTGCTGCCTCGAAAATAGGTAACTTAACATAATTTCATTAAAAAATTTTAAGTTACAGCCCTGATAATTTTCTGTCTCCTTAGAATCACCATTTCACTAATATTTAAGTGTCTGGCATCATTTAAACTGAGATTTACAAGCACAAAGATCAGTCAGATGTTAACTGATGAAGGGCCAAACTAAGAATGAATAATGGCGCCAATTTCAGAACGTCCTTGACACTGCGCATGCGCAGCAGAGGTGAAGTGTAGAGGGCCACTCAGGACATGTTTTCTTTGGTTTTAGATGCAAATTTTGGGGATTGGGGGGCAAAATTGTGTTTGGCCCTATATTTTAAGCGTTAGCACCATCTATGTCTGGGTCATTGGTACAGTATAAAAATATAATAACAAAACAAATGATCAGAAAGTATCAATGTGCAGTTTGATTTCGTACGTCATAAGCCATACAAAAGTATCAACAATTTAATAATATTGAGGTTGCACCATGTAAGTCTGGGCCATTGGTTTAGTATTAAAATATTATAAAGTTACAGCCCTGAACAACCGAAACCACCATACTTCACTTTCAGCATCCTGCTACAATGTTGATTCCACGAAAACCATCATTGATTTGTGTCTGGCATCTTCAAAAATGAGATTTTAAAGCACAGATGTCAGTTTAGTTGTTACTGACTTTGGGCCAAACAGAAGAACCTCAGTCTGAATCAAGGTCTCAAACCTAAACAGCAAGAGGTAGCCAAAGAATAAATTGGCACACTGTATGGGATAGCATCAGCAAATTCACCTTCTGGGGACCTCATTCTGTAAATGACAGATTGCTTATTTTAAGGCTTGGGTGGTGCATGCATCACAATCCTGGCCCGGAAAAGTGGCCTTTCGGGTTCAAAGGGTAAAGATCTTGGATTGTGTTTAGTACAGCTGAAGTCAAAAATTGCAAACGGGAACATTTAACCCTTTGATACTTTTGTATGTCTAATGACGTACGAAATCAAACAGCATGTTGATACTTTTGTACGTCTTATACTTTGTGATCATTTGTTTTATTATTTTTCGATTTTTTTAAAGTCCTCAATTCCTATTTTCTCCCGAATAGTGCTCTGTGACAACCGTTGAGCCAAATGTTCTTGCAGCATAAAATGCTAATATAATCCTGCTGCCAAGACTTCTTAACTGGTTGAGTGCGAGAAGCCACTATCAGGGCTTTCAAAAATGAGAATACCAGAGCAAAAGGCAACACTTTCCTTGCTTATATTTCATATTCAGTCAAAACACAAATAATATTTTGTTTATATAGATTTGTTTTATTACAAATTATTGGAGAGTGCCTGTGGGCACTCTCCAATAATTTGTAATAAAATAAGCTTTGAATAACAAATTCAGACCACCAAAATAATCTAGCCTTCAACCAGATAATCACTAATGTGAAAAATATCTTGTTATTTGTACTTTCCGACGTTTGACGTCGCATTTTGAAAAACGTTGAAGAAACTGAATGCCCAGTGATGTTTGAACGTCAGGATAATTAAAGTCCCAAAGGGTTAATTAACCAATTACCAAATGAATCAGATGCATCCACCCACATAATTTACAAACAGCAGTTGAAAAAAAAAAAATTCAACAAAAACACATCATGTGACCCCTCATTACAATGAGCTCATCGAGGAGAGCATTCCAATAAGGGATCACATGATATGGTTTTGTGAAAGTTTATAAAAAACTGAAAAAAATAATTAAAATAAAAATTTTTGATATTGTATCCATTGCAGGGCTTATATTTCGTCTAAATTTGTGAGAATCCATTTGGATTCTCATGAAAATGGTTGCGAGAACCCATACCTACTATGAGTGTCCCAGGATCCCATGACGTCACCAAGGTTGAACACTTTTGTATACTGATAACACATGTTAACCTTTTACCCAACACATTTTTTTAATTTTTAAAACTAAGTTTGATAATTTTTAAACAATAAATGATAAATAAATGATAAAATAATTAAATGAACAATATTTACCAATAAAATCTTACAAATACGGTTGTCGTTGGAACCTGCTCAATGAGCCGGTTCCAATGACAGCCATATTTGTAAGGTTTTATTGACAAAATGTCAGGATATTTCAGGTCATGTTAGCCTTCTATTGGTTAATTTGTTGCCACTGTGTTAGTTAAATGGTTAAATTGACTCAATTTTTTTCACGCGAATCCTACCAGAGGTGCGAGAATCTACATGGATTCTCGCCGGTTTTAATGCGCGAATCTTTGTGCGAATCGATCCTCGGATTCTCGTCGAAATATAAGCCCTGCATTGGCAAAATGGTTAACAAGCTTTATCCCATAAATGACAGTTTATTTGAACAATAAAGGCCTTGGGTAAATTTTTGCTTTAATTACCTAGTAGGGTGATAAATTTTCCCCGTAGGTTTAACACACAAAATATTTATCACCCTAGTAGGGAGTTGGAAACAGACTATACTATGTTGACCTCTGGCATTCCATTTGAAAGGTTGGGATATCTTGACCTGATTTACGCATATCAGAAAGTAAAAAATGTATTCTACTCATAGGATTAAGATCCCCGGTTTCATTCTTAACCCCCTTCACCTTGATGTCAAAATACCAAAATTTCAGGAAGCTGTTTTTTCCCATATCGCATCTAGAAATTTAACCAATTCAATCTCATTTGACAGAGCTCAATGAGCTCTGTCAAACGAGATTGAATTGGTAAAATTTCTAGTTGCATTATGGGAAATTTTTTCTGCCTGAAATTTAGATATTTTGACATCAGTGTGCAGGGAGTTAATCCTACTCATAGAGTAAATTGTTTACTTGAAAATACTATACGTTTTTTCTATATATATTCAGAAAGCTACCAAAGCATATCGCCACATCGTGTTCCAATAAAATCAACTGAAAATTGATGTAATCGGAGGGTTCACAACAAACTAGCGTATATCAAAAAAATCGCGACATCGACGCCATAGCTGCGACGGGTGGTGCAATCTCACAAAATTCTAAGTTCATCAAGGACCATAACTCCAAGAAAAATATTTGGAACAACACATGCACTGAACAGTGGCTAGACATCAATAAGATACACTTACATGCCAAATATAAAGTCATTCCATCAAGTATTTCAAAAGTTATTGAGTTTTGAAACTTGTTGGTCACAGACAGACCGACAGACCTACAGACCGACCGACAGACCGACATTGCCACTTATTGAGCTGCTAGTCACAGCTAATAAACAGTTTCAAATGAATATATGCAAAAATGTTGGATTTACAGTGTTCTCAAAAAACAATTTAGACACACTGACAAACAGATGGCCACCATTTCAAAATCTCAAGCTGCAGACAACATTGTGGTAATATAAATTTGTTTTTACTAAACTACTCACCGCTGTATCCTAAAAATGTGATATAAACGTAGTAGCCTAAAGCCAGCAGCCACAGTGAATTACCAAAGAACGTCGACAAAAAGTTGTCAGGATGTGTGATAAATACTGGAAAGAAATTACATATAAAGTTTTAGTAATTTTAACATGTGTTTTTGTAATTTATACAATTTTATTTTATTAAAATTGTTCAGTTTTTCAGAATGGAGGGGAATGAGGTTGAAGAGAGAACTTGCAATATGTTACCATAAAAACTTCCAACTGCAACAAACTGAAATATATCACAGGGTAGTGTTCAGAAAAGCCGTCTCTTTCTTAATGTGATCACAATCAACAAGTCGAGATTCCAAAAAACAAAAATATTGTGGCAGGGTTCCCATGGGGAAGGACACATATAATTTAACTGGTAGATAGCTGGAAGCCCATATTTGGGCTTTATTCTTAAGTGCAGGTACCACAACTTGAAGGCTCATATTCAGTGGATGTGCATAGTGATGAACCGATAATTGGAATCGGCAATTGGAATCGGTAATTGGAACTGGCCAGTTATGGGACATCGGCTGATTATGACAACCGGCAGTTAAAAAACAGCAGTTTCTGGTTATTCTATATTTAACACTGACTATTAATATCTGGCCATTTCAATAAAGTTTCCCCATTAAAAACGTGTGTAGTGCATAGAAGAAAATTTAGGGATTTGCAGAGCAGAGATATTACGGAATTTACCAACTGCAATTGGTACGAGATTGCCACCATTTCCCAAAGTTTGTAGATTTCATGTAAACATTAGAGAAACACATCAGGGGAGGTAACAGGTTGAAAAAAGAACAGTGAATAATACATACTCACATATGTGTAAACCATGTGTCATACGACTTCACAACACACATTAAAATCAAAATTATTATTCATTTGAGACACAAAGTATGTGTGCTCAGTATATTCCTGGTTAATGCAGCCAAGTGTATTGTATCCTTAAAGAAAACCGTATTAACACTATTTACCAGAATAAAACACAATCTTCTCGAGAACAATATTGTGTGATTGTATCATTATTAATCTTAATCTTTTCCCCACACCCCAACCAATAATGCAAATATTATTTTGGCTAATATTGCCCAGCACTAAATATGCATACTCTGAGAACTTATGTGGTATTAAGCTTTCATAATTGATGATTTATCAACGAAATTCTGTATTATAACAGGTACCAACAGATTTTCTTCAGTGTCCTACTTCAACCATCGGAATCGGCAGAGAAATAACCGGTAATCGGTTGATAGCAAGTTTTGATAATCGGTTCATCACTAGATGTGCAATGTAATATCGTTGAAGTGATATTATTTAGTCTTGAAGGGTTTGCCTGGTTACAGTTTATAGGAGGTTGCCAGACGACACTCTCCCATAAATTGTTACAAGGAAAAGACATGTGTACAAGATCTGATGACCAAAAATAATTCAGCACTCTACCAGTACTAGTTAAGGCTATTTAAGGCAATTTCTCAACAATTTCCAGCATTTTTCAAGGCCCTACACTAGCCCAATTTTCAAGGCCCCATCTTTCACCAGTCCTATCTAGAATCCAGCCCTGGTAATTCACCCTCAGCAATCAGCAGTGCGGAGGAAAATGCAGAGGAAACTAAAAATATCCACAGCAAAAAATACTTCAGAGGATGGCTTCTTCAGAAAGCCTTGTGGTGGCAGAAATTGTACAACTTCCAGGTCACATCAGGAATCAAACCATGTTGTTTGCACTATGCTGTATTGCCAATCTTAGAATTTACAGTACAAGTTACAGCATAACCACTAGAACCTATGTGTTCTGCTTCTTTTATGACGATAACACCAGAATCTGACATCAGTTTCTGGAAAGCTCTGTACACCAGAATCTGACATCAGTTTCTGGAAAGCTCCCACAGAGCTTTCCAGAAAATTATGTTAGATTCTGTTGTTATCAACATAGAAGTAGTGAGATACTTAGTTTGTGGTTATCTTATTTTCACTCATACTATATATATCGAGAAAGTCGCCTGCTTACTTCTTAGGTTTTTTCTCAGCATTCAGATGGTTCATAATATTGGCATGATCTAACTGAGAGAAAGATTCTGCACATTGATTGTGATTATATACACATGTATCTCAAACTACATGTACTTTCAAATGTTAAAGTTACTTAAAGTTTTCACTTCACCGCATTCACTACATACTACATATATATGGCAATTGAGACTATACCCTGCCCCCTGATGATTTTTACAGAATCGAAGAGGCTTCATGGCAATTGCTGTAGAAGGACCAGATTTCCACAGCATTTTTTTTTACCGAGGAACCGAGGATGAATTACCAGGACTGGAACCCTCTAGTCGTTATTCCCTCCTCCCTTATCAGGGTTCCTGCACCTGACCTGACATGAAATTCCAGGCTTTTCCAGGCCATATACACCCCAAATTCAAGGAGTTTCAAGGCTAATAGAAAGTTAAATTCAAGGTTTTTCAGGCTTATCGTAGTTGAACCACTCAAACCATCTCGTACGTATTTCATTCATCTCAACTTGGCACGCAATGCTTCATTTTTCAAGGCTTTTCCAGACCTAGGGAGCCAAATCAAGGCTTTTCACGGCCTTGAATTTCATTTTTGAAATTCCAGGCTTTTCAAGGCCCGTGGAAACCCTGCTTATCCCTCAAAGGAAAGTGGGAGGAAGGGATACTGACAGGAAGATCATAGTTAGGACTACGCCTTCATGATCAAAGGCATATAAAACTATAGTTAGGATTACTGTATTTACTCTATGTATTGGGACAGCTAAAAATAAATATTTTCACAGATGTCCCACATCTTAGAAAATGGGGAAAAAACACAACCTTGTCTTGTTTTGATGCTGAATCAAGATGTGTGTGATTCGTTTTCCATCACTATATATGAAAATCGCCATCCAATTTTTTTTCAGATTTTCATTTTTTGTTTCCAAAACATAGCTTATGCCCCTCATTGGAACGTGCGCATTGTGCTCATTCTAATGAGGGGTCATAAGCTATGTTTGGGAGGCAAAAAATGAAAATTTTTAGTTACACAAGAATTCTTTATGAGTGTCATCTGTCACTAGTGTTCGGTAAAGGGTTGAAGACTGTCACAATGTAATATTAAATAGTCTTCCTCATGTCAGTCTGAACTGTAAATATTACAACTCGGGAACAGATTTAAATAAAAAGAACACAAATCAGTATGTATTATCAATTTTTTATTGCTTAAAAAGGAAAATTAAACACAAACTTAGCTTCAATATTGAGCATTTTGCACCGTTTTCAGGTGACTGGGACAACAGGAAACCAGTCTCCCGAGTGTCCCAAAAATTGGAGCGTAGAAAAAAATATTTTTCTGGAAAAAGTGTGTGTCCCAAATTATAGAGTGTCCCAATATATAGAGTAAATACGGTATGCACAATGTCGGCATTTGTACTTTGTGAATATTAAAGGCTTTTCCAGAATTTAATACCTTGAATGGCCATTACTCAAATTCCAGAGAGTTCATTGAATTCAAGGCTCTGTGGGAACCCTATGTGAATCAAGAGCAGGGTCAGGATTGGAAAAAAAAATTCAAGGACCTTTTCAAGGACTTTCACAAATTTTTCAAGGATAATTTTTAACCCTTTACCTAATGAATGGCCCGCATCCGCATATGCAAATTGTGCAGTTGAAAAAATTAAATTATTCAAAATATTTCAACAAAATCATATCATGTGACCCCTTGTTGGAACGAGCTCGTCGAGCTTGTTCCAACAAGGGGTCACATGATATGGTTTTGTTGAAATTTTTTGAAAAAGTTAAAAAAAAATTATATTTAAAATAATAAATTTTGATATCGCCTGCGTTAGGTAAAGGGTTAAGCAGTTTCAAGAGTTTGTATTTAACTAGAGGTACTGTGAGCAAGCTCACAAAGTGATATCCCCCACGCCTGTCAGAACGGAATTATATTGCTTCATGTACATCTTCATATGGAGTTCTTCCATTGTGTAAAGTTTCATGAAAATTCTTCAAACGGTTTAGGAGGAGTTGCGTTTATAAGGATGGACAGATGGATGGACAGACAGATGGATGGATGGATGGACGGTCGGACGGACGGACGGACGGGGTGATTCTTATATACCCCCCCCAAACTTTGTTTGCAGAGGGTATAATAATTTACATGTAAATACAAACATTTACTGTCACATATTTACAATATATACAAAATACATCTCAATTTTAGTCAGTTGGGGTTCATAAGTGAATCAACGGTATCTTTCATTTCCTGTAGCTTTGTTTATATCTGTATCCATTAATAACCATTCAGAGTATTCCTTAATATGAAGCCATGTCGTTTTAAACTTGCAATTTCCAGACATAGCTATATTATTCTTGTTGTTAAACTATTTACTAAGAATAGAATCATTCAATTGAAAACAAATGGTGCACTTGTGATTCAGATTCGAACATCCAATCAGAAAATGTGTCACTGTGTGAAAACAATAACTGCGTTTTGTCCCTTCAACTTTGGTAGACCCAATTTTGTGTTCTTATAATCATTACGTTCATTATCTGTTAAGTATTTAATATTGGTTTAAAACCAACTAGATCGAATTATTTGTGTGCAAAGCACAAATGGTGTATCCCCGCATTTCCTTAGCAACACCTTAGCATAGTCTTAACGTTTCGAATTAATACCCAAGGAGCCTTTCGATGAAAACTGATTTTCTAAAGATAAAAGTGGTTCCACTGGTGAAACCACCTGGGGCAAAATCAAAATTCCAAAACCTTCATGCAGATCTAGAAATGTTACCTGAACACATTAGCATAGTTGAAACGTTTTGAATTAAATACCCTAAGAGCCTTTTGATGAAAACTGATTTTCTAACAATAAAAGTGGTTCCACTGGAACCACCTGGGGCAAAATCAAAATTCCGAAACCTTCATACACATCTAGTGATGCTACATGAACACATTAGCATAGTTTATACGATTCAAATTAAATATCCTAGAAGACTTTTGATGAAAACTGATTTTCCAATGATAAAATTGGTTCCACTGGACCACCAGGGGCAAAATCAAAATTCCGATACCTTCAGGCACATCTAGAGATGTTACCTGAACACGTTAGCATAGTTTAAACATTTCGAATTAAATACCCCAGGAGCCTTTCGATGAAAACTGATTTTCTAACGATAAAAGTGGTGGTTCCGAAACCTTCAAGCACATCTAGAGATGTTACCTGAACACATTAGCATAGTTTAATCATTTCGAATTGAATACCTAGGAGCCTTTCAATGAAAACTGATTTTCTAACGATAAAAGTGGTTCAACTGGAACCACCGGGGGCCGAATCAAAATTCCGAAACCTTCATGCACATCACGAGTTGCTACCTGAACACATTAGCATAGTTTAAGCATTTCGAATTAAATACCCTAGGAGCCTTTCGATGAAAACTGATTTTCTAACGATAAAAGTGGTTCCACTGGAACCACCGGGGGCAAAATCAAAATTCCGAAACCTTCATGCACATCTAGAGATGTTACCTGAACACATTAGCATAGTTTAAGCATTTTGAATTAAATACCCTAGGAGCCTTTTGATGAAAACTGATTTTCTAACAATAAAAGTGGTTCCACTGGAACCACCGGGGGCAAAATTTCAAAACCTTCATACACATCTAGAGATGTTACCTCAACACATTAGCATAGTTTAAACATTTCGAATTAAATACCCTAGGAGCCTTTCGATGAAAGTTAAAAAATTTATAGTAATTTATATATTTTTTATACTTACCAATGACCCAGACTTAGCTGGTGCTAACTCCACAAAAACCAGGGCCAAACACAAATTTTGCCCCCCAATCCCCAAAATTTGCATCCAAAACAAAAAGAAATCATGTCCTAAAGGACCTCCATAGTACGACTCTACTGCGCATGCGCAGTGACGCAGTCGTCCCGAAATTGGTGCCAAATATCATTCTTACTGGCAGTGCCTGGTCAGCGCTATGTACTCAGCGGGGAGGCAAGAGTTCCCAACTCAGGGAGGGCCATCCCCGTCTGGGTCATTGGTAAGTATAAAAAATATATAAATTACTATAAATTTTTTAACATTTTTATACTGTACCAATGACCCAGACTTAGCTGAATAGTAAACAGGCTGGAGGGCCTAGGACATAGAGGAAAATCCAATAAGCTCAATTATAAAATAAAGAGGTAACCCCTTAAGGAGAAAAGGAGTATTAGGCTTTACATGTATCTTTCTTATTTAATATTTAAATTAGAAAGATACACTACCCTTAACAATTGAGCACAATAACATTCATGTTCTCTATTAACATCCAGTATAACCTTTATACTAATTATTTTTAAAGCAAGCCAATAAATAAAGTAGTCCAGAGAATTGAGACTCTTTATAATCATTTAAAAGTGTCCGAGTATTGTATATTAAAGCCCGTTTGACACTTGACATATACAAATGCTTCACACCGAGCTACACTTTAAAAATAAGACATGAATGAAATTAAACATTAATATTACACTTTAAAACCATCCCGGAAGCGACTCAGAAATACTGTCTTGGAGGAGGCATTCCCTTGCTTTTCACTATAAAGCAGGTGACCTAAGGGAACACCCACCCCCCCCCCCCCCCCCTTCCCCTTGCCCTGGGTCAAATAGCCCAGAGCGAAGAGGGCAGCCGGACGGAGTCACTGCCGGAACAGAAAGCCTGCATAACTATAGTTGCAACTGTTTAGTGGACGACATTCTGAGCAACAGATAACGGACCTAAACAATGCAGGTCTCCAGAAATGGACTCAATATTTCTGAGATAAAAATTAGTAAATGTGGATGGCTGAGACCAATAAGCAGCCTTCATTAAATCTGTAATAGCAACACTATTAGCATAAGCCCAGGAAGTAGAAAGAGCTCTTACTTCATGAGCAGAAATCTTAAGCACAGACTGCTGAGAAGAAGATAAATCTTCATACGCAGTACGGATAGTTAACTGAATCCATCTAGCAATAGAATGGACTGAAATGTCCTTTCTATTAGGCATCAAAGACAGAAAGAAACGTTTCCGTCCCTTTCTGATGAACTGAGATCTCTGTTTATAGATACGTAGTGCTCTAACAGGACAGAGTAAAGGCCTACGCCCGTCTGAAGACGGAAGAGCCTTAATAACAATAGGTTCCGGATATTTATTAGGAGCCTGATTCTTAGCTAAAAAACCGACATTAGTAGTGAAGGTGATAGTGTTCCCAACACTACGATAATGAGAATCATCCACCGATAGTGCATGAAGCTCACTGACTCTTCTGGCAGAAGAGAAAGCTAAGAGAAAAGCTGTCTTATAAGATAAGAATTTGAAATCTACTGTCCCAAGAGGTTCAAATGGCTTTTCCTTCAATTTAAGGAGAACCCAAGCTAAATTCCACTTAGGAATTAATCTAAGAGTTCTGGGTCTATTTATCGAAAAGTTTCTAACCAATTTCGATAAAGAGACATTAGATCCAATTTGTAAACTATCATGATGTGCATAGGTATCAGATAACATAGATCTATAACCCTTTATAGTAACAGGTTGCAGTTTGATTTCGTCAAACAAGTATACTAGAAAGTTAGCAATGTCTGGTATAGAGGGATCAAATATATCAACAGAATGATCCCTACACCAACGACGGAAAACCTTCCACTTAGCCGCATAGTTTAGCGAAGAGGAGGTCCTCCTACAGTTAGAAATCGCGTCCACTGCTCGTCCTGTAAAGTGCTTGCCATGCAAGAAGGACCGCACAACGGAAAAACGTGAAGGTTGAGACCTTGCAGGTTGTGATGTAGTTGGCGCGATTTCCCCTGCCAAAGAAGATCCTCTCGTGGAGGGAGCTTCCGCGGTAGGTCCCACAACAGACACCTGAGTAGATTTATCCACGGTCTCTGTGGCGACAGAGATGCTACCAACAGAATCTTGCATTGAGATTGTTTTATCTTTAGCAATACTTGTTGAATTAACGGCGCTGGAGGATACGCATATCCTATCATTCCGTCCCAAGGGATCGATAGAGCGTCTACTGCAAATGCTCTTGGATCCGGACACGGGGACACATACGTCTGCAACTGATTGTTGAGATGTGTCGCAAATAAGTCTATCATTGGCCGTTCCCATTGGTAGCAAATCTGATTGAATACTTGTTTGTTGAGAGTCCACTCCGACGGCAACAAGCGACCCTTTCGTGAAAGGGAGTCTGCTAGTACATTCAGACGACCCGGTATGTGACGGACCGAAAGAAGAACGTGATGTTCTAACGCAAACAGAAGGATTCTTTCCGTTAGATTGAACAACGGAACTGAATGAGTGCCTCCCTGATTCCGTATATACGCCACTACTGTCGTATTGTCGGATAGGATTTGGACATGAGCATCGTGAATAATGTCCATCCAGTGACGTAACGCAAGCCAAATTGACATCATTTCCTTGATGTTTATGTGCTTGCACAGGAATTGCGGATCCCAAAGACCCTGGCATCTCGAATCCGTTGGGATTAATGATGCACCCCAACCTGTTTGACTGGCATCCGTCATAATGGTAAAACTCGGATCCGGCAACTGCAGCGGAACTCCTTGAGTTAACCACTGAATGTTTGCCCAAGTCTGAATCTCTTGTTTCACTTGATCTGACAAGAGAACGTCTACATCGAGCGAATGAATTTTCACACTCCAATTCTGAGTCAGGAAAATTTGAAGAGGCCGTGTGCGTAGCCGTCCCATCGGAATGAGATCCGCGGCGGCTCCGCACAGACCTATCAGTCTCATAAATTCTCTCGCCGTGACTTTGTCTGTATTCAGACAATAGCGAGCGTAACAACTGACTAATTTCGCTCTGGTTAACGGCAGACGAACGAGATTGTTGTGCGTCTCGAAGCTCATTCCCAGATGAGTGAATGACTTGGACGGCACCAGATCCGACTTCTCCTCGTTTACTATGAAACCGAGACGTCGGAGCAATAGAAGAAGATTCTGAACATCGTTCTGAAGCGTTAACTCGTTGCCGTACCTCTGAAGAATGTCGTCCAGGTAGGCCGACGTTACCGCAGACGAATGAGCTCGGAAGTAGATCATTACCGATTTCATTACCCGAGTGAAAGCCCAGGGTGCTAGATTCAATCCGAAGCACATGGCCCGGAACTGATACACCACTCCTAGGACTGCGAAGCGTAGATACTTTCGGAATGTCGGATGTACCATGACGTGAAAGTACGCATCTTTGAGATCTATGCTCGTTGCATAATCGTTCACCCGAATACTCGCTCTGACCGATCGAATCGTCTCCATATAAAACTTCGGAGCGACGATCAGCTTGTTTATCCAGCTCAAATCTATGACTGGACGGAACGAGCCGTCTGGTTTCGGAACCAGAAACAGATGGCTGTAGAATCCCAGCGATTCCTGGTTTTCTACGACCTCTACCGCGTTCTTCATTAAAAGAGACTGCACCTCTGATAGCAGAGCGTCTCTTTTCTGAGGGTTTGACGGAAGATGAGTCCACTTTGGACTTCGAGTTAATGGAGGCTTTCGTTTGAAGGATATCTTTAGACCTTCCGAAGTCACTCCTCTCACCCACGGGTCGTCCGTAATCGACGCCCACTCTTGAGAAAAACTCGACAACCTTCCGCCAACCGGAACGCGATAGAGGTTTGAGCCATCACCTCCTGGATCTGCGAGGCCTGCGGTAGGAGAAACCACGTCTTCCACGACCCGCACCTCGCCTCGTCGACCTCGGGGCGTCCGACCGATTGTCCCGGCCTGAAGGACGTCCCGAACGAGAGTCGCTATCCTGACAGTCTCTCGAATAAGAGCTAGAGGACGCACCGGAACCTCTATAGGAACCTCTCTTGGGCGGATAAGACCCAGAAGTGCCCGCCTTATTCGTGTCTGCTGTATCCGACCTTTTAGGAGCGGATCTAAACAACAGAGAATCACTAGCTTTCTTTTTAATATTATCATAAATAGCGGAAAGCTTGCCGTCAAAGAGAAGATCTCCTGAGACCGAAGCGACTCTAAGAGAGTTCTTCACCTTAGAATCCACTAGTGTGGATGTAGACAGGGCTGCGTCACGTCTAACCAACTCCAGATTTGCCACTGAAAGGGCGGAGTTACACGTGGAATAAGCTACTGCCCTTGAAAGAAGTCTTAAGGAGGATTGTATATCCTGAAACTCTTCCCCTTGAAGACGCAGTGATAACGCCTTCGTAAGGTGATCTGCGTAAGATAAGGCATCTAAATTGGCTCTGTTAGACGCAATAGCTGTTTCCAACACTGCGGTTGGAATAGAAGCTGACGACGGTAATGATAGCTCTAAGTCTTCCGCCTCGTCGTCCATTCGCAGAGGAACTCTCGGTATACCCTGACCTGCCGTGTCGAATTTATTCCTTGCATTAATGAAAGGCAGGTTGAGAGTATTTGCGGAGAAGAAGCCTGCTTTCCCCGTCCTGGAAGCAAGTTTAAAAATAGCGTCGTTCAATAATTCAAATGTTCTTGCAACATTATTGGACTGCGACGGAAACTCGGGAGCGATGTCCCTGAACCGCTCGAAAAAATCAGAGTCCAATGACGCTATAATTCTCCTGTCCGGAAGCGCAGCAGTCTGGCCCGACGGAACAACTTGAGGAAGAAAGTGCCGGATGAAGTCCACGGCAGCTTTGTGTTGTTCCGAAAGGGATAGCTCCAATTCATCCGTATCCCTTTCACCATCCGGTCGGACCTCCCGATGTTCCCGGTCGTCCGCCCCCGATGCTTCGGCGGAGCGTACCGACCCACCGCCGTCGGATACTTCTCGATCCGACACCGTCTCTGTCGGCTGCTGGGATGCTGCGATAAGCTGTGCTATCTGCACTAGAATGTCCGACGTCGAGACCTGCGGAGGAGCGGTCTTTCGCTGCTTTGCCGAGGGCAGCTCCGCATCAGATGGCTCCCGCATACTTTTCCTATGCGAACGTCCGGAGTCCATCGGTCTCGAATCCCTGGCTGCCGGATGGTGTGACCTGGTCGCCGAAGAATCCTTCATCGGCGAAGCTGGCAAAATATCGGAGGTCACGCAGCCAAGGTGCGGTCGTGTGCGCCGGCGAGAAGAGGAAGCCTTAACAGTCTCTGCGGACTGCTTATACAACGGAGCGTCCCGAGCGACGGACGTATGCTCCGCTAAAGACACATTTTGTACCACAACATCTGGTCCCAGATGTTGTTGTACGAGAGAGGGGCCTCTCTCGCTCGCAGCCCGGCTGGACCTGGACGAGCTAGGAACCGGACTAAAAGGCTTCCTCCGTTCTCGTTCACTATCCGCCGTCACTGGGTGTGCATCTATTATTTTTATAGTGCTCGCATCACCCAAAATTTCCTCTTGGACCGCATCGGACGAACCCGGCTGCCGAACCATTCGGTGAATGGACGCTACACCGGGCGAGCTAGCGGACGACATTTGTCTAATCTCCATGAGCACTTTTGCCGCTAGCTCTGTATTTATTTGTGACGACGGACGCACACTTGAAGAAGATAACATGGAAACATCACCCTGTTCTGGTTCCTCTGAAATAGAAACTGAGAGAGTAGAGTGACCTTGTGGAGAAAGAGCCGGCATCGCTCTTTCTCCAGAAACAACATATCGTGACACACGTTTCCAATGTTTCTCATCCCAATGTTCACATACAGGACAGGGATTAATGCGAGAACACTGACTACAATTAATGCAATAATCATGAAAGTCAGAGGAAGATTTCTTCCTATTACAATTTGAACAAGTTCCCTTCATTGTGAAAGAACAACAATAAGTCCTAGTTACTCGCAAAAACCCCTGACACAAAGATACATAATAACATGATCCATTAATAAATGAAAAAACAATTGCAAAACAAAATAATTTTGAAAAAATATTTTTTCAGAGAAGCCCAAGTTGCTGAAAAGTAACGTTGAGCCCCGATGGATCCGATGGCAAAGTGTGGTCAAAAATTTTAAAATTATATAAAATAATTAATGAGACACTTTCGGATAATATAAATGTATCTTATAATGAGATAAACTACCTCAAAGGCAAACAGCCCCCAAAAAAGGCTGTTGCCAATGAAAACAAACAGTGTAAACACAGAAGAAAACATGACTCCAGGCACTGAAAAAACTGGCCCGGAATCAGTCATCAATTACACTCTATCTGATGCAAAACAGAGACTCCCAGGGGAGAATCTGCAGAACATCAGATGGAAGATGCAGAACACAAACGTTATACACCCATGGGTGAAAACGTAACTATGGGGAAAATAACAGAAAACATTCTGTAACCAAGCAACTCTCCCAGGGAATTTTTAGAAATGAAACTTCTCAAAAATATGCCAAAAGCATGGGAGAATTGCAAGGGGGGACTTTAGAAGGTTAGGGGAGAGGAAACACTGAATAAGCAGTGCAACAATTAGCAAGAATGACAACAAGAGGCGTTTGCCTCGAAAATAGGCAACTTAACATAATTTCAACAAAAAATTTTAAGTACAGCCCTGATTATTTTTTGCCACTTCTTTTTTCCTCTCCTCCTTCTATCCTCCTTAGAATCACATTTTCTCCAAGAATTACGTGTCTGGCATCCTTTAAACTGAGATTTACAAGCACAAAGATCAGTGAGATGTTGACTGATGAAGGGCCAAACAGAGAATGATATTTGGCGCCAATTTCGGGACGACTGCGTCACTGCGCATGCGCAGTAGAGTCGTACTATGGAGGTCCTTTAGGACATGATTTCTTTTTGTTTTGGATGCAAATTTTGGGGATTGGGGGGCAAAATTTGTGTTTGGCCCTGGTTTTTGTGGAGTTAGCACCAGCTAAGTCTGGGTCATTGGTACAGTATAAAAATACTGATTTTCTAACGATAAAAGTGGTTCCACTAGAACCACCGGGGCAAAATCAAAATTCTGAAACCTTCATGCACATCTAGAGATGTAACCTAAACACATTAGCATAGTTTAAATGTTTCGAATTGAATACCCTAGGAGCCTTTCGATGAAAACTGATTTTCTAACGATAAAAGTGGTTCCACTGGAACCACCGGGGGCAAAATCAAAATTCCGAAAACCTTCATGCACATCTAGAGATGTTACCTGAACACATTAGCATAGTTGAAACGTTTCGATTTAAATATCCTAGGAGCCTTTGGATGAAAATTGATTTTCTAACGATAAAAGTGGTTCCACTGGAACCACCGGGGGCAAAAATCAAAATTCCAAAACCTTCATGCACATCTAGAGATGTTACCTGAACATATTAGCATAGTTTAAGCATTTCGAATTGAATACGCTAGGAGCCTTTTGATGAAAACTGATTTCCTAACGATAAAAGTGGTTCCACTGGAACCACCGGGGGCCAAATCAAAATTCCGACACCTTCATGCACATCTAGAGTTGCTACCTGAACACATTAGCATAGTTTAAGCATTCGAATTAAATACCCCGGTGGTTCCACAGGAACCACCGGGGGCAAAATCAAAATTCTGAAACCTTCATGCACATCTAGAGATGTAACCTAAACACATTAGCAGAGTTTAAATGTTTCGAATTGAATACCCTAGGAGCCTTTCGATGAAAACTGATTTTCTAACGATAAAAGTGGTTCCACTGGAACCACCAGGGGCAAAATCAAAATTCCGAAACCTTCATGCACATCTAGAGATGTTACCTGAACACATTAGCATAGTTGAAACGTTTCGATTTAAATATCCTAGGAGCCTTTCGATGAAAACTGATTTTCTAATGATAAAAGTGGTTCCACTGGAACCACCGGGGGCAAAAATCAAAATTCCAAAACCTTCATGCACATCTAGAGATGTTACCTGAACACATTAGCATAGTTTAAACGTTTCGAATTGAATACCCTAGGAGCCTTTCAGGGTGTGACGTACGGATGGACGGATGGACGGACGTACAGATGGATGGACGGATGGAGATCACAACAATGCGGGGATAATTAATCATAATGTTTTTATAAGAACACTTTAGGCACATAGATGGCATACAATCAGCTCCCATGTTCTTCAGAGAAAATTCAAGGACCTATTCAAGGATCCCACCAAGAAAATCCCCATTTTTCCAGGTACTGCAGGCCTTGAAAAAGTGGGTACAAAATACAAGCACTTTCGAGGACTTCAAGGACCTGTGCGAACCCTACAAGAGTGAATCAAGAAAAACAAATAGAATTCGATTCAACATTCTTGCATTTCTTTTTCGACAGATGAGATTCCTCAGTGTAGTGGGAATAAAAAAAACCCAGATAACTTAGTCAAGATCACGAGGCAGTTGCAACCCAGCTGAGATTCTCTGTATTAGATATCACAGTCCTATAGCTCAAAAGGTCATGCTAAGAACAGGCTAGACACCATAAAAAAATTGGTGTTATATTTTCTAAGTACATGTAATAAAGGAAACCAAAAAATAATTGGAGGCTCTGAATACCGAAATTTGAATTTATAACAAATTCTATTTCTTATTATACTTACCAAAGTGACGAACCCTCTTCCTATTTCTCGCAGTGAGAAAGAGCAATTTTTAAGACTCCCGAAGAGTAAAACCCTTAGTGAGCAGGAAAAAAGTCCAAAGACAAAAAATAATCCGAACCAGACCAACATGATACAAGATGGTTTTTTTTAACCAACAGACGTTAATGCTAAACCCCATATGCAATTAACAAGTTAAATTTGTCTTGAAGGTATGGTATGGTATGGTATGGTATGGTAAATGGCATGGTGTTTGGAAGTTATATTCAATTAACCCTTAAGTCCCCATACAGCCACAAACTGGCCCCTATTATATGGCTCAGAAAAAAGTTGCTCCACGTGTATTCTTCCTTGAGAACTTTACTGGTAGGATGCATTTATCTAGACAGTGTTTTTCCATCATTGTTGGCTGCCACTGCAGGCAGCCAACAATAATGTAGAAACACTGTTAAGTCATCTATATCTATCAGGGACCGACCTGGGCATGTGCCAGTACATCTTTGGTTCTGAAACATCAGGATCTGGCTCTGAAATCTCAGAAATAGGCTTCTCAGTTGGCGCGTAACTTCTCAGATCATATTTTGATATTCTTTCAATGGATAATCGAGAGAGACACTCTTACATGTATTATATATATGATTATCATTTATCATTGTTGTAGAGTGCTTAAGTTAACACTTCAAGTCTTAATTACCAAGCATTAATCTTCACTGTGGTTTCTGATCAAGTCTTGGCTGCCTAAATAGCCAGCCAAGACTTGATCAGAAACCACAGTGAAGATTAATGTTTGCTATAGTGTACTAAATGAAAATGATGAGAGCTGTTACATACTTGTAGTGCGTGTTACAAACAGCAGTGTGAGTCCGTAAATTGAAATCTGGCGCATGAATTGAAAAAATAGGCTCCGAGGCTAGAGTGTATTTTAAATAGTCCTGATCGGTCCCTGATCTATGTAAATGTATGTACAGTAGTTATTAATGTAAAATTAATCTAAGGATATAACAGGATTCATACAGCAAGGCAGGGTCCAAATTCAAGGCTTATTCAAGGCTTTTTCAGGGCCGTGTCCAAGGACTCGACAATACTGAAACAAAAATAAAAAACAAAATAAAAACAGTTTGCCTAATGAAATTGGACAACATCCAATTTCATTAGGCAAGCTGTTTTTATTTGGGGCTGTATCAGTATATATCAACATTCTAGGCCACACAAAGTAGACCTTCTGTTTCTCAGGCCATTATTTGTAAAATTACATGCGGGCGAGCGGTTTATTTTATTTTTTATTTCAGTAATTACTTTTTTGTCATCAAAAGTTCATGTTCTTGGTTCAAGTTTTAGGCCTCATAATCTACAGAATAGCATGGGTGGTGGTGTATTTCATCCCTTGAGTGCAAGAAGGCTTTGCAATGCTAAAGCATTGCAAAGCCTTCTTGCACTCAAGGGACAAATTCATCAATTTTTTTTAACTTGGGTAAAATATCAGACATAAACCATTTAATTTTTATTTTTTTTAAGTTTAAATTGGTTATAAAAAGAGAGTATGCGGCAGCCAAAAGGACCATGCGGGAGGACCTGAGAAACAGATTTTTAATTTTTTTAGGCCTTATCAGCATCTTTTTCGCAAACAGAATGCGTGGCTTTATATTTATCATTTTGCGCTTCTTGACACAATGCTAGACAAACCACATACACCAAGTCTTGATAAGTTTTATCAAAATTCAAGGACTTTTCAAGGTTAATAGTCATTATTCCAGTACTTTTCAAAGCAAAATCACATTTCAAGGACTTTTCAAGGCAAAGTGACAAATTCAAGGGTTTTTCAAGATTGTATGAACCCTGTATAAGGGTTAATAGTGTTATTCAATTAAGAGATTAAGTTGGTTCCAACCTCCACTATAATTCTAACTAGAGGGGGTATCAGTACCCCGTGGCTCACCAACAGGTGGCCAATGTAAACGGGTGGCTGGAGTAAAAAAAAAAGTTCAAAACCTGCACACAAAAGTCCAAAATTAAAGAAAATAAGCAGCTAAAGGGTTAAATAATATAATAATAACCCCTAAGAAGCATGGAGATATGCTGCAAGGTAAATCTCCACTTGGAAGAAAGGAAAAAAAAACATCAAAACCTGCACGCAAACATCAAAATAAGTCTAAAATTTGATTCAAAGGGTTAAAATTAAGACAAAATACCCTGGAAAAGAGTTAAATGTTATAGTGAACCACCATAGCAATATGCAGAAACTCTACACTTGGAAGAAAGGAAAAAAAAAACCCATGAAAACCTGCACGCAAACGTCAAAATAAGTCTAAAAATCTATTCAAGGGGTTAAAATTTTTTTAAAAATGCACTGGAAAGATATCAATGTTATAATAACCACCACTGCAATATGCAGTGAGGTCAACCTCACTTGAAATTGTTTTTTTTTTTTTATCACAACCTGTACATAAAAGTAAGAAGCTGTAAGCCTAAGTCCGAAAGCTGTACATAAAAGTCCAAAATTGAAGTAATTCAGCAGGAAAAGGGTTAAATAATACAAACATAGCCCTAAGATGCATGTTTACATACAATAGAAAGCATGGACATATGCTGCAAGGTAAATCTCCACTTGAAAGAAAGGAAAAAAAAACCATCAAAACCTGCACGCAAACATCAAAATAAGTCTAAAATTTGATTCAAAGGGTTAAAATTACGACAAAAATTTGAAAAGCCAAAAAATCAAAACCTGTACACAAAAGTTCAAAATATTTGAGAGCGGATGCCGACGCCGACGCTGACGCCGACGCCGACATGAGGGCTATGCCATAGGCTCACACAACTAACGTTGGTGAGCCAAAAATGGTACTCAGTTAATGACAGAAAAACATGATGCCTTGTTCGAGATAACTATGTAAAGGACAAGCCTGCAAATAATTTTGCACTGTGTATCTGTCATCATGACTAGAACAAATGCTTTGGTGTAGGCGATTGTGAGGATCTTTTAGGTCATGATAAGTTTTATGAGTTATTCTCGCATAAAACTTCAGAGAAAACAGTAATACAAACAAGCCTGGTATATCTCCAGTGACTATTGCCATTGGCAATAGTCACTGGAGATATCACAGCCTTGTTTTTATTTTAATCTTTAAATAATGTGATTGTCAATCTTCAACACCCATGGCATTACACCTTGGGACATGATGACCTACACCAATCTATTGGCTCAGGACATGTTGGGTATTTACTTAGGTCTTTGTCCTTGACCTAAGGTGTATTTGCAGGCTTGGTAAAAGAACTCACATTTTAAAAATATCAGTTGAAACAGGTGAAGAATCATCAAGAGAGGAAAAAATGCATTCAAATGCACATCAAATGCATAACCCCATTCTACATCTTGTCCTCTCGGAGGTGCAAATATCATATATCTGTTTGTGATAAACCTGGAACAAAAGAAAAAAATACTTGGCTCTAAATGTATGTTACATAGTGCAGCAAGCAGAAGAGTTTTAATTCTTTGCACACTGATTTCGAAACAACAAAATTTTAACCCTTTACCCAACGTAACAGCCAAAACTGGCCAGTGCTGTTCTCAGAAATCGCCAATTAATTTTCATTATTTTTTTAATTTTTTGTCTCAAAAATATAGGTTATGACCTCTCGTTTGAACAAAAATTTTGGATGGACATAAAAACACATGCAGATGGATGTATGCACTTAAAAGTTGACGACTATATAGTCTCTCAGCCCGCCCCCTCCTTCTCTTTGCAGTGGGAGGAAAATAACAGAAGAAATTCAACTATTGGCTTATTCTCATCTGAATGAATATATTATAATTTCCAAAACAGTGGAACCTGTCTTGAGAGACCCCCCCCCCACCCCCCCCCCCCCCCACACACACACCCCCACCCCTTTTTGCCAGACAAATGTGGTCTCTCAAGACAGGTGGGCTCCCATGACAGATCCAGTACAGAGGAAAACAACCAATCCATACAATGCAACAACGGTCTCTCAAGAAGGTGATCTATCAATATAGTGGCCTCTTGACTCTCATCACTCTGATGTCAAAATATCCAAATTTCAAGTACCCATTTTTCCCATAATGCAACTGGGAATTTAACCAATTCAGTCTTGTTTAACAGAACTCAATGAGCTCTGTCAAACAAGATTGAATTGGTTAAATTTCTCTGATGTCAAAATATCCAAATTTCAAGTAGCCATTTTTCCCATAATGCAACTGGGAATTTAACCAATTCAGTCTTGTTTAACAGAGCTCAATGAGCTCTGTCAAACAAGATTGAATTGGTTAAATTTCTGGTTGCATTATGGGAACAAATTTGCTCCTTGAACGTTTAGATATTTTGACATCAGTGTGGTTAAGATAGGTTTTACTGTACCCTCTGAAATTAAATATAAAATTAGTTGAGTGTGTAACCACTAAAACACTGATGGATGGATTTTTCACTGGATCATTCTTCCACTTTTTTAAAACATCACAGGAAGTGTAGTAGCAAACATTCCAGCTCTTGGAACACTGAAAAACACCTGGGGAGCATTGGCTGATAATTGTTAGTGCTTCTTGTGCACTTTCCTTAGAAATTACAAACACTTATCAGATGGAAAACCAAGTGCTCAACAGATTACCAAAAATTGCCGCTGACCAATTACCGGTTATTTGAGCTCTCACTCGGCCGATTCTGAATCCGTTTCCAATTTTAATACTTAGTACTACTAGACAAGTCGAGGCTTGAAAGAACTTCATTAAATTAAACATATTTCACAGTGTTAAACATCGATGGCTCAGGTTGCAGTAAAATGACTAGACGTGCACACTTGGGCGATATGCATGGCTCTCAGCTGGTCATTTACTGTGACCTGAGTCAATGGAGTGCAACCATCACTTTTTCCGGAACGAACGGCAATTGCTGCAAGTACCATATTTACTCTGTATATTGGGACACTCTTTAATTTGGGACACACATTTTTTCCAGAAAAATATTTTTTTTTATTCTCCAATGTTTGGAACACACGGGACACTTGTTTCCTGTTGGCCCAGTCACCTGAAAATGGTGCAAAATGCTCAATATTAAACCTAAGTTTGTGTTTAATGTTAAAAAATTTATAGTAATTTATATATTTTTTATACTTACCAATGACCCAGACTTAGCTGGTGCTAACTCTAACAAAACCAAGGGCCAAACACAAATTTTGCCCCCCAATCCCCAAAATTTGCATCCAAAACAAAAAGAAATCATGTCCTAAAGGACCTCCATACTACGCCTCTACTGCGCATGCGCAGTGACGCAGACGTCCCGAAATTGGCGCCAATTATCATTCTTACTGGCAGTGCCTGGTCAGCGCTATGTACTCAGCAGGGAGGCAAGAGTTCCCAACTCCAGGGAGGGCCATCCCCGTCTGGGTCATTGGTAAGTATAAAAAATATATAAATTACTATAAATTTTTTAACATTTTTATACTGTACCAATGACCCAGACTTAGCTGAATAGTAAACAGGCTGGAGGGCCTAGGACATAGAGGAAAATCCAATAAGCTCAACTATATAGTAAAGAGGTAACCCCTTAAGGAGAAAAGGAGTATTAGGCTTTACATGTATCTTTCTTATTTAATATTAAATTAGAAAGATACACTACCCTTAATAATTGAGCACAATAACATTCATGTTCTCTATTAACATCCAGTATAACCCTTATACTAATTATTTTTAAAGCAAGCCAATAAATAAAGTAGTCCAGAGAATTGAGACTCTTTATAGTCATTTAAAAGTGTCCGAGTATTGTATATTAAAGCCCGTTTGACACTTGACATATACAAATGCTTCACACCGAGCTACACTTTAAAAATAAGACATGAATGAATTTAAACATTAATATTACACTTTAAAACCATCCCGGAAGCGACTCAGAAATACTGACTTGGAGGAGGCATTCCCTTGCTTTTCACTATAAAGCAGGTGACCTAAGGGAACACCCCCCCCCCCTTCCCCTTGCCCTGGGTCAAATAGCCCAGAGCGAAGAGGGCAGCCGGACGGAGTCACTGCCGGAACAGAAAGCCTGCATAACTATAGTTGCAACTGTTTAGTGGACGACATTCTGAGCAACAGATAACGGACCTAAACAATGCAGGTCTCCGGAAATGGACTCAATATTTCTGAGATAAAAATTCGTAAATGTGGATGGCTGAGACCAATAAGCAGCCTTCATTAAATCTGTAATAGCAACACTATTAGCATAAGCCCAGGAAGTAGAAAGAGCTCTTACTTCATGAGCAGAAATCTTAAGCACAGACTGCTGAGAAGAAGATAAATCTTCATAAGCAGTACGGATAGTTAACTGAATCCATCTAGCAATAGAATGGACTGAAATATCCTTTCTATTAGGCATCAAAGACAGAAAGAAACGTTTCCGTCCCTTTCTGATAAACTGAGATCTCTGTTTATAGATACGTAATGCTCTAACAGGACAGAGTAAAGGCCTACGCCCGTCTGAAGACGGAAGAGCCTTAATAACAATAGGTTCCGGATATTTATTAGGAGCCTGATTCTTAGCTAAAAAACCCATGTTAGTAGTGAAGGTGATAGTATTCCCAACACTACGATAATGAGAATCATCCACCGATAGTGCATGAAGCTCACTGACTCTTCTAGCAGAAGAGAAAGCTAAGAGAAAAGCTGTCTTATAAGATAAGAATTTGAAATCTACTGTCCCAAGAGGTTCAAATGGCTTTTCCTTCAATTTGAGAAGAACCCAAGCTAAATTCCACTTAGGAATTAATCTAAGAGTTCTGGGTCTATTTATCGAAAAGTTTCTAACCAACTTCGATAAAGAGACATTAGATCCAATTTGTAAACTATCATGATGTGCATAGGTATCAGATAACATAGATCTATAACCCTTTATAGTAACAGGCTGCAGTTTGATTTCGTCAAACAAGTATACTAGAAAGTTTGCAATGTCTGGTATAGAGGGATTGAATATATCTACAGAATGATCCCTACACCAACGACGAAAAACCTTCCACTTAGCCGCATAGTTTAGCGAAGAGGAGGTCCTTCTACAGTTAGAAATCGCGTCCACTGCTCGTCCTGTAAAGTGCTTGCCATGCAAGAAGGACCGCACAACGGAAAAACGTGAAGGTTGAGACCTTGCGGGTTGTGATGGAGTTGGCGCGATTTCCCCTGCGAAAGAAGATCCTCCCGTGGAGGAAGCTTCCGCGGTAGGTCCCACAACAGACACCTAAGTAGATTTATCCAAGGTCTCTGTGGCGACAGAGATGCTACCAACAGAATCTTGCATTGAGATTGTTTTATCTTTAGCAATACTTGTTGAATTAACGGCGCTGGAGGATACGCATATCCTATCATTCCGTCCCAAGGGATCGACAGAGCGTCTACTGCAAATGCTCTTGGATCCGGACACGGAGACACATACGTCTGCAACTGATTGTTGAGATGTGTTGCAAATAAGTCTATCATTGGCCGTTCCCATTGGTAGCAAATCTGATTGAATACTTGTTTGTTGAGAGTCCACTCCGACGGCAACAAGCGACCCTTTCGTGAAAGGGAGTCTGCTAGCACATTCAGACGACCCGGTATGTGACGGACCGAAAGAAGAACGTGATGTTCTAACGCAAACAGAAGGATTCTTTCCGTTAGATTGAACAACGGAACTGAATGAGTGCCTCCCTGATTCCGTATATACGCCACTACTGTCATATTGTCGGATAGGATTTGGACATGAGCATCGTGAATAATGTCCATCCAGTGACGTAACGCAAGCCAAATTGACATCATTTCCTTGATGTTTATGTGCTTGCACAGGAATTGCGGATCCCAAAGACCCTGGCATCTCGAATCCGTTGGGATTAATGATGCACCCCAACCTGTTTGACTGGCATCCGTCATAACGGCAAAACTCGGATCCGGCAACTGCAGCGGAACTCCCTGAGTTAACCACTGAATGTTTGCCCAAGTCTGAATCTCTTGTTTCACTTGATCTGACAAGAGAACGTCTACATCGAGCGAATGAATTTTCACACTCCAATTCTGAGTCAGGAAAATTTGAAGAGGACGTGTGCGTAACCGCCCCATCGGAATGAGATCCGCGGCGGCTCCGCACAGACCTATCAGTCTCATAAATTCTCTCGCCGTGACTTTGTCTGCGTGCAGACAATAGCGAGCGTAACAACTGACTAATTTCACTCTGGTTAACGGCAGACGAACGAGATTGTTGTGCGTCTCGAAGCTCATTCCCAGATGAGTGAATGACTTGGACGGCACCAGATCCGACTTCTCCTCGTTTACTATAAAACCGAGACGTCGGAGCAATAGAAGAAGATTCTGAACATCGTTCTGAAGCGTTAACTCATTGCCGTACCTCTGAAGAATGTCGTCCAGGTAGGCCGACGTTACTGCAGACGAATGAGCTCGGAAGTAGATCATTACCGAGTTCATTACCCGAGTGAAAGCCCAGGGTGCTAGATTCAATCCGAAGCACATCGCCCGGAATTGATACACCACTCCTAGGACTGCGAAGCGTAGATACTTTCGGAATGTCGGATGTACCATGACGTGAAAGTACACATCTTTGAGATCTATGCTCGTTGCATAATCGTTCACCCGAATACTCGCTCTGACCGATCGAATCGTCTCCATATAAAACTTCGGAGCGACGATCAGCTTGTTTATCCAGCTCAAATCTATGACTGGACGAAACGAGCCGTCTGGTTTCGGAACCAGAAACAGATGGCTGTAGAATCCCGGAGATTCCTGGTTTTCTACGACCTCTACCGCGTTCTTCATTAAAAGAGACTGCACCTCTGATAACAGAGCGTCTCTTTTCTGTGGATTTGACGGAAGATGAGTCCACTTTGGACTTCGAGTTAATGGAGGCTTTCGTTTGAAGGATATCTTTAGACCTTCCGAAGTCACTCCTCTCACCCAAGGGTCGTCCGTAATCGACGCCCATCCTTGTGAAAAGCTCGACAACCTTCCGCCAACCGGAACGCGATAGAGGTTTAAGCCATCACCTCCTGGACCTGCGAGGCCTGCGGTAGGAGAAACCACGTCTTCCACGACCCGCACCTCGCCCCGTCGACCTCGGGGCGTCCGACCGATTGTCCCGGCCTGAAGGACGTCCCGAACGAGAGTCGCTATCCTGACGGTCTCTCGAATAAGACCAAGAGGACGCACCGGAACCTCTATAGGAACCTCTCTTGGGCGCATTAGACCCAGAAGTGCCTGTCTTATTCATGTCTGCTGTATCAGACTTCTTAGGAGCAGATTTGAACAACAGAGAATCCTTAGCTTTCTTTGTAATTTTATCATAAATAGCGGAAAGCTTGCCGTCAAAGAGAAGTTCTCCTGAGACCGAAGCGACTCTAAGAGAGTTCTTCACCTTAGAATCCACTAATGTGGATGTAGCTAGGGCTGCGTCACGTCTAACCAACTCCAGATTTGCCACTGAAAGGGCGGAGTTACACGTGGAATAAGCTACTGCCCTTGAAAGAAGTCTTAAAGAGGATTGTATATCCTGAAACTCTTTCCCCTGAAGGCGCAGTGATAACGCCTTAGTAAGGTGATCTGCGTAAGATAAGGCATCTAAATTGGCTCTGTTAGACGCAATAGCTGTTTCCAACACCGCGGTTGGACTAGAAGCTGACGACGGTAATGATAGCTCTAAGTCTTCCGCCTCGTCGTCCATACGCAGAGGAACTCTCGGTATACCCTGTCCTGCCATATCGAATTTATTCCTTGCATTAATGAAAGGCAGGTTGAGAGTATTAGCGGACAAGAAACCTGCTTTCCCCGTCCTGGAAGCAAGTTTAAATATAGCGTCGTTCAATAATTCAAATGTTCTTGCAACATTATTGGACTGCGACGGAAACTCGGGAGCGATGTCCCTGAACCGCTCAAAAAATTCAGAGTCCAATGACGCTATAATTCTCTTGTCCGGAAGCGCAGCAGTCTGGCCCGACGGAACAACTTGAGGGAGAAAGTGCCGGATGAAGTCCACGGCAGCTTTATGTTGTTCCGAAAGGGATAGCTCCAAGTCATCCGTATCCCTTTCACCATCCGGTCGGACCTCATGATGTTCCCGGTCGTCCGCCCCCGATGCTTTGGCGGAGCGTACCGACCCAGCGCCGTCGGATAATTCTCGATCCGACACCATTTCTGTCGGTTGCTGGGATGCTGCGATAAGCTGTGCTATCTGCACAAGAATGTCCGGCGTCGAGACCTGCGGAGGCGCAGTCTTTCGCTGCTTCGCTGAGGGCAGCTCCGCATCAGATGGCTCCCGCATACTTTTCCTATGCGAACGTCCGGAGTCCATCGGTCTCGAATCCCTGGCTGCCGGATGGTGTGACCTGGTCGCCGAAGAATCCTTGATCGGCGAAGCTGGTAATATATCGGCGGTCACGCAGCCAAGGTGCGGTCGTGTGCGCTGACGAGAAGAGGAAGCCTTAAGTCTCTGCGGACTGCTTATACAACGGAGCGTTCCGAGCGACGGACGTATGCTCCGCTAAAGACACATTTTGTACCACAACATCTGGTCCCAGATGTTGTTGTACGAGAGAGGGGCCTCTCTCGCTCGTGGCCCGGCTGGACCTGGACGAGCTAGGAACCGGACTCAAAGGCTTCCTCCGTTCTCGCTTACTATCCGCCGTCACTGGGTGTGCATCTATTATGTTTATAGTGCTCGCATCACCCAACATTTCCTTTTGGACCGCATCGGACGAACCCGGCTGCCGAACCATTCGGTGAATGGACGCTACACCGGGCGAGCTAGCGGACGACATTTGTCTAATCTCCATGAGCACTTTTGCCGCTAGCTCTGAATTCATTTGTGACGACGGACGCACACTTGAAGAAGATAACATGGAAACATCACCCTGTTCTGGTTCCTCTGAAATAGAAACTGAGAGAGTAGAGTGACCTTGCGGAGAAAGAGCCGGAATCGCTCTTTCTCCAGAAACAACATATCGTGACACACGTTTCCAATGTTTCTCATCCCAATGTTCACATATAGGACAGGGATTAATGCGAGAACACTGACTACAATTAATACAATGATCATGAAAGTCAGAGGAAGATTTCTTCCTATTACAATTTGAACAACGTCCCTTCATTGTGAAAGAACAACAATAAGTCCTAGTTACTCGCAAAAACCCCTGACACAAAGATACATAATAACATGATCCATTAATAAATGAAAAAACAATTGCAAAACAAAATAATTTTGAAAAAATATTTTTTCAGCGAAGCCCAAGTTGCTGAAAAGTAACGTTGAGCCCCGATGGATCCGATGGCAAAGTGTGGTCAAAAATTTTAAATTTATATTAAATAATTAATGAGACACTTTAGGATAATACAAATGTATCTTATAGTGAGATAAACTACAGCAAAGGCAAACAGCCCCCCCCCTCAAAAAAGGCTGTTGCCAATGAAAACAAACAGTGTAAAAACACCAGAAAACATGACTCCAGGCACTGAAAAAACTGGCCCGGAATCAGTCATCAATTACACTCTATCTGATGCAAAACAGAGACTCCCAGGGGAGAATCTGTAGAACATCAGATGGAAGATGCAGAACACAAACGTTATACACCCATGGGTGAAAACGTAACTATGGGGAAAATAACAGAAAACATTCTGTAACCAAGCAACTCTATCAGGAAATTTTAGAAATGAAATTTCTCAAAAATATGCCAAAAGCATGGGAGAATTGCAAGGGGGGACTTTAGAAGGCTAGGGGAGAGGAAACACTGAATAAGCAGTGCAACAATTAGCAAGAATGACAACAAGAGGCCCATGCCTCGAAAATAGGCAACTTAACATAATTTCATCAAAAAATTTTAAGTACAGCCCTGATTATTTTTTGTCACTTCTTTTTCCTCTCCTCCTTCTATCCTCCTTAGAATCACATTTTCTCCAAGAATTACGTGTCTGGCATCCTTTAAACTGAGATTTACAAGCACAAAGATCAGTGAGATGTTGACTGATGAAGGGCCAAACAGAGAATGATAATTGGCGCCAATTTCGGGACGTCTGCGTCACTGCGCATGCGCAGTAGAGGCGTAGTATGGAGGTCCTTTAGGACATGATTTCTTTTTGTTTTGGATGCAAATTTTGGGGATTGGGGGGCAAAATTTGTGTTTGGCCCTGGTTTTGTTAGAGTTAGCACCAGCTAAGTCTGGGTCATTGGTACAGTATAAAAATTTTCCTTTTTAAACAATAAATGAAAGTGTGAATGACCGTGTAGCTCAACTTGTTAAGACAAGTACATGTATAGTATGTGACACAGCAATGACAAACATCTAGGTAATGACTTGATAACAAAGGTACATATGAAGTATCCTAACAGTCTATACAGAAATACTGACCGTAGCCTGTAACAAATGTATAGGTAAAGTATTGTAAAGGTGGGTGAGAGCAGTGCCTGAAATGAGGTTTTTTAATTTGTTTGGATAACTTTATAAATGCGCAGTGTCTGCCTTGGCGCGAAGCGCCTAACTGGGGAGGTTATCAGGAGGGGTGTCCCCTCCTGATGTTGTGATATTTTTTTAAACTTACATTGTAAATGGTGTTCTCTGGTGCATTCTCACACACTTGAATGACTTGAAACAGTTGATACTCCTTTGAAATTTCTGTGGTTATTAGATAAATGTATCATGTATGATGATGTCTGGAGTATGGACGTCAGACCCAGACTGACAGTCTGACACACAACTCAACCTTCCAAGTTCCGACCAGTACTGGCCTGGCTGGTGCCAGTGGTGGGTATTGGGTAAACCAGTGAATATAACGAGTTCGAACGCCTCAACATCGTGGGATATTTTTACTGGAAGCACGTGTTGTACTATACAATGCGAGTGCGCAAACTCCGAACTCGTCGACTGCACCGGTGGGTAAACCAGAAAACAAAACGAAATTGAACGCCTCAAAGTCAGATGATTTTTTTTAATGGAAGCCAGTGTTGAACTTTACAAATTACAATGCGAGTGTGCAAACTCCCAAGTTCCCAACTCGTGGACTGCACCCGATTTATGTCTAAATTTTAGCACAGGCAATCCCCGTGTAACATGGAGATTCGGACATGTCAGATTTAGAATATATTTTCTAGGATTGCAATTTGCAATCGTAGAAAATATTATCTAAATCTGGTATGCCGGAATCCCCTTGTTTTCAAACTTACTGGGCACAATTAGCTGGAAAAGTCTGGAATAGTATTGATATGTGGGCAGTAGGCCTATGTATACAATATACACTTGGTGTTAACAACTTACCTACGTACCGTGTACAAATTTTGGATCTCAACTCACAACATTTAACCCCTTGAGGACCGGCCCGGACATTTCCTACATTCAAATACGGGATAACTATGGGTGGTATTACTGGTTTACTGTTTAGCCCACCCATAGTTATCCCAAATTTGAATGTAGGAAATATTCGATTGGTTTTTGAAGTTGGATGTCACTAACAATCAAATTTGCCATAGTTTCAGAGTCGCAAATCATGACATTTTGTCAACTTGACAAAATGCCGTGATTGGTGACAATGAATCTATGCCCCAAATGAAAGGGCTCAGTCTGTGTTAACTGTCTCCAACTGCCTGGCTGAAGTATGAAATCTATGAACTGCATGGAGTTTCGATTAAAATCGAAACTCCATGCAGTTCATAGATTCATACTTCATTAAAACTAAAATTAGTAATAATGTGTTTACGTTTTACAATTACAATTTACAAGCATTCATTCATTGTCACTAATATCGGAACTTGAAATGTCTGAAGAATTACAAGCTGACTCGAAGAGGTCTGTAACTGATAGGCCTAATTCCATATCCCCCGAACTCGTCCCTGCGGCAGAACGCGTGGGCTTGCTTTCCCGCTTTGCATATTTTTTGCGTTTGCGTTGGTTTAACCTCCTCCCCTTTGAATTGAACCACCTATCCACTGCCCTTAAGGCTATACTTGATGAGAATGTTTGTAAACAAGGATCAAGTAAAACCCTGCACAGATCTTGCAGGTTTTCAGGTTTCAAACTGTTGCGGATGTCTGTTTTCAAATTACCCACTCGTGAGAAAAATCTCTCAAGTTCTGCATTACTGAACGGGCAACACATACACAGTTCAATAAATTCAAATAAACAAGGGTATGTGTCTCCTCTGTTTTTTTTGAAGAATTTGCCACATTTGCATAGGATTGTACAACTGGCACTCTGTGTGCGCAGTGGCGTAACGGACCACTGAAATATACTGTTCTTTAATTAAATCAGAAGACGGAGCTGATAGCACACATTTATAGCATTCATATAAAACATCAATTGCAGCCAGATGTTTTGTCAAAACATTTGAAAGCATTTCCGTGTCACTGTCACAGTCACGCGCCAATGCTTTCGAGTGTTCAGTCAAGACTTCTTCACTTGTGCCAGCTTCGACCCCTGAATACCCCGTTTCCAAGATCTCTGGGAGAACCCACGTGCCTGTATCTAGAACAGTGCAGATATGCCGTGCTTTTGCGTCCCCAGATCTCATAGCAGCAGTAACTGACTCAATGATACTTTTCTTCTCACCCTCAGGGAGCCAAGGATTAGTAACAAGAATCCCATATCGCTCATGCAAACGCCCCACAATTGATCACACATAATCACACACATGGTTCTGTACAAATAGTTTTCCATTAGCTAAATCTACCAGCTTGACATCTTGGTAGCTGTTGTCAGCGTCATTAATCTTACTGAGCGAGCTGAGAGTTGGGAGACTGAAGGCCTGAACAGGCTGCTTTTCTAGTTTTATAAGTAACATTTCGTAATGCAAAATGGTATCATCCACACACTCAACTATACTAAGACGTGTTTCTGATTGATTTTGAGACCGCAAACTCAACTGCTTGACACGATCTAACAAATCAACAAATAAAGCGCTCAGTAGCAAAACTTTTGCGGATTTCATTCGCTTCAGTTTGCCACTGAGAGACGCTTTGTCTGTTGCTTTAGACTCGGCTACAACGTTTTCAATATGTTGAACATACAGGCCGAACTTGTCTACAAAACCACACATAGCTCGCACTTTATGGTCAATCCACCGCGTCCCAGAAAATTTTGATGGGCGTACCTGCCCATGTTCAAAATTGTACACATTTTTCAAAATGTCATGCAATTTTTTCAACTCTCTTAACTTCTTTGACGATCGATGATATATGGAATATAGATCTCGCAAAGGGTCTTAAACAATTTGAGTGGGTTCTCTCAGGCTGTCGTTCAGTGCCAACTCTAGACGATGCAAAACACACCAAATGAAATCCACCCACAGGTATTTCATTTGAAGCTTAGCTATGAGGCCGTTGGACATACCACTGTTAGCTGACGCCCCGTCAGACGTCAAAAAAACCAAGTGATCTAATTTGTCAGATAAATCAGCTTTTCGGAATGCTGATTTGATACCATTAAGGATACCTTCAGAGGATTGATCCTCCAAGCTTTCCAATGCAAAGTATATAGTAACAGGTTGGAAGGAATCAGGATCAACAAATAAGACATAGATTACTTCAGTTTCAACAGTGCTGACATCTGTAGACCCATCACACAGAACAGATATAAAATTGGCACGCTTGATTTTTGACTTGACGCTCGAGTCAAACAGAGTATAGGCTATGTCACGCAAAAAATCTTTACATGCATTTTCATTAGAGTAGGCTGAAGACAAATCAACTCCGTGCAGTTTCTCCAATTCTATAAGCCCCGCTAAGTCAGAGTATGGTCGCCCGTTATTCCCAATATAATAGGCTTTCCAAATAAGCGTTTCATTCTCTGTCTTTCATCATCAGACATCTTCCTAAAGGCAACTTTTATCGCACAGTCTTCAGGTATGGACTTGACGATATGTTTTTTTGGTATAGTTCCAAACTGTTCACGACTCTCATGATCACATGCTTTTTGATGCATCTGACTGCCTGCGTGATCTTTCAACACGCCGAGGCGATAATTTGTACTGCCGTCGACCATCACACGACTATAATTTCGACAGCTTATCAACTTTTCGTTACATTTTGTACAAAAAGAACACTTAAGTTTTTTGTCCGAAAAATCAAGCCATTTGTACTCGTCTTTCCATTTCTGCAACGTGGAAATTTTAGGTACCTTCCGTTCTGTCATGATGCTGAATCTGATGGTTTGTGGCTTTGTGCCAACCAAGTATGTTAGTAATGGTACTACTCTGCTAGACAGAGTGGGTGTTTGTCTGGAATCACGGTCACGATGTCAAAGCCTATGTAACTTGACCGTAAGTCTCGTCGGAAAATTTTCAATGCGCTACATGTAACATTTCCAACGCACCGAATGTTACTGGCACAATTTGAGACAAACGACCATGCCGAGTGATGTAGATCAAAGAAACTAAGCCGTGCCTAGAACATAAACATGCCACTAAGCGGCCTTTGATGTCTATTGATTGAAATGCGGTGGTGTGTAGACACAACTTGTTGAAAATTAGAAAAAAAAAAAATAAAATTTTTGAGATTTATTTTTGTTTCCGCCTGTAAAATTGACCGGACATGTCCGATGTCTGACCGTTATTTCAGGCTCTGGGTGAGAGTCAGATGCAAAACTAGAAAAGAAATCTTTGAGTCCCAGAGTGGGCCAGACTGAACCCCAAAATATTTGTTCTCATAGCACAGTGATAACAAAGACACCCCAAAACTCATTCGTTCTTGTCCCAAGGTGAAAACAAAGGTACCCAAGAAGTTTTGTGAAGATCAGTTCATAAATACGAGTTGTATAGAAGTTGTGACAAAAAACTGATTGGACCTAATATTTCGCTATAAAATGGCCACTGGCAGCCATCTTGAATTTTGGACTGCACAAAGAAACACTTGTTCTCGTCCCAAGGTGATAACAAAGGTACCCAAGAAGTTTCGTGAAGATCGGTTGATAAATACAGCCTCTAGCCCGAGCCGTATTGACATGTGCACTTACAGTGTAAAAGTTGCACTGAATAAATCAAAGTTCATCTAATTAGCATAATTTCTACACAAGAACAAAACCTGTACTAGATTTGATGTATATTCCATGTTACTAAACATTCATACAAAAATTTATTCAAATCAGAACTTTCATACAGAAGTTCTGTACAAAAGACTGATTGCACTAATTTTGCTACAAAATGGCTGCTGGTGGCCATCTTGAATTCTGGACCACACCCAAAAACACTTGTTCTCATCCCACGGTGATAACAAAGGTGCCCAAGAAGTTTTGTAAAGATCGGTTCATAAATACAGCCTCTAGCCTGAGCCATAAAGAAGTTGTGTACAAAAAACTGATTAGACCTAATTTCGGTACAAAATGGCCACTGGCAGCCATCTTGAATTTTGGATTGCACCCCAAAACACTCGTTCTCGTCCCTAGGTGATAACAAAGGTACCCAAGAAGCTTGGTGAAGATCGGTTGATAAATACAGCCTCTAGCCCGAGCCGTATTGACATGTGCACTTACAGTGTAAAAGTTGCACTGAATAAATCAAAGTTCATCTAATTAGCATAATTTCTACACAAGAACAAAACCTGTACTATATTTGATGTATATTCCATGTTACTAAACATTCATACAAAAATTTATTCAAATCAGAACTTTCATACAGAAGTTCTGTACAAAAGACTGATTGCACTAATTTTGCTACAAAATGGCTGCTGGTGGCCATCTTGAATTCTGGACCACACCCAAAAACACTTGCTCTCATCCCACGGTGATAACAAAGGTGCCCAAGAAGTTTTGTAAAGATCGGTTCATAAATACAGCCTCTAGCCTGAGCCATAAAGAAGTTGTGTACAAAAAACTGATTAGACCTAATTTCGGTACAAAATGGCCACCGGCAGCCATCTTGAATTTTCGACCGCACCCAGAAACACTCGTTCTCATCCCAAGGTGATAACAAAGGCACCCAAGACGTTTCATGAAGATCGGTTCATAAATACAGACTCTAGCCCGAGCCGTATTGATATGTGTACTTACTGTGTGTAAGTAGCACTGAAAAATTCAAAGTTCATCAAATTTGCATAATTTTTGCACGAGAAAAAAAACAGTATTATATGTGATGTATTCCATGGTACTAAACATTCACACAAAAAATTATCCAAATCATGATCAGCGCTTTAATATGGAAGTTCTGTGCAAAAATCTGATTGCACCTAATTTTGTACAAAATGGCTGCCATCGGCCATATTGAATTTCGGACCCGACTCAAAAACACTCGTTCTCATTCCACTGTGATACCAAAGGTACCCAAGAAGTTTCGTAAAGATCTGTTCATAAATACGGCCTCTAGCCCGAGCTGTATTGGCATTTGCACTTACAGTGCTGAAAGTAACACTAAATACATCAAAGTTAGTCTAATTTGCATAATAAACGCACAAGAAAAAAAAACGTATTATATGTGATGTATCCCATGGTACTAAATATTCATACAAAAAATTATTCAAATCAGTGCTTTCATATAGAAGTTCTGTGCAAAAATCTGATTGCACCAAATTTTGTACAAAATGGCTGTCAGCGGCCAACTTGAATTTCAAATCGGACCCCAAAACACTCGTTCTCGTCCCACGGTCAAAACAAAGGTATCCAAGAAGTTTCATAAAAATCGGTTCATAAATACGGCCTCTAGCCCGAGCCGTGTTGATGGACAGATGGACAGACGGACAACTGGCCATGGCATAATTGGCTTTGCCAAAGTTGAGTTAAAAATTGATAATACATACTGATTTGTGTTGTTTTTATTTAAATCTGTTCCTAAGTTTTAATATTTACAGTCTGGACTGACATGAGGAAGACTAATTTATATTACATTGTGACAGTCTTCAACCCTTCACAGAACGCTAGTGGCAGATGACACTCATAAAAAGAATTCTTGTGTAATTAAAAATCTTCATTTTCTGCTTCCAAAACATAGCTTATGACCCCTTATTAGAACGAGCGCAATATAAAAAAAATTGGATGGCGATTTTCATATATAGTGATGGAAAATGAATCACACACAACTTGATTCAGCAAGAAAACAAGACCAGATTGTGTTTCTTCCCCATTTTCTAAGATGTGGGACATTTGTAAAAATATTTATTTTAGCTGTCCCAATACATAGAGTAAATATGGTACGCTTAATTGTAATCTTTACGTGTTGTTTAACTTGTATATCCCATAAATGGGCATCTAGAGAAAATAAGAATACACATTGTGGTTGTTTCTCAGATTTATAGAATGGTATTATTGACATCATTTTACATAATAACTGAATAATTGAAGAAGATAATAAAATATGGATAATAAATCATCACAAAAAATTGCCTGGCAACAATCAGTTGAACCGATGTCCTGGGAGATGTTGCTGTTGTCATCCAATTGCCCATGATAGGCCGGTTGCAGTGGCCGATTCCAATCATTGTTGAACACCAGGAAAACATAGTCATATAGTAATGTGTACATAGTGTCTGCTTTCCCACAATAAATTCCTGCAGACACTTGATGTTAAATGTACATCATATACTTACCAGAACAGTGTTGCAATGAGTAATCCCACACCAATACAGTCCACTAGAACAACCCATATTAAAAACTTGAAAAAGTGAAGGAATGATAAGCCAAGTACCAATGAGAACCCAATTGAAGATACTGAAATGTAAAAATAAATGAATAATTATAAACAAAACTGACCATCAAATGTTAGGCCTATAAAAATATTCCTTGTTTTTCAGGCAAGTTTTCATAAATTTTATGATGAGGAAGGGAGGCTTTTTGTTCATTTTTTTTTGTTTATTCACAAAACAGTTCTGAAAATAGTTGGAATCAGAAATTTAACTACTTCACTATTTTGTGGCAAACTAATGTTTTCAGCAGTGAAAATTTCCTATAATGTGGTTGAAAATTTAACTAATTATACCTTGTTTGACAGAGCTCTGTCAAACAAGTTATACTTGGTTAAATATTTGTCATACAAGTGCAAAACAGTGTCCAAGAAAAGATCTTGAGGTGAGAAAAAAAGGTGATGAGGTAGATTTTCTATGAAGAGGGAGGTGCAGGCCTGAAAATAAGCAGTCTGACATTTGCAGAATGAGGTTCCCAGAAGGTGAATTTGATGATGCTATCCCATACAGTGGGCCAATTTATCCTTTGGGTACCTCTTCCTGTTTAGTTTTGAGACCCTGATTAAGATTGAGATTCACAGAGGGTAAATTTAGTGATGCTACCCTGCTGTGCATTAATTGACTTGCCCAAGGGTAATGCTGTTACCCCTGGTGGGAAAACAGATTTCAAGATTTCTTATTCTGTTAATAGGAGTTTACTCTATAACCTAGCTATGTGCAATTAACAAAACAAAGTTTAACCGAAAGTATGGCAAATGATATGGAGTTTTAAGTTATATGTAATAGTTATTGAATTAAAACATATCCAGTTAAGTGGACTCCACTGTAATTTGGAAAAGCTGAGGAATAGGGACTCTACAACTTCTTCTTCCTCACCCTTTTGCGTTTAGCCTATTAAAAAACAATTCTTGTTTCTAAGCAACCTCCCTTGTCATAGAAAATCTACCTGATCTCCTTTTTTCACCTGGAAATATCTTCTGTGACACTATTTTGCACTTGAAGATCAAATATTTAACCAACTATACCTTGTCTGACAGAGCTTTGTCAGACAAGATATAGTTGGTTAAATTTTCAACTACATTATGGGACATTTTCACTGTTGAAAACACTGGTTTGCCAGATAATAGTATAAGTAATTCAATTTCTAATTCTAACTATTTTCAAAACAGTTTTATGAATGAACAAAAAAACCCTCTTTCTCTCATCATAAAATTGAGGAAAAAATTGCCGGAGAAAAAAGAAATTTTTTTTATAGGCCTTATTTTCATTCCCAACAAGTAAAACTGTTTCAGAACAAACAATATCATATTTATCACTTGATTTAGGTTCCGTGGTGAAGTCGGATTTTTCAACATTTCTTGAATTTAAGGTTGTGTTTGCATTACATAATGATGCAGACATGTAAATAAATTATATTTGGGCTGAATACGACATGTAGAATGTTGATTATGAGATTTTTGTCTTCGATATGAAGCGTGAACTGAGTCGACCCAAATGCGGCCAGTTTCTTTCAGTTTTAGTCAGATGAAATTTGACCGGGTTGCTCAAAGACTGAGGGCCAGGAGGGCCCCGGGTCACAGTCTTACAAAGACTATACTTATATAGCATTATAGGCCCTTAACCCTTTACCCAACACAGACGATATCAAAATTTATTATTTTAAATATCATTTTTTCAAATTTTTCAAAAAATTTCAACAAAACCATATCATGTGACCCCTCGTTGGAACGAGCTCGTCGAGCTCGTTCCAACGAGGGGTCACATGATATGGTTTTGTTGAAATTTTTTGAAAAATATTATTTTTTCAACTGCTGAATTTGCATATTACGCGGGCGGATGCGGGCGATTCGTTGGGTAAAGGGTTAAAATATTTAAAAAAAAAAAAAAAAAAGACAGAAATAAATTTTTACTGGGATGGTTTGGGTCCATTTGCGGCCAGTTTGGGGAAAATTGTAGAGGACGATTTGGGTGTTAGCCATGAAATGGCATGGGCCAGGCCGAGTAGTCCAATAAGGTTCCGCTCCACAGTTTCCAGGCATTTCCAAAAATGACATGCCATACACTCTCTTCAAATGCAAATATTCTGTAACTTAGTTATCTGACTCATTACATGTATTACTTTTCCCAAATCCACAAAAAACATATAACACTATCTGACCAAGTAGAAATAAACAATCTGAATGTGGGTGGAATTATTTATTGTCAAAGGCAAGACTTCAACCTGAAAAATTGCCTGAAAAAATGCCGAAACCAGTCATTTTTAGCCACTCAGCATCCTCAAAAGCAGAATTTTCCCACCAACGCCACCTACCTACCCCTGGGGCAGAGCATCCCATTTCTAAAATGCAAAAAAAAATTGATCTGTTTCCTTTTCATTTTTAGTTACCTGTCTGGTAACAAACCTATGTAAAAATTACATTTTAAAAAAAATTAAAATTTTTCGAAGCCACTGTTTCCCATTAATTCATTTGGTAATTTACCCCTATGTATCAGACTCCAACTTTGGGACCAAAACTTCAAATTCTCTTGTCCCACAAAAAGCCTAATGTAATCATATATCTGATACTAAAAATATATATCTCTTTTACATGGCCTTAGTTTCAACAAATGCCCTATGTTTAGAATTTCACCCCTGTGCAATAGTGCGAAACTGTAGAGCCTTAACCCTTTACATTCTGTAAAATTAACATACTGCAAAATAGATTCTTCATCTTGAAGTGAACTAAGATGAGAGGCATTCATAATAGTTTAGGGTCAGTACAGTAATGGTAAGGGAGAGCAGTGACTTGCGAATCCTTAGCATTACTTTACAGAGCTTGATGATTTCTCCCAAGTTTTACCATTTTATTCTAGGAGCAGGTGTTGCTTTTATAATGCAAGTAGAACACAGACAGGAGGAAAAGTGTTTACCATTGTTACACAGCCCCAATTTTTTTTTTATTTTCTGTAAATTCAGTAAAAATATGATCAAGAGTCAGTAAAAACAGAAAACAATGAGCTAACGAGCTATTTTTAAAATAAATTGCAGAGTCTCCAATTCTTCAGCTTTACCAACATTTGATTAACACACTGCACACTAATGTCAAAAAATCAAAATTTCAGCCAGAACATGTTTCCCATAATGCATAAGTTCCTTTTAATTTTTGTATTAAGTGATGAGATGCTGTTTATCATCATTTATTTATTAATTTATTGGTGTTTAATGTGTCCTTGGGCATGGCACTTAATCCCAATTGTCTATGTGGGGGCATGGTGGTGCTGTGTACTAAGCCATACTAAGGTGTGCTGTATGACGATATCTATCTCACACAACCCACGTGACCAGATTATTAGCATATTTAACGAGTGCACAGACTATTTAATCACTGCACATTCTTCCACAAATAAACAACCTAGTGTCATGTTTCAGAAATATTACCAGATGATCGTTTGTCAAAGAAAATAGAAAAAAAAACACAGACCGCAAAACCAAAGAACACTTGACTCTTTTATATGAATTTTTGGGTGAATGCCAGTATGAGAGGCGAGAGTTCATTTCACTACAAATCTTTACCCCGTCTTGCCGGTGTTCGGATTTAATTTTGTGGTACATATCTGTTGTATTCAGAACGTTTGTGCACTCTTTCCGATAAGCAAATCAGTTTTTTCAGAAATGGACAACAAAATTATTTGATATAGCTGCACATGCCCATGGATTACTTTTGATGACGTCAAGAGTGTTTTGGTGAGGGGAGAAAAATTATCCCCTCGTGTCTGGCCCAAATATCTTGCCCTCGGGTGAGATTTCCCATCTCAAACCCTCGCCCACCAGAGATAATAACAGTCTTCAACCAATTTTAACCCTGTTTGTGTGGAGATGATACGATGGAAGGTCAATTGCTCACTGCTGCTCAGTGGTTCTCTTCAGGTACTGCTGTTTCCTCCACCCATAAAACTGCCTGAGGTGACCCGAGCAATGGTGACTGGGTCCTATTTTACCAGTAAAACAGAGCCTGTTTACCACAGTAAACAAGCACTGCTACACTTCACAGGGTTCCCATGGGGAAGGTAAAGTGTTAAATAGAATTTATATTGCATGTATGTTAAATGGATTGGTGCTAAGAGCATATAAGTCAATAACAGGAATGTTTTATTAATTCTTATCTAATTATGAGTGGACTACTCTTCTGAGGAAAAAAAACCCTGAAACAACACTAAAAACAAAATGTGTGTTCAATAAAGTGGCTGAGTGCTACAAGCCACTATCATGGCCCACAAGAAAAGTGCTAAAACCCACTTTTGTGACTTTGCATTGTATTCAGTAGCTTACTGTTTGCGAGGTTGTATCAAGAAAAATATTAATATAGAATTGTTTTGTTATAATTTATCTCACAATCGGGGCGTTTTTGCACTGTTACGCAACTAAAGTGTAATGTATCTGGGCCCTTGTTCCGAATCCGTATCAAGGGCCCCTGATACAAGCGCATGATTCTGCTGTTGCCAAAACAACGGCATTAATATCATTTTTCGATCGCTTTGCGTTTTTCCCTTCAAAGAAAACAATATTAGGTGAGGCGAAGCCGAACCTAATATTGTTTTCTCTGAGCCGTATATATGACACTGTATCTGCCAGTTAAACGCCCTGTAAAGTATTTATTATGCACGGCATGCTAAAATCTCACTGGGGAAGTTAACTCAACGAATAGTTAAATTATGCGCACTTTTCGGCATGTTGGGCTGGTTTGTAGCCTTTTATTGGGATTTTCCTGAACGCTCGATTCGAGGCTTCTCTCTTGATGTTAAAGGATTAGCTTTCGCTATGAAATGTGGAAAACTCCACCTCAATAAACGATGAACGGCATATCCTAAAATATGATAAACCTTTACACCAAGAGGAATATTTAATTCACCAGTAATTATTGCGAAAGTAACAACCAAATTCACCTTGACGAAACACACAGTTGCTCCACTTCGCAAGACAGTATTCAGTAAAGTGAATCCCAGTGACGTAATTTCTCTGAAGTGTAACGTCATCACTAACCTAAATATGGAGATCAGTGAACGCTATTCTATTTTTCAATTTGCGTTTTTCCATCGATAAGGCAAATGAAAAAGTTCCTCTTAAAATAGTTTTATAACACATTTTGTGGTCAATATTGTGAGATAAATTTATCATCACCACATTGTGTGTCTCTGGAAATTCTGATCAAGTCTCATTGTAGGCACAGAATCGCATTTCGACTCGCCCTAACGGGCTCGTCGAAATACTGTTCTGTTCCTACAACTCGACTTGATCTGAATTCCCGGAGACACACACTGTGGTGATAATCTGTATGTATTGGAGAGTGCTGAAAGGCACTCTCCAATAAATTGTTACAAAATAATTATTTATATAAAATCTTGCTCTACTTGTTGTTGGTGACATGGTATCTTTGAAAAAAAAATATGAGTGTTAGAAATCACCTTTGAGAACTAATTTAGCACTCTATCTGTTAACAGAAGTTCAGCAGAAAACACAATTTATTTATTTATTTATTGGTGTTTATGATCACATATTTCTGCACAATGGCTAATCATGACCATGACAGTTTTACGGGTGGAGAAAGCCAGAGTGCACAGAGAGAATCACCAAGCTACGTCAAGCAACTGTCAGCTCCCTAACATACTAACTCCACACAAACATGGTTAATAGCATTGGTTGAAGACAAGTGCACCATCGACATGTGATACGCTTTAATGCACAATGCCACCGTGCCCCCACATGGGCAATGGGGGTGAACTGTCTTCCCAAGGACACAATGTGGTTGCCGCAGGTGGGATTTGAACCGAGGACCTCTCAGCTTGCAGCCTGCACCTCTACCTACTGAACCGGCACACCCCCAGAATACACAATACTTACCACAAAGCCAAAAACTTAACAAAACCAAAAAGGCTGGATCATCTCGTGCCCACTGATCTTTTGTATCTAGAAGCAAAACAAAGAAGTTTATTATTACTACTATTTGTATATAAATAATCAACATGAAAGCTGTTAAGATTACCGTATTTACTCTATGTAATGGGACAGCTAAAAATTTAAAAATTAAAATTTTTTAGTAAATTTTGTTTCTTAACATACCTACCACAATTGTCTACAACTGGCTGTAACATAAGTGCAAGCCCTACTTCGGAACTAACTCAAGCTTTTAGAAACTTTTCCAAATAAGTTGGAAAAGTACTAGAGTGCAAAAGCACGAAAAAGATCGAAAAAAGGGTCGAGAGAGACCAGCGCTCGAAATTACAGGTACTCTCTCTGCACACCTCTTGCATTTACCGAGCACATGCGCAACAACCGTGACGTCAATTCCGCCAACGAGAAGTTTGTGATTTAGCGGGGAGGCATCGATATCAAAGCTATCCCCAAGGAGGGTGGACCTCCGGTAAACAATTGTGGTAGGTATGTTAAGAAACAAAATTTACTAAAAAGTTAAAAAATTTATAGTAATTTATATATTTTTTATACTTACCAATGACCCAGACATAGCTGGTGCTAACTCTTAAAATATAGGGCCAAACACAAATTTTGCCCCCCAATCCCCAAAATTTGCATCTAAAACCAAAGAAAACATGTCCTGAATGGCCCTCCACACTTCACCTCTACTGCGCATGCGCAGTGTCAAGGACATTCCGAAATTGGCGCCATTAATCATTCTTATAACCAGTGCCTGGTAAGCGCTATGTACTCAGCGGGGAGGTAAGACTTCCCAACTCCTGGGAGGGCCATCCCCGTCTCGGTCATTGGTAAGTATAAAAAATATATAAATTACTATAAATTTTTTAACATTTTTATACTGTACCAATGACCCAGACATAGCTGAATAGTAAAAAGGCTGGAGGGCCAAGGACATAGAGCAAGATGGAATACGCTCAATTATATAAAATAGAGTCATCCCCTCTAGGGAAAAAGAAGTATTAGGCCTTACATGTATCCTTCTTATTTATGATAAATTAGAAAGATACAACACCTTCCAAAATTGAGCATCATACATCCATGTACTCTATTAATATCTAGTATAATCCTTATACTAATAATTTTTAAAGTAAGCCAATAAATAAAGTAAGTCTAGAGAATAGAGACTCTTTATACTCCTTAAAAGTGTCTGAGGATTGTATAATAATGTCCGTTGACACGTGCTATATTCAAAAGCTATACTTTAAAAACTAAGACCTGAATGAATTTTTAAACATAAACTTCTCACTAAACAACCATCCCAATAACAGCTCAGAATTACTAACTCCGGAGGAGGTATCCCCTTGTTTTCATAGTAAAACAGGTGACCCAAGGGAACACCCTCCCCCCCCCCCCCCCTTTTCTTGCCCTGGGTCAAATAGCCCAGAGCGAAGAGGGCAGCAGAACGGAGTCACTGCCGAAACAGACAGCCTACCTAGCTATAGTAGCAACTGTTAAGTGAATGACATTCTGAACAGAAGATAATAGACCAAACAATAGAGGCCTCCAGAAATGGACTCGATATTTCTGAGATAAAAATTCAGGAATGTGGATGGCTCAGCGCAATGAGCAGCCTTCAAAAATTTATAATAGCGACGCTATTAATGTAAGCCCAAGATGTAGAAGAACTCTTACTTCATGACCCGAAATCTCAAACACAACTGCTGAGTCAATGATATACCATAAACAGTATCGATAGTTAATTGAATCCATTAGCAATAGAATGGAGCGTAACGTCCTTCTATTAGGCATCAAAGACAGAAGAAGCTTACGCCCGTAGTAATAAACAGATATCTGTTTATAAATACATAAACTCTAACCGGACAGAGTAAAGGCCTATGCCCGTACGAAGACGGAAGGACCTTAATAACAATAGGTTCCGGATATTAATTAGGAGCCTGACTCTTATGCAAAAATCCAACCTAAATAGTAAAGGAAGTAGTGATTCCGAAACTACGAAAGTGAAAATCATCCACCGATAGTGCATGAAACTCACTGACTCTTCAGTAAAAGAGAAGCCAACAGAATTACTGTCTAAAAGGTCAGAATTTGAAAACTACTGTTTCCAGAGGCTCAAATGATTACTTAGCTAAATAAGAACCGAAGTTAAATTCCGTATAGGAATTTAATCTAATGATTCTAAGTCTATTTATCGAAAAGTTACTAACTGACTTAGATAAAGAGACATAAGACTCAATTGTAAACTATCCTAGAGTGCATAGGTATGAGGTAACATAAACCTATAACCTTAATAATAACAGGCTGCAGTAGATCTTGTCAAACAAGTATACTAAAAAGTTGCAATGACTAGTATGGAGGGATCAACAATATCAACATAGTGATCCCTACACCAACGACGGAAGAGCCTCCACTTTAGCCCCATAGTATAGCGAAGAAGAGGTTCTCCTATAGTAAGAAATCGCGTCCAAAGCTCATCCAGTACAATGCTTACAATGCAATAAGGACCACACAACGGAATACGTGAAGGTTGAGACCTTGCGGGTTGTGATAAAGATGACACGATTTTACCCAGCGAAAAAAGATCCTCTCATGGAGGAAGATTTCACGTTAAGTCCCACAGTAGACATCAGAGTAAATTTACCCATGGTCTCTGTGAAGACAGAGATGCTATCAACAGAAATGTATTGTGGTTGTTTATCTTAGCAATACTTGCTGAAACAACAGCGCAGGAGGATACGCATATCCTATCATTCCGTCCTATTAGATCAATAGAGCGTTAACAACATAAGCTCAGAGATCTGGACAAGCAAACACATACGTCTGCAATTGACAAGCAAGTTGTGTCGTAAATAAATTATCATTGGGCGCTCCCATTGATAGCAAATCTGATTGAATACTTGTTTGTTGAGAGTCCATTCTGACGGCAACAAGCGACCCATAAGTGAACAGGAGTCCGGTAATACAATCAGACGACCCGGAATATGACGGACCGAAGCAGAACTTGGTGTACTATAACAAACAGAAGGATTCTTTCCATTAAATTGAATAACGGAAACGAATGAGTGCCTCCCTGGTTCCGGAGATGCGCCACTACTGTCGAATTAACGGACAGGATTTGGACATGTGTTTCTGAATAATGTTCATCCAATGACATAAAGCAAGCCTAAAAAAACATTATTCCATGGAAGATAAGTGCTTGCTTAGAGACTGCGGAACCCAAAGACCCTGGCACTTCGAATCCGTTGGGATCAATATTATATCCCAACCTGTTTGACTGGCAACCGTCATAATTATAAAACTCGGATCCGGCAACTGCAGTGGCACTCTCTGAGTCAACCACCGAATGTTTGCCCCAGTCTGAATCTCTTGCTACACTAGATAGACAAGAGAACGTGTAAATCGACCAATTCATGGATTGCTGAAAAGTTGCCGTCGAAGAGAAACTTCTCCGAGAACGAAGCGACTCTGAGAGAGTTCTTCACCTTACTATCCACACGCGTGGATGTAGCTAGGGCTGCGTCACGTCTAACCAACTCCAAGCAGCCACTGAAGGGCGGAGTTATACGTGAACAAACTACTGCCCTCAAAAGAAATCACATTGAGGATTATATCCCGGAATTCTTTCTCTTGAAGACGTAATGATAACGCCTCAGTAAGGTGGATTACGTATGATAAAGCATCTAAGTTAAGTCTATTAGACATCATTGTCGTTTCCAACATTGTGGTTGGAAAAGACATAGACGGCGAAAAAGATTATTTCCAGTCTTTAACCACGCCATCTAGATGCATATGAACTCTTGGTATGCCCTGTTCTGCCAAAATAAATTATTCGTATAAATGATAAAAGGCAGAAATGAGCATTGCGGACAAGAAACTAAACTATCATGCTTGGTAGCAGGCTTATATATATATAGCGTCGATAAATAATACACATGTACTAATGACATTATTGGACTGTGTCGGTAAGTCAGGGACAATGTCCCTGAACCGATCCAAAATTCCGTGTCCAATGACGCTATAAGTCTCTTATCCAACATCGCAGCAATGTAGTCCAAAATAACAATCACTGGAAGATAATGCCGGAAGATATGTATGGCAGCTTCCGATGCTACGAAAGGGAAAACTCGAAATCTTTCGAATCCCTTTTGCCATCCTGTCGGACCCTATAAAGCGTTTGGTCGTCCGTACCTGATGCAACCGCGGACCGCACCGACCCAGCGCCGTCGGATAATTCCTGATTCGACCAAGAAACTGTCGATTGCTGGGATGCTGCGAAAAAACTGTGCTAACTCAGATAGCACGTCCGTCACTGAGGCCTGTGGAGAAGCGGTCCTACGATGCATTGCCGCTGGAAGCTCCGTGATCGTTACCCCGTGCATACTACTAATATGCGAGCGAACGGAGTGTATAGGCCTCGTGTCCCTTGGCTACCAGATGGCGTGACCTGTTCGCCGTGGAATCACTGAATGACGAAACTGATCGGATACTCGAGGTCACGTAGCCAATGTGCGGTCGTGTGCACTACTGTGAGGATGAGGAAGCATTATCGACAGTCTCTCGGACTGTCAATATAACGGAGCGTCCCGAGCGACGGACATATGCTCCGAATGTAAAATATCTGAACCACAACATGCGGTCCCCTATGTTGTTGGACGAGAGAGGAACCTCTCTCGCTCACAGCCCGGACGGACCTGGACAAGCCAGGAACCGGACTAACAGGCTTCCTCCGATCTGTCCTCAATCCGCCGTCACTGGGTGAGTACTAAAGTAATTATAGTGCTCGCATCACCCAAATCTCCTTCCTAGACCGCAACGGACGAACCCGGCAGCCGAACCATTCGATGAATGTACACTACACCGGGTGAGCTAGCGAATGTCACTCCGTCGATCCTACAAGGGACCTCTTAGGCGATAGACATATTCCATGAGCACTTATTGCCGCTAGCTCTTCATTAACTATGACGACAGAGGCACACTTTTGAAAGACATCTCCGTAACTTTGCGAACAAGAAACCAGAAATGCTTGGTAATAGCAAGCATATAATAATAAACATATAGCGTCGTTCAATAATTCGAAAGTTTGTGTGACCTTATTGGACTATGTCGGAACTGAGGGACGATGTCCCTGAACCGAACCAAAAATTTCTAAGTCCACCGACGCTATCAGTTTCTTATCCGGCATCGCAGCATTCTGGTCAGACGAAAGAACCTGTAGAAGATCAAGTCAGATGACATACACAACAGCATATGTTGTTCCGAAAGGGAAAGCTCGAAATCCTCCGAATCCCTTTCGGTATCCCGTCGGACCGGATGAAATTTTCGGACGTCCGTACCCACTTCCGTGGAGCGTCCCGACCCAGCATCGTCGGATAAAACATTATGCGACAGATTCAGTTGTTGCTGGGATGCTGCGATAAGCTGTGCTATTTAGGATAGCACGTCCGTCCCCGAGGCCTGTGCAGTAGCGGTCTTACGATGCATTGCCGCCGGAAGCTCCGTGTACGTTGACTCCCGCACACTTTCCTATGCGAACGTCCGGAGTCTGCAGGCCTCGTGTCCCTGGCTACCGGATGGTGTGACCTGGTCGCCGATGATTCTCTGACTGGCGAAGCTGACTGGATATCCGAGGTCACGTAGCCAAGAGCGGTCGTGTGCACTACCATGAGAATGAGGAAGCCTTATTGACAGTCTCTCCGGACTGACTATATGTCGGAGCGTCCCGAACGGCGGACGTATGCTCCAAATGCGAAACATTTTGTACCACAACATCTGGGGCCAGATGTTGTTGTACGAGAGAGGGGCCCGCCGTCCGGATGGACCAGAATGAGCTATGAACCGGACTAAAAGGCTTCCTCCGTTCTCCCTCTAATCCGCCGTCACTGGGTGTGCATTTGGTTGATTTATAGTGGTCGCATCACCCCAAAACTCCTTCTAGACCGCAACGGACGAACCCGGCTGCCGAACCATTCGATGAATGGACGCTACACCGGGCGAGCTAGCAGACGTCAAAGGCAGTCGAACCTACTAGGGTCCTCTTAGGCAATTGGCGTATTTACATGAGCACTTTTCCGCTAGCCCTTCATTAATTGTGATGATGGAGGCACACTGTTGGAAGACATCACAGATACATCACCCTAATCTTGATCGTCTGAAATAGAAATTGATAAAGTAGAATGACCCTGCGGGGAAAGGACCGGAATGTCCAATTCCCCACTAACATACTGTGACATACGCTTCCCATGTTGTCATCGAAATCATCAGATACAGAACAGGAGTTAATGCGAGTACACTGACTACATATAGAATGATTATAAAAGTCAGAGGAAGACTTCCTCTTATTACAATTGATCAAAATCCTTTCAATGTGAAAAGAAGTCCCGGTACTCGCACCAACCCCTGACAATCAAAATACATAATAATAATATGATCCATTAACATAGAAAAAATAATTGAAATCAATATATTTTGAAAAAATATTTTTTCAGAACAGCCCAAGTTTCTGAAAAGTAACGTTGAGCCCCAATGGATCCCAAGCCTAAGTGTGGACAAAAAATTTAAAAATATTTTAAACAATTTATGCAACACTTACGAACAATAATAATGTATCTAGTTATGATTAAATTAACATCAAGATATTATTTTCAAGAAATCTCCCCCTCACACAGAGGGCTGTTGTAAATGTAAACAATGAGTGTAAAAACACTAAAATAAGACTCCAGGCACCCAGGCCCGAAATCAGTTACCAAAAATACACTATCTGATGCAAAACAGAGACTTCCAGGGAAGAAACTGCAGAACATCAGATGGTAGATGAAGAACACAACGCCTAACCACCCATAGGTAAAGACGTAAACATGGGGAAAAGAACAGAATTCATTCTGTTATTCAGCTAAAACTCCCAAGAAATTTTAGTAATAATAATTACAGAAACTATGCCAAAAGCATGGGAGAATAGCAAGAGGGGACTTAAAGGAAAGGGAGAGAGGAAAACACTGAAAAATCAGTGTAACTAAATAACAAGAATGACAACAAAATGGCTGCTGCCTCGAAAATAGGTAACTTAACATAATTTCATTAAAAAATTTTAAGTTACAGCCCTGATAATATTCTGTCACACATTTTTCCTCTCCTCCTTCTCTATCCTCCTTAGAATCACCATTTCACTAATATTTTAACATAATTTCATTAAAAAAATTTAAGTTACAGCCCTGATAATATTCTGTCTCACATTTTTCCTCTCCTCCTTCTCTATCCTCCTTAGAATCACCATTTCACTAATATTTATGTGTCTGGCATCATTTAAACTGAGATTTACAAGCACAAAGATCAGTCAGATGTTAACTGATGAAGGGCCAAACTAAGAATGATTAATGGCGCCAATTTCGGAATGTCCTTGACACTGCGCATGCGCAGTAGAGGTGAAGTGTGGAGGGCCATTCAGGACATGTTTTCTTTGGTTTTAGATGCAAATTTTGGGGATTGGGGGGCAAAATTTGTGTTTGGCCCTATATTTTAAGAGTTAGCACCAGCTATGTCTGGGTCATTGGTACAGTATAAAAATATTTTAATTTCTTTTCAACCTACCCATAATTGTTTACAATTGGCTGAATAAACAATAGGAGGAGGTGAATCACATAACCAATACCAACAAGAGTAGCAGAAAGAAAAGCAAAGAGGGCAGAGAGCAATAGCGAAACCTGTAATGAAGATAGATAGAAGGCATCTGAAAAGAACAAGGCTGAGCAAAGCACAACCTCAATAAAAACATTTTTAACGAGGGTGCACAACAGCCTGAGCAGCAAAGAGAGGGCCTAAAGAATAAAGGTCCTCAGATTGCTGCTGAAGGTGGCGGAGATAAAAGGAGGAGAAGGTAGAAGAATTCCTCCAGTAAGCCGCATTCATAACATCCCAGAGCGAAACAGAATTGGAGAATGCCCAGGATGTAGAAATGGCACGAACCTCATGAGCATTAAACCGGTTCGAAACAAGATCTGACGCAGACAAGCGGGAATAAGCCAGCTTGATTGCAAGACAGATCCACCTGGAAATAGAATGGGAAGAGATAGACTGCCTCTTAGGAATGAGAGACAGAAAGAATCTCTTCCGACCCCCTCCTAATGAACTGAGCGCAAGTAATGTAAGTCTTGATTGCACGAACAGGACAAAGAAGAGGCCTCTGGCCATCGACAGCAGGGAGAGCCCGAATGCAGCTGGGAGGAGGTACTGAATCAGGAAGTTGATTCTTAGCCAGAAAAGAGCAATCAGTAGTGAAGGTGACACTGTTAGCCTCATTTCGGAAGAAGGCAGAATCAACAGATAGCGCATGAAGCTCACTGACTCGTCGAGCAGAAGCAAACGCTAGAAGAAAAGCCATCTTATAGGTGAGAAAATGCATATCGATCTCAGATAAAGGCTCGAATGGTGTCCCCTCAAAACAGTGCAACACCCATGCCAAGTTCCACTTGGGTGTAAGACGCAAAACTCGAGGCCTCTTCAAAGAAAAGTGCCGAATGAGTTTGGAGAGAAAAAGATTACGACCGATGCACCGCTTCCCCCACATAAGAGAAAGTATCAGCATAGACCGATAGCCCTTAATCGTAATAGGCTGGAGGCCCATGGAGTCAAAAAGAAAAATCAGAAAATCCGCAATTTGAGCGATTGACGGATCACGGTAATTCACATCGTGATCTGCACACCAGCGGCAGAAAACCTTTCACTTGGCAGCATAAGTCATGCCAGTGGAATGTCACCGCGATGCAGAAATGCACTCCACGATCGTCGCGAAAAACCTCTATGTCGGAGACTGGACCTGATAAAAGACAGGCGTGAAGGGACAGGCACGCCAGGCTGTTGTGATACTTCCTGGCACGACCCTGGGAAAGAAGATCGCGACGTAGAGGTAGACGAATCGGTCGATCAGCCAATAGAGGCCGCAGCAGATTGATCCACACCCTCTGTGGAGACAGGGGTGCGATCAGAATGATCCTGCAACTGCAAGTACAAATCTTCGCTTATACCTGAGGAAGAATCGGTGCAGGAGGAAAGGCATAGCCGATCCAACCGGTCCAGTCCAGAGACAGAGCGTCTACTGCAAATGCCAGAGGATCTGGACAAGGGGAGACAAAGGTCTCTACCTGATGATTCCAGCGAGTAGCGAAAAGGTCGACCTGAGGACGGCCCCACTGCTCGCAAATCGCTTGAAAGACTGACCGATGTAGCATCCATTCGGTTGGAAGGACACTGTCGCGTCGGGACAGGGAGTCTGCTAGGACATTGAGACGCCCGGGAATGTGTCGAATGGACACCCGAGCGTTCACATCCCGCGCCAACAGAAGAAGATCCCGAGACAGCCGATACATGGGAATCGAATGTGTGCCTCCTTGATTCCGTATGTAGGCCACTACTGTCGAATTGTCTGAAAAAAGTTGGACAATATGGTCCGACAGATGAGGGATCCAAAGCCGAAAACTCAACAGAAGAGCAAGGAGCTCCTTCTGGTTGATATGAAGGCCCACCTGCTTGCTGTCCCACTCGCCTTGAGTAGACAGACCAAGAAGATCCAACGTCGCACCCCAGCCCCGAACGCTGGCATCCGCAGTAAGGATGCGATCGGCCAAAGGAAGATCCAATGGAACACCCTGTGTCAGCCAGGGAATATCGGCCCAAGGGTGGAGGTGACAAAGCAGAGACCGAGGAATAGTGAGTTCCAGGTCCAGCGGATCTACATTCGGACGCCAATGATCCAACAGGAAGTGTTGGAGAGGTCACACAAACAAGCGACCGAGCGGAATGAGATCTGTCACTGAACCGCAAAGGCCCAGCATCCGAAGGAAAGTCCTGGCCGAGACCGAGGAAGATTGAAGCAGGTTCCGAGTCAAGGCGGAAAGAATTGTCGCCCGCGCATGGGGGACCGACACTACATTGTGAAGAGTGTCGAAATCCATCCCCAAATGACGAAATCGCTGAGAAGGAAGGAGATCCGACTTCTTGCCATTGACTCTGAAACCCAGGAGAGCTCTGAATTGATAAACTCGATCCCGAAACGAGAACCGAAGGTATTTCCGTGACGCCAAATGAATGGGTACATGGAAGTAGGCATCCTTCAGGTCGATACTGGCAGCAAAATCGCCCTCATGAACTGAACGTCGAACCGACCGGAAAGTTTCCATACTGAAACAAGGAGCTATTATGTACTCGTTCAGGATACTCAGATCGATGACAGGACGATATTGGCCATTTTTCTTCGGCACCAAGAAAAGTCTCGAGTAAAACCCCGGTGAAAGGGTGTACCTGACCACCTCGATCACCCCTTTGGAGAGGAAATTGTCGATCTCCTGCACCAGAAGGTCCCGATGCAGAGAATCGGAAGGGACGTGAGTCGGGAGGGGCACCCGAGATAAACTGGGGTGCCGATGGAAGGACAGTCGCAGACCGGAATGAATGACGTCGAGGACCCAAGGATCCGACGTTATCTCTGTCCAACGGTCGTAAAACAGCGACAGCCTTCCCCCGACTGGCGGCGAATCGAGGTGAGAACCTTCACTTGTGGCCTCGACGGGGCCCCCCGAGAGGAGAAACCCCCTTGGGAAGTGACAGAGTCCTGAGACTTTCCTGCCTGAGGCTGCCAGCGAGCCTGGCCATGTCAGCGCTTCTTATGTGCAGAAGGAGCAGACGGAGCCGAAGGCGTAGCCGATGTCGCTGACAAGGCAGACGCAGCAGCACGCTTGGCGGGCCTGGAACAACCACCACCCACAGCAGCAGGTTGGTCAAGCTGTCACAGCAAAAGCTGGTCCTTCGAATGACGAAGAACTTCGCCACGAACAGCTTCCATGGAACAACTGAGGTCCCATCAAAGAGGCAGACCTCAGAACAGCACGTTGCTCAGAAGGAAGGGATGAAGAAGAATCCAACACCGCATCCCGGCGTGCCAGCTCCAAATTAGCCATGTTACAGGCATGGGCGTGTGTCAAGTTCATAAGAGCCTGTGACAAAACACAAAAAGGCACCTAAGCGTCATCAAACTCCCCTGGAGGAAAATATTCAGCCAGGGCAGCGACGACATGGTCCGCGAGAGATAACATACCCAGCATCTCTCGGGACAGACCCACCATAGATTCAACTACTGACATCGGGAGAACTGCCGACTTAGGCTTAGTTTACCCGAGGGAAGAAAAATCCTCATCCACAGTAGTCATCCCTTGGAAGACTGGTGGACGGACGGAATCGTAAACACGAAACCACGATGGAGGCAGAAAGGCATCAGCTCTAGAAAAGAAGGAACCCTTGAGGGCCTTAGAACGCATTTTGGCGTCTAAGCCCTGGAAGGACTGAACAACTTGAGCCGATTGCAGAGGATGCAAAGCTCCGGAGCTAGAAGGCTCAACAGGGTTACGGCGCTCCACAGTGGACTGCAGCCGGACGGTCACAGAAGGCTGGTCAGAAGGTTGAACGTCCGGCAATAAGCCAAAGACGAAATCCAAAGCCTGCCCCAAGACTGACCAGGGGGGCCCATCACCTTCAAGATACTCGTCATCCTCCGTAGCAGAGGAGACGTAGGGCTGACCAGCAGAAACCTTCTGTGAATACTGTGCAGTATCCAAGAGGCCAGGTGAGACATCTCGGTGACCGACCAAAGGAGGTTGTGCCTCAGGAGGCACAGGGAGGCCAACTTGAGGGTTGCCAGAAAGCAACTGGTGAGCGCCAAAACGGCCTGACGCAGGTCACCCTGAGAATCTGTCGCATCTACATCGCCCGACGGAGTGTCCTCCCAATGGACCCTTCTGGTAGAAGAACCCAAATCCTCAGAAGAGACCGAAGTCGAATGCCGATTGGCAGACAGAATAGGGATACGGTGAGAAGGCACCGGAGGATAGTCCCGATTGTGATGCCCAGAGGCCATCACTGACCTCTGCGAAACAGAAGGTCCTGCCTGCAAATCCTCTAAAGAGACCGACCGCGCACGTCGATCGGTAGCTGGACCTAGGACACGGTGAGAAGACACCGGAGAATTGTCCCAAGAATGACAGGAACCTGTCATTGGCCTCTGCACGGCAGACGGCCCCAACTGCCCATCCTCTGAGACCGATGGCAAGCATCGATCGACACCCAGACTCGGAACATAGTGAGGAATCACCGGAGGAAGGTTCCGAGAGTGACAGCTAACAGGGGCTGTCACTGACCGCTGCCGAACAGAAGGCCCTGGATGCCAAAGTCCCAACACCATCCTGCTAGGCGGCACACTAGCAGGGGAAGGAGGAACAATAAAAGATTCACTCAAGGGGCGAGGAATCGCTGCCGAAGCGACCAACCGGCTCAACCGACTAGGAGCAAACCTAGCCAGATGAGACGGAGCAGACAGCAAACAGACAGCAAACCCGCACAGCCCTGCTGCGAGGCTAGGGGAGGCTGAGAGCACACAGACACACCAGCAGATAAGGCCTCACAACCCCCCCCCCCCCCCCCCGAGACTGTAGACCATCCCCAAAGGAGATGGAAGAGCCAACATCAGACAGAATAGGATCTGGAGTAACAACTTCCTCAGCAACAGTCGACGGTGTAGGAGGCAGATCTGAGAGGGTCACCGAGCTGACCTCGGAGAAGCTCTCTACGAAAACAGACGCCTCAAGAGTGACATCAGAAGACAAAGAGACCACGGTCTCCCCGTCAGGTATCACTGAACCGCATAAGTAGTGTTCACCGTCAACAGTTGCAGAGGAACTCGCCAAAAAGAAGACAGATCTGAATCTTGTGTGACAGAGTCACCACGTGCACCAGCAGAAGTGTCTGCTACGGCATGGCTACCGTTACCCTGAGAACGAGGGGTTCTAGCTCTGGACAGAACCACCTTGTTAACAGAAGCCCAGAATTTAGAGGACCAAACCCCACAAATACCACATGATTGGGCCTGAGTGCAATTGTTGCAAGTGACACATGTGGAATGAGAGTCGTCCACATGCTTCAATTGCAAGCAAGAGGTACAAGGAATAGTCTTTGGCATTATATTAATGAAAATAATGTAATCAAGCTTCCCGCCGACGGAAAACAGCACAAAGGTCATGTTCACACGGGGGGGAAAAACAAGATGAAGTGTGAAGAAACAAGCAATAATGATAAAAATTAACATGAATCAATAATAATATTGATAGCTTGACAAAAGGATACAATCCACTTGCACACTAATAATGTAGAAAACACATTTAATAAGTTTTTCATGAAGAAAAAACAGCAAAGTAGCACGAGTCACAAAAATTTCCGACCGTGTACAAATGGAGGAAATAAAAGGAATTGACACCACGGTTGTTGCGCATGCGCTCGGTAAACGTAAGAGGTGTGCAGAGAGAGTACCTGTAATTTCGAGCGCTGGTCTCGCTCGATCCTTTTTTCGATCTTTTTCGTGCTTTTGCACTCTGGTAGTTTTCCAACTCGTTTGGAAAAGTTTCTAAAAGCTTGAGTTAGTTCCGAAGTAGGGCTTGCACTTCTGTTACAGCCAATTGTAAACAATTGTGAGTAGGTTGAAAAGAAATAATTATTTTCACAGGTGTCCCTATTCTTAGAAAATGGGAAAAGAACACAGCCTGGTCTTGATTTGATGTTGAATAAAATTGTTGTGTGTGATTCGTTTTCCATCACTATATAAGAAAATCGCCGTCCATTTTTTTTTATATTTTCATTTTTTTGCTTCCAAAACATAGCTTATGATCCCTCATTGGAACGTGTGCATTGCGCTCGTTCCAATGAGGGATCATATGCTATGTTTTGGAAGCAAAAAATGAAAATTTTTAATTACTCAAGAATTTTTTTTATGAGTGTCATCTGCTACTAGCGACGGGTCAACTGGAAACAAATTTCCTGAATGTCCCAAACTTTGGAGCATAAAAAAGTTAAAAAATTTATAGTAATTTATATATTTTTTATACTTACCAATGACCCAGACATAGCTGGTGCTAACTCTTAAAATATAGGGCCAAACACAAATTTTGCCCCCCAATCCCCAAAATTTGCATCTAAAACTAAAGAAAACATGTCCTGAAAGGCCCTCCACACTTCGCCCCTACTGCGCATGCGCAGTGTCAAGGACGTTCCGAAATTGGCGCCATTTATCATTCTAATAACCAGTGCCTGGTAAGCGCTATGTACTCAGCGGGGAGGCAAGAGTTCCCAACTCCTGGGAGGGCCATCCCCGTCTGGGTCATTGGTAAGTATAAAAAATATATAAATTACTATAAATTTTTTAACATTTTTATACTGTACCAATGACCCAGACATAGCTGAATAGTAAAAAGGCTGGAGGGCCAAGGACATAGAGCAAAATGGAATACGCTCAATAAAATAAAATAGAGTCATCCCCTGTAGGGAAAAGAAGTAATAGGCCTTACATGTATCTTTCTTATTTATGATAAATTAGAAAGATACAACACCTTCCAAAAATTGAGCTTCATACATCCATGTACTCTATTAATATCCAATAATCCTTATACTAATAATTTTTAAAGTAAGCCAATAATAAAGTAAGTCTAGAGAATAGAGACTCTTATACTCCTAAAAGTGTGTGAGAATTGCATAATCATGTCCGTTGACATATGCAATATTCAAAAGCTATACTTTAAAAACTAAGACTTGAATGAATTTTATAACTTAAACTTCTCACTAAACAACCATCCCAATAACAGCTCAGAATTACTAACTCCGGAGGAGGTATCCCCTTGTTTTCATAGTAAAAAACAGGTGACCCAAGGGAACACCCTCCCCCCCCCCCTTTTTCTTGCCCTGGGTCAAATAGCCCAGAGCGAAGAGGGCAGCCGAACGGAGACACTGCCGAAACAGACAGACTACCTAGCTATAGTAGCAACTGTTAAGTGAATGACATTCTGAGCAGTAGAGAATAGACCTAACAATAGAGGCCTCCAGAAATGGACTCGATATTTCTGAGATAAAATTCATGAATGGATGGCTGAGCGCAATGAGCAGCCTTCAAAAATCTATAATAGCAACACTATTAATGTAAGCCCAAGAAGTAGAAGAACTCTTACTTCATGAGCCGAAATCTTAAGCACAACTGCTAAGCCAATGATATACCATAAGCAGTACGCTAGTTAATAGAATCCATTAACAATAAAATGGAGCGTAACGTCCTTCTACTAGACATCAAAGACAGAAGAAGCTTACGCCCTTGTAATAAACAGATATCTGTTTATAAATACATAAACTGTACCCGGAAAGAGTAAAGGCCTATGCCCATACGAAGACGGAAGGACCTTAAAATAATAGGTTCCGGATAATAGGAGCCTAACTCTTATGCAACAATCCAACCTAAATAGTAACGGAAGTATTGATTCCGAAACTATGAAAGTGAAAATCATCCATCGATAGTGCATGAAACTCACTGACTCTACAGTAAAAGAGAAACCAACAGAATTACTGTCTAAAAGGTCAGAATTTGAAAACTACTGTTTCCAGAGGCTCAAATGATTACTTAGCTAAATAAGAACCGAAGTTAAAATCCGTATAGGAATTTAATCTAAAGATTCTAAGTCTATTTATCAAAAAGTTACTAACTGACTTAGATAAAGAGACAAAAGACTCAAATGTAAACTATCGTAGAGTGCATAGGTATGAGGTAACATAAACCTATAACCTAAATAACAACAGGCTGCAGTAGATCTTGTGAAACAAGTATACTAAAAAATAGCAATGAGTAGTATGGAGGGATCAACCATATGAACATAATGATCCCTACACCACGACGGAAGAGCCTCCACTTTAGTCGCATAGAATAGCGAAGAAGAGGATCTCCTATAGTAAGAAATCGCGTCCAAAGCTCGTCCAGTACAGTGCTTACAATGCAATACGGACCACACAACGGAATACATGAAGGTTGCGACCTTGCTGGTTGTGATAAAGATGACACGATTTACCCAGTGAAAAAAGATCCTCACATAGAGGAAGATTTCACGTTAAGATCCACAGTAGACAAGAGAGTAAATTACTCATGTCTCTGTGAAGATAGAAATGCTATCAACAGAAATGTATTGTGGTTGTTTATCTTAGCAATACCTGCTAAAACAACAGCGCCGGAGGATACGCGTATCCTATCATTCCGTCCTATAGATCAATAGAGCGTTAACAGTATTAGCTCAGAGATCTGGACAAGCCAACACATACGTCTGCAATTGATTAGCAAGCTGTGTCATAAATAAAACATCATTGGGCGCTCCCATAGATAGCAAATCTGATTAAATACTTGTTTGTTGAGAGTCCATTCTGACAGCAACAAGCGACCCGTAAGAGAACGGGAGTGCGATAAAACAATCAGACGACCCAGAATATGACGGACCAAAACTGAACTTGGTGTAGTATAACCAACAGACGGATTCTTTCCATTAAATTGAATAACGGAAACGAAAGAGTGCCTCCCTGGTTCCGGAGATACGCCACTACTGTCGAATTAAAGGACAGGAATTTGGGCATGCGTTTCTGAATAATGTTCATGCAATGACATAAAGCAAGCCTAAAAAACACTATTCCGCGGAAGTTAAACTGATAGATAAAAGACTGCGGAACCCAAAGACCCTGGCACTTCGAATCCGTAGGGATCAGTATATATCCCAATCTGTTTGACTGGCAACCGTCATAACAGCCACACTCGGGTCCGGCAACTGCGGCTGCACTCTCTGAGTCAACCACCGAATGTTTGCCCCAGTCTGAATCTCTTGTAACACTAGATAGACAAGAGAATGTATAAATCAAGCAATTCATGGATTGCCGGAAAGTTGCCGTCGAAGAGAAGCTCCTCCGAGAACGAAGCGACTCTGAGAGAGTTCTTAACCTACTATCCACGCGTGGATGTAGCTAGGGCTGCATCACGTCTAACCAACTCCAATCAGCCACTGAAGGGCGGAGTTATACGTGAACAAACTACTGCCCTCAAAAGAAATTACATTGAGAATAATATCCCGTAAATCTTTTCTTGAAGACGTAATGATAACGCCTCAGTAAGGCGGATTACGTATAATAAAGCGTCTAAGTTAAGTCTACTATACATAATGTCGTTCCCAACATTGAAATTGGAAAAGACATAAACGGCGAAAAGAATATATGCAGTCTTTAATCACACCGTCTAGACGCATATGAACTCTCGGTATGCCCTACTCTGCCAAAATAAACTATATGTAAAAAAGATAAAATGGCAGAAATGAGCCACGCGGACAAGAAACTAAACTATCATGCTTAGTAGCAGGCTTGTATATATATATAAAAATATAGCGTCGAAAAATAAAACACATGTTGTAATGACAATATTGGACTGCGTCGGTAAGTCAGGGACAAAGTCCCTGTACCGATCGAAAAATCCGAGTCCAATGACGCTATAAGTCTCTTATCCAAGATCGCAGCAATGAAGTCCGAAAAATAATCACTGGAAGAAATGCCAGAAGATATGAAAGGCATCTTCCAATACTACTAAAGGGAAAACTCGAAATCTTTCGAATCCCTTTCGCCATCCTGTCGGACCCTATAAAGCGTTCGGTCGTCCGTAGCTTGATGCAACCGCGGACCGCACCGACCCAGCGCCGTCGGATAATTCCTGATTCGACCGAGAAACCGTCAATTGCTGGGATGCTGCGAAACAACTGTGCTAACTCGGATAGCACGTCCGTCACTGAGGCCTGAGGAGCAGCGGTCTTACGATGCATTGCCGCAGGAAGCTCCGAGATCGTTACCCCGTGCATACTACCAATATGCGAGCGAACGGAGTGTATAGGCCTCGTGTCCCTTGGCTACCGGATGGCGCGACCTATTCGCTGTGGAATCACTGAATGCCGAAACTGATCGGATACTCGAGGTCACGTAGCCAATGTGCGGTCGTGTGCCCTGCTGTGAGGATGAGGAAGCATTAAAGACAGTCTCTCGGACTGTCAATATAACGGAGCGTCCCGAGCAACGGACATATGCTCCGAATGTAAAATATCTGAACCACAACATGCGGTCCCCTATGTTGTTGGCTTCCTCCGATCTGTCCTCAATCTGCCGTCACTGGGTGAGTACTAAAGTAATTAAAGTGCTCGCATCACCCAAATCTCCTTCCTAGACCGCAACGGACAAACCCGGCAGCCGAACCATTCGATGAATGTACGCTACACCGGGTGAGCTAGCGAATGTCACTCCGTAAGCGATAGACATATTCCATGAGCACTTATTGCCGCTAACTCTTCATTAACTATGACGACAGAGGCACACTTTTGAAAGACATCTCCATAACTCTTCGAACAAGAAACCAGAAATGCTTGGATAGCAAGCATAAAATAATAATATATATAGCGTCGTTCAATAATTCGAAAGTTTGTGTGACATTATTGGACTATGTCGGAACTGAGGGACGATGTCCCTGAACCGAACCAAAAATTTCTAAGTCCACCGACGCTATCAGTTTCTTATCCGGCATCGCAGCATATGTTGTTCCGAAAGGGAAAGCTTGAAATCCACCGAATCCCTTTCGGTATCCCGTCGGACCGGATGAAACTTTCGGACGTCCGTACCCGCTTCCGCGGAGCGTCCCGACCCAGCATCGTCGGATAAAATATATGCGACAGATTCAGTTGATGCTGGGATGCTGCGATAAACTGTGCTATTAAGGAAAGCACGTCTGTTCCCGAGGCCTGTGCAGTAGCGGACTTACGATGCATTGCCGCTGGAAGCTCCGTGTACGTTGACTCCCGCACACTTCCTATGCGAACGTCCGGAGTCTGCAGGCCTCGAGTCCCCGGCTATCGACCCAGCGCTGTCGGATAATTCTCGATCCGACACCGTTTCTGTCGGCTGCTGGGATGCTGCGATAAGCTGTGCTATGTGCACAAGAATGTCCGGCGTCGAGACCTGCGGAGACGCAGTCTATCGCTGCTTCGCCGAGGGCAGCTCCGCATCAGATGGCTCCCGCATACTTTTCCTATGCGAACGTCCGGAGTCCATCGGTCTCGAATCCCTGGCTGCCGGATGGTGTGACCTGGTCGCCGAAGAATCCTTGATCGGCGAAGCTGGTAATATATCGGCGGTCACGCAGCCAAGGTGCGGTCGTGTGCGCTGACGAGAAGAGGAAGCCTTAGCAGTCTCAGCGGACTGCCTATACAACGGAGCGTCCCGAGCGACGGACGTATGCTCCGCTAACTACACATTTGTACCACAACATCTGGGGCCAGATGTTGTTGAACGAGAGAGGGGCCTCTCTCGCTTGCTGTCCGGATGGACCGGAACGAGCTATGAACCGGACTAAAAGGCTTCCTCCGTTCTCCCTCCGATCCGCCGTCACTGGGTGTGCATTAAGTTAATTTTATAGTGCTCGCATCACCCCAAAATTCCTTCTAGACCGCAACGGACGAACCCGGCTGCCGAACCATTCGGTGAATGGACGCTTCACCGGGCGAGCTAGCGGACGTCAAAGGCCGTCGAACCTACTAGGGTCCTCTTAGGCAATTGGCGTATTACATGAGCACTTTTCCGCTAGCCCTTCATTAATTGTGACGACGGAGGCACACTGTTGGAAGACATCACAGATACATCACCCTAATCTTGATCGTCTGAAATAGAAATTGATAAAGTAGAGTGACCCTGCGGGGAAAGGACCGGAGTGTCCAAATCCCCAACAACATACCGTGACATACGCTTCCCATATTGTCATCGAAATCATACGATACAGAACAGGAGTTAATGCGAGTACACTGACCACATATAGAATGATAATAAGGTCAGAGGAAGACTTCCTCTTAAAGCAATTGATCAATATCCTCTCAATGTGAAAAGAAAACAACTCCTGGTACTCGCACTAACCCCTGGCAATCAAAATACATAATAATAATATGATCCATTAATATAGAAAAAATAATTGAAATCAAAATATTTTGAAAAAATATTTTTTCAGAACAGCCCAAGTTTCTGAAAAGTAACGTTGAGCCCCAATGGATCCCAAGCCTAAGTGTGGACAAAAATTTTAAAAATATTTTAAACAATTTATTCAACACTTACGAACAATAATAATGTATCTAGTTATGATTAAAATAACATAAAGATATTATTATTTAGAAATCCCCCCCTCACACAGAGGGCTGTTGTAAATGTAAACAATGAGTGTAAAAACACTAAAATAAGACTCCAGGCACCCAGGCCCGAAATCAGTTACCAAAAATACACCATCTGATGCAAAACAGAGACTTCCAGGGAAGAAACTGCAGAACATCAGATGGTAGATGCAGAACACAACGCCTAACCACCCGTAGGTGAAGACGTAAACATGGGGAAAGAACAGAATTCATTCTGTTATTCAGCTAAACTCCCAAGAATTTTTAGTAATAATAATTACAGAAATTATGCCAAAAGCATGGGAGAATAGCAAGGGGGAACTTAAAGGACAGGGAGAGAGGAAAAACACTTGAAAAAACAGTGTAACTAAATAATCAGAATGACAACAAAATGGCTGCTGCCTTGAAAATAGGTAACTTAACATAATTTCATTAAAAAATTTTAAGTTACAGCCCTGATAATATTCTGTCACACATTCTTTTCCTCTCCTCCTTTTCTATCCTCCTTAGAATCACCATTTCACTAATATTTATGTGTCTGGCATCATTTAAACTGAGATTTAAAAGCACAAAGATCAGTCAGATGTTAACTGATGAAGGGCCAAACTTAGAATGATAAATGGCGCCAATTTCGGAACGTCCTTGACACTGCGCATGCGCAGTAGGGGCGAAGTGTGGAGGGCCTTTCAGGACATGTTTTCTTTAGTTTTAGATGCAAATTTTGGGGATTGGGGGGCAAAATTTGTGTTTGGCCCTATATTTTAAGAGTTAGCACCAGCTATGTCTGGGTCATTGGTACAGTATAAAAATATATAGTTTTCTGGAAAAAATGTGTGTCCCAAATCATAGAGTGTCCCAATACATAGAGTAAATACGGTAGTAATGTTGATTGTTCAGCAAAAAAAGAGTGTGGACCAGACCACTTCTGCTTCACTGGTACACGAGCTGAAAACAAGCAAAAATTAACTAATTAAGGGCCATAACCCCACTCAGTAAGGGCAAACTGCACCAGTTTTCGACTGCATTCATTCATAGGGAGCCCAAGTATGACACCAGGGACCTGATTTGAACAAACATGAATCTTACCCCTCTAAGGATGCCTGTCCACTGTATGTCTTCCTGTGCAAACTATAAAGGATTCACGGCACCAACAAGTAATACTTTATTTTATTAAGATTTAACGACACATTAACAAATATAGTCATATCATGTTGGTGACAGTTTTACTGGTGGAGGAAGCCAGAGTACCCATAGAGAGCCACTGAACAACGATGAGCAGCTGCCAGCTCCCCAACATCGTAACTCCGTACTGCAGCACAGGCAGGGTTAGATTGGTTGAAGACATGAGCACCATCAACGTGCAGTATGCCTTAGTGACACAATGTCATCGTGCCCCCATGTCACCCAAGCAAGGACTTAATCTTGCTTAACTTCAGTGATCTGACGAGAACCGGTTACTGCTACGCCATCGTGCCCCAGCAAGTAATACAATGGAATAAATTAGCAAAATAAACAACAGTACATATTTATTCTTGTTGTCCACTTTCTTTTTTCTTTTATTTTGTCCATTTAACAAGAGATTAATACGTAAAAGTAAAAAATAAAAAATAAATCCAACAACATATACTAACCTCATTCTGTATTCCTCAGACATCCTTCTTTTATCAGTACCTTTCATATTTTTCAACCCAAATTGGGTGTGTAACTCATTCAAAGATTGCACTGGATGAAAAGATTATTTGGGTGAGAACTGAGGGATACAACTTGAACATGGCAGCAACTACAGTTAAAACTAGAAGTCCTGTCACGAACTGTGTGCTTATCTAGGCTTAATTACGCATAGGAATTGCGCGCAATTGCCATATCGAATGGCATCCAAAGCACAGCAGGTTCTCCTGGTTACTCATCCAAACACAGGCAATGTTTCTGCCAATGGACCTCCAGGCTACCTGGAGGTCCAGTGGCTGAAACATTGCTTGTACACAGGCCATATGTACAGAATTTGATAACCTTACTATGGTCATATGGTCATAACGCGTAGATTAACGCGCAGATCAACGTGCTATTTGTGTGTATTTCATGACAGGACTTCTAGTTTTAACTGAAAAACATGGTTATAAATGGTTAGTTCAATTGTGGTTTTTTTTACGCCACCCAATTTTGAAATATTTCCAGAGCAAATTCAAATCTACTTTGTATTGGGACAGTACTCAATAATTAATTCATTAATGGGGTTGGGGATGGACAGGGGACGGGGGCTAGCTACCTTGGTAATTCTCGGCTGGAATGGTATGCACGTAAACATGTGTACTTACATTTTCTATATTGGAAATTCCTGTACCTGAAAATTAAGAAAAACATTTATCTAGTGGTTTCCCCAGATTGGATTGAAAAAAGTAAACTTTTACATGTATGCTCATTGGGGTTTCAGGTCACTTTCAACATCTATGGATATAAATAACACAACTATAACATAGGTACAAAGTGAAGTTTAGTCTTTCGTTTTATACCTTATCTGCCCACATGTTGAGGGCTCTCCCCGCATAAGTAGTGTTCAACCAATTACAAATGAAAGTGTCAATGACACTGTAACTCAACTTGTTCAAGACATGTACATGTATAGTATGTGATACAGCAATGACAAACATCTAGGTAATGACCTGATAACAAAGGTACATGTAAAGTATTGTAACGGTCTTACATAAATGCTGACCGTAGCCTGTAACATATATATAGGTAAAGTATTGTAAAAGTGGGGTGACAGTTAGATGCTAAACTAGAAAAGAAATCTTCGAGTCCCAGAGTGGGGCTGACTGAACCCCAAAATATTTGTTCTCATTACACAGTGACAACAAAGGCACCCAAAAACACTCGTTCCTGTCACAAGGTGTTAACAAAGTCCCCCAAGAAGTTACGTGAAGATCAGTTCATAAATACAGACTCTAGCCCGAGCCGTATTGACATGTGCACTTACTGTATATAAGTAGCACTGAACAAATCAAAGTTCATCTAATTTGCATAATTTCTGCACGAGAAAAAAACCTGTATTACATGTGATGCATTCCATGTTACTAAACATTCCTACAAAAATTTATTCAAATCAGAACTTTCATACAGAAGTTCCGTACAAAAAACTGATTGCACTAATTTTGGTACAAAAAGGCTGCTGGTGGCTATCTTGAATTTTGGATCGCACCCAAAACCACTCGTTCTCGTCCCACGGTGATAACAAAGGTACCCAAGAAGTTTCGTAAAGATCGGTTCATAAATACGGCCTCTAGCCCAAACCGTATTGGCCTTTGCAGTTACAGTGCTGAAGGTAACATTAAATAGATCAAAGTTAGTCTAATTGGCATAATTTATGCACGAGAAAAAAACCTGTATTATATGTGATGTATCCCATGGTACTAAACATTCACACAAAAAATTATTCAAATCAGCGCTTTCATATGGAAGATCTGCGCAAAAATCTGATTGCACCTAATTTTGTACAAAATGGCTTCCAGCTGCCATATCTTGAATTTCAGACTGGACCCAAAAACACTCGTTCTCATCCCGCGGTGATAACAAAGGTATCCAAGAAGTTTCGTAAAGATTGGTTCATAAATACGGCCTCCAGCCCGGGCCGTATTGGCATTTGCACTTACAGTGCTGAAAGTAACACTAAATAAATCAAAGTTAGTCTAATTTGCATAATTTACGCACAAGAAAAAAACCTGTATTTTTTGTTATGCATCCCAAGGTACTAAACATTCATACAAAAAATTATTCAAATCAGAGCTTCCATATGGAAGTTCTGCGAAAAAAATCTGACTGCACCTAATTTTGTACAAAATGGCTGCCAGCGGCCACCTTGAATTTAGGACCGGACCCCAAAACACTCGTTCTCGTCTCACGGTGATAACAAAGGTACCCCAGAAGTTTCGTAAAGATCGGTCCATAAATATGGCCTGTAGCCCGAGCCGTGTGTACGGCGCGACAGGCAGACCGACGGGCCATAACAATACCTCAAATTTTGCCAAAGTTGAGCTAAAAAAATGGCAGCTGACTACTGGTTATTTCAGCTCACACTCGGCTGATTCCGATGCCAATTCCGATTGTAATACTGTGCACTACTAGATGAGTCAAAGCCTGAAAGAACTACATTAAATTGAACATATTTCACAGTGTTAAACGTTGTTGACTCGGGTCGCAGTAAAATGACCAGATGTGCATACTTGGGCAGAGAACGTGGCTCTAAGAGCCACGTATACTGCCCAAGTGCACGTGACTGGTTATTTTACTGCGACCTGAGTCAAGGGAGTGCAACCTTCACTTTTTATGAACTGGTGATTGCCGCAAGTACACTCAATTGTAAGCTTTACATGTTGTTTAACTTGTATATCCCTGAAGGGGCATCTGGAGAAATTAAGAATACACATCGTGGTTTGTCAACTTTACTGAATGGTATCACTGACATCATTTTACATTAACAATTGAACAATTGCAGAAGATAATAAAATGCAGTTAATGAATCATCACAAAAAAATACTTGGCAACAATTGGTTGAACCGATGTTCCAGGAGCCGTTGCTGTTGTCATCCGATTGCCTACAATCGGCCAATTGGGCTGGCCAATTCCGATCATCTGTTGAACACTACACACAAGTAGTTACCTGGTCCTATTACACCAGTAAATAATACCTTCTCTGTAACAGTAGATAAGAAATGAGACACTTTCCAGAGTGCAAAAGAAAAAAGATATTTATGTTGGCTTACAATTAAAGCAGAGGTGTAGATTTTTTCGATTCAGTTTTGGTTTTGGTGCGGTTTCTGGAAAAAACCTTGGTTTCTGTTCAGTTTTTAGTGTTCAACGGATTACCAAAAAATGGCCACTAACCAATTACCTGTTATTTGAGCTAACAATCATCTATTTCCAATGCAGACTGTAATACTGTGCACTACAAGACAAGTGAAGCAAAAAAAACTACATTAAATTGAACATATTTCACAGGGTTAAACTCCATTGACTCAGGTCACAGTGAAATTACCAGACACACACACATGGGTGGTAAACGTGGCTCTCATGTGTACCGCCCAAGTGCATGCGACTGGTAATTTTACTGTAACCTGAGTCAATGGAGTGCAACCTTCACTTTTCTGGTATGAACTAGTGATTTCCGCAAGTACGATGAGTATGCTCAATTGTAAGCTTTGCATGTCATTTAACTTGTATATTCAGTAAAGGGGATTTAACTTCTATATCCCGTGAAGGGGCGTCTCGAGAGATTAAGGACACATTTTGGTTGTTTCGCAACTTTACTGAATGGTATCATTGACATCATTTTACATTAACAATTGAACAATTATAGATGATAATAAAATATGGTTTATTAATCATCACAAAATGCTTGGAAACAATCAGCTGAACCAATGTTCCAGGAGCCATTGCCATTGTCATCCGATTGCCCATAATCGGCTGATTGTGGTGGCCAGTTCCAATTATCAGTTGAACACTACATGTATCAGTTTTTCCATGCGTAAAAATAATTTTTTTCACCTACTGAATTTGTTTTGTGGGCATATACGACTGATTCAATAGATAAAGGGTTAAAAGCAGGTGACTCCATCAAGCATATCATTTTGCAATTTACACATTTCTACTCTAAAAAGCTTATTTCCAGAATTTATTACACACCGTGGTTGATGTTAACTTTCCATGCTGAAAAATTTAGGTTAATGTGCAGTTTGAAACTTTGTATAAATGAAAAGAATGTCAAATTAATGATGTAAAATTAAAATTTGGTGGCACTTGTTATTTGATTAAGTTACTCATCAGAGTCACGGAAGTCAAATTTCATCAACTAAGTGCTGGTGGCATCAAAACAGTACAGTCACCATGGATTGGCCATAACACATGCAAGGGCAGTGTATGCGTTTACCAGGTAATAAAAGTCATCATCAGCAAAATTTTAATTAATGAATTAAATTAATAAATTTTTTGATGATTATTTCTATAATTTAAGTGTTTACAATGTAATATTATTGCATCCGTGGAAATACTGGCCACCCAGATGAAAGTGACAAGTCCAGAGTGGCCACACTGTAATAACAACACTTTGGGTGGCCACTGATTTGTTTTGGTTTTCAGGTGAGAAGGCCTTGATTAACCTTGTGTTCCCAAATGCTTCCCTATCCCATCGACCAACTCTCCTGTCCTCCCAACACCAGGAAATGAACTGTTTTATTACATCCTATATGTATACCCAATCTTGCCGATAAGCTCCAATATCCTTCATTCCCCCAACACACGCCCTGTGAATCTTATTCTGGTAAACAGATATTTTGGACATTCTAATAGAAAGGGTTCCAGGATCTCCACTTTCCTGAATTACACATTTGGCACTCCTTTTCACTGTCTTTCCCACACTTTTTAAGCTCCAGCAACTGCAACCTCATCTTAAACAGCAGTGACCTCCCCCTCCCCTACCCCTAAGGTGCCATAAAGGCACTCTTCAAAAGACCTCTCTTTATCACAGGTCACCCAAGAACCTCTTTGCTTTGACGTCTCGCCAATTTTGGTTGCAATCCTCCAGGTCAATTTCAGTTGCAATCCTCCAGGACTCTTTTCTCTGACAGTATTTTTTATTCTGGGTTGTCCTCCACTTCTGTGTCACGAGATCTCCATTCAATAGTTCTCTATCAACTCCTTCACTTGCTGGATAAACACAATATTAACATTTGATGGACACAAGACAGATACCGTATTTACTCGATGAATTGGAACACCTGAATATTGATAACAAAATAATATTTGTGAACAGGTGATGGAAAATTTTAAGAGTGCAGGCGTGCACCAAGAACAATACCTGGTGGGGCTCCAGAAATTTACCACGGTGCCAATAATATTGCACCTACGAAGTTGCCAGCGAGAATTGTTTTTACTGCATGTATATAAACACAGGAGATCTGAAGATTTCTTTATGGGAGACTGGGGGAGGGGGGAGAGGGGACTGTTTACAAATATTATCTTATTACCAAGAGTTGAAAATTACCGGCAGTGATTTTCAGTTCTTGATAACAAAATAATATTTGCGAACAGGTGATGGGAAATTTTAAGAGTGCAGGCTTGCACCAAGAACAAGACCTTGTGGGACTCAAGAACGAGACCTTGTGGGACTCCAGCAATTTACATTTAAATTGTACATGTATCAACTTCTATTCATCGTCATCATCATCTGGTAACTCGTCATCTAAATTAAAAACATCCTTCACCACATCATCCACTGACATCAACTCACTAGGGTCATAAAATGTTTCACAGGCATTATCTAATTCCTCAAGTGTCTGAAATGGGTTATCAATAGGTAACCATGGATCCTGCCTAACTAAACTGTTGACTTAAATCTTACTATGAATTTATCCATGGTTGCAAGTGACTGTCGACTAAAGCGACGAGTCAGGCTTTTAAACAGTTTGGGATGGGCAGAAAAAAATAACAAAATAAACAGTACAATCAAACAATTCACTTGGATCCTTTATTAAATGTGGGCTCCTTCTGTCTTGATTTGTTTTTACTTTCAAAACAATATCACTATGTTAGCGTTTCTTACATGTACCTGTGATTAATATTTGTTGAATTCATGTCGGAGGCATGTTTGAATTGATAGTCTAACAGGTGTTCCCATTCATTAGTCCGGCCTGTAATCACCTTGTATAATGAACTTTTTATTAAGCTACAAGTAATTAGCTCGTTGTTTGCCAATAATACAATGGATAAAACCTACCGGCTTTACAGATTAATATTAGTCTGTCAGATAGATTTTGACAAGTTTGTTGAACGAAACGTTTAACTCTGTTTGATTCATTTTTCACCAGTGTTGTTTTAACTTATGTCAATCAAGCTTGTGGGGGACACTCTCGTATTATCTCTCGAGATTGTTCACAGTACCAAGAAAATCTGTTTGTCAATAACTTGTTTTGAGCAATGACAAGATTAATGTATGATTGTACAGTTAAAACTAGAAGTCCTGTCACGAATAGTGCACTTATCTAGGCTTAACTGCGCGTTGGAATTGCGCGCAATTGCCATACCGAATGGCATCCAAAGCACGGCAGGTTCTCCCGGTTACTCACAGCAAACACATGCAATGTTTCTGCCAATGGACCTCCGGGTTACCCGGAGGTCCATTGGCTGAAACATTGCTTGTGCACAGGCCATATGGACAGAATTTGATAGCTTTACTATGGCCATAACGCATACATTAACGTGCAGATCAACGTGCTATTTTTGCGCATTTCATGACAGGACTTCTAGTTTTAACTGTATGTTCCACACAGAATTGATCTTTTTTCACTAATTAATACTGGGAGCGAGATTGTGATCACTGGTAGGCCTATTAAAGATTGTTTTCACTTTAAAATAATGGTAAGTTGGACCTGGAATTACTTCTCCACTGTGTACTGTGGTATGATACACTTTCGTTTTCAATGTATTTTCCCATTTCCTAAATATTGAAACACTTTGATTTTGACGAATTTTTCCATTTTCAAAATATTGGAACACTTCAAAAATTAAATATTTTAGACTGTTCCAATTCATCGAGTAAATACGGTAACTAGGAATGGTGATCCCTGTTTGAAGGCGTGATTAATATGGAAAGAATGGATTTGAGACAGCCGACATTTGACAGTAAAACTCCAATATAATGAGAGCTTTCAGCAAAAGATTGTAAAGGGGATGAGCTATTGAATGAGATGAAGAGCAGACTTATCTGCTTGTATAACTGGACATGGACAGCTGTTTTAACGGGAGAGCAATTTACTATACAAAACCAGTGATGGATGGGAGCAAAATGGAGGTGAGTGGAAAATCGTTCACCTCAAATAAAGTTTGCGATAGTGAAAAATGAGAGGGGAGTGATTTTGATTTATTTTGCAGTTTCCATTGACAAGCATCCTTCGAAACGAATGTATGAATACAACTGAACACGGAAGGAAATTTTGACGTTGGAAATATATGTAATCCAGTAAAATTAGTTCTGGATTTTAAATGGCAGATTATAAAAATTGTGGAAAAAGGATGCGTAAATTCCAAATCGGGCACATTAATTTGTGTCACTGGTGAACTGGAACGACAGGTGTCACATGTATAAAAGAAAATAAGGAATGGGGCAACATTCTGCATGTGTTTGATAAAAAAAATACAGAAGTATTAAAATGTTTCTCAGATCTCAGAATGACCACCATATTTTTTATCTGAGTAAGCTCTGGGCGAGTTGTCAATGTACAACCCTCTTGCTGTTGGCGTGTTGTGTGTCATGTTCATAACGACGGAAAGGAAATTGTGTGGAATTGTACTTTAAGCGCTTCAAATTGTGAGTGATTCTTAAAAATTTCCCAACTTCAAAACTTAATTGAATGTTTCTGTTGACGCAACTCGAAGGATGAAAACACATCCAAGAATACAGACAAGCGATTATTCACGCACCTTGGACAATTATTGTGTGAGCGATGGTGCGCGAGAGCGATCGCACGCCTTTCCCATGCGTCACTGCAAAACAGTCTTGTATACAAATGTTTCTCATTAAGCCACAGACAAGCAACTAACAAACAATTAGTAACATGCCTCAGTGATCAAATAAATTGAACTAATTAACTGCCCAACAGTGTTGCTAAAGTTTAAATAACAATGGGGAATTACCTTGTATTAACTGACTGAGTGCTAGAAGCCACCATCGGGGCTTTCAAAAACTAGAGGGAGTCGCCAAGAGGCAAATCATCCCGAAACATTGCCCTGATACAGTAACCATGGTAATATATTACATTAAATTAACACAGCCTCTGTTGGCATTATGTACTCAAATAATGCAGATAAGATAACCTGTATTTAATGATATGTCAAGTCTGGTTTTGATCGGGACCGATAAAATTTAAAGTTCAAGATCACAATGACCTAAAAATATGTCGCATTCTTCCTCTCATATGCTCAACCCACAAGCCAAGTTGGGTTTCAATCAGGAGTGCATAATTTTAATAATTAAGAGAGCCAAAACCAGTTCCAATCAATAAAATTTCAATTTCAAGGTCAATGTGAACTTGACCTTTGGCATAATAACCTAAAAAAATAAATAGGGTTCTTCCTTTCATCATGCTCAACCCATATGCCAAGTTTAGTATTGATCGGGCAAGAAAACTTTCAATTAGAGAAGCCAACTCTGGAAAATGTTTGGCACAATGACCTCAAAATAAATAGGGTTCTTCCCATCAACATGCCTAACTCACATGCCAAGTTGTGTTTCAGTTAGCCAAGCAGAACTTTAATTACAGAGCGGAAACCAACACTGATAAAAATTAGAGTTCAAGGTCACAGTGACCTTGACCTATGGCACAATGATCCCAACATGAATAAGATTCTTTCTCTCATCATGCCTAACCCACATACCAAGTTTGGCATCAGTCGGCCAAGCAGAATTTTAATTACAGAGTGGAAACCAACACAGATAAAAATTAAAGTTCAAGATCACTGTGACATTTACCTTTGGCACAATGATCCCAAAATAAATAGGGTTCTTCCTCTCATCATGCCCGTTATGGAAAGGGAAATTTCTAAATTGTGAAGGCAGTATCAGCCATGTATTCAGGTGCCAGTGATGAAGAAATGCACACAGACAACATGGCACGGTATTTCAGACAAAAATAAAACAAAATGGGTTGGATAACAAAAAAACTGAAAATTAATTAACCTAGGTCTAAAACTGTGAATCAATTTATACCAACTGCTAAATTACGCTAATCAATGTTCCTGGATGGGAAGAAGACTGCAAATCAAAATTTTAAAAACATAAAGTACTGTGGTACTATGTTGGTAATGCTATAGAAATGGGAAGAAATAATAAAATTCCTACCTAGTAGGTTACTAGTAGTACCAGGTAAGGAATCTTATTATTTCTTACTTTAGGGGAGCAGTTCCCTCCTGGACTCATTTCAAGAATGAATTGTGGTGATGAAGGCCTGATTGTGTACGAGATTTCAAACATGTAAAATTTCTCAGTTATATAATTTGTTGTCTCTATAAACAAGAGCTGGACTGTCGTCCGGTGCATACCCCTACGTGGTGTACCGCCTAGTGTGGGCATACCTATGACCAACAAATATTATAGAAAATAATGAAAGTTATGAATATTCTCGGATGGACTAACACACAGACAGATGCACGGATGGACAGATGGATGGACACACAGACAGATGCATGTAATCCAGTATACTCCCATTTTCTTCGAAAGTGGGGGTATAACAATTTCCAACAAAAATTTCTAAGTCAAAAGGTATGGTAAATTGTTTGGTGTTTGGAAGTTTTATGCAATGAGGAAGAAGCCTTTGTCATATGCAAACTGCATGCCGTATTTCACTGAAATCTGATAACCCATACCTGAGATACAGGCTGAACAGATAAATAATGTCTATTTCCTACAATTTCTTAGTCAAAAAAGGGGGATAACTCTGAAAAGGAGAATGTGAGAAATATCGTTGAATCCTTTTTGTAAAGCCCATCCCAGAAGCAGTGTTCATGGCAAATTTCATTGCAATAGAACATTTGATACCCGAGATACAGGCTGAACAGACCAAATTTGGCTCGGATGGACACAATTTCGAAGTGAACAAGTAATAAAAACAAGTAATAAAAAAAAAAAAATAACTAGTGTGGGCATACCTATGACCAACAAATATTAGATTGGTCATAGGTATGCCCACACTAGTTATTTTTTTTTATAGAAAATAAAAATTTACTTAAGTTATGAAAGTTATGAATATTCTCGGACGGACTCACACACAGACGCACAGTCACACGGATGCACAGACGGAAGGAAGGACAGACATATGTAATCCAGTACACCCCATTTTCTTCAGTATACCCCCATTTTCTTCAAAAGTGGGGGTATAATAATTCATTCTCAGTGGGGTTTTGTTATTAATTTATGTAAAGTTGAAAAACAAATTAACAGATATAATTACAGAAAATACCATTGGTTCAAACACTGCATGTAAACTGGAAAGTATTATACTTGTCAGTTTACATACACTGTTAGAACCAATGGTATTTGAAGTATAAGATTATTACCATCTCATAGGCAGAACATTAAAATGCATTCTGTGGTGCTTAATTACAGTAGAACCTGTCTTGAGAGACCGCACTTTGGGCCACACAAAAATGGTCTCTCAAGACAGGTGGTCTCTCATAAAAGGTTTCAGGTTTTCTCAAGTCAGTGAATAACCAACCACAAAATTCAGAAATGGAGAAGAATGGATTTTTGTAATTACTTTGCAGTTGTTCTTTTTTATGAAGTTTTTGTAAAAAATTGAAATGGACTGTTATAAAAATTATAAAAATAAATTAGTGTTGAAAATCTTCATTGAAGATTTTCAACACAAATTTATTTTTATAATGCTACCTGTCACATAAATTTTTAAGGCAAGTATGAAATTGTTTATTCAGCAATAATCCTAATCTTTTTACAAGGGTCTTATAAAAACATCTCAATCTTTAATGAGTTATGTAACTGAATAGCAACTGAAATCCAATTAAGAGCTTTTAATTGTGTTAGTATAACCACAATGGATTTTCCAATTCCAGAATAGGTAAACAGTTTTTGTCATGGTTTCAGTCTTCAAAGGGGCAGTCTCTCAAGACAGGTCCATTATGGCATAAACATTCAAGTTGGTCATAGTTGTCTCTCAAGACAGGTGGTCTCTCAAGACAGGTGGTCTCCCATGGCAGGTCCATTATAGAGTAAAACAAATCGATGGCTGGCAGATGTGGTCTCTCAAGACAATGGTCTCTCAAGACAGGTTTAACTGTATGTCAAACTCTTGAACATCACCAGATGCTAAATTTTGCTGCTAGAAGCCAGGATTTTGAGTTTTTCAGATTAAATTTTGCAAATTTTCTCAAGTCAGCCGGAAACATGATTGGACCATCGCGAACGTTGTCCATAACTGTTCACTGTGCCCAAATTTGACCAATATAAAGGCCTGTACACATCTACACTTGATACTGATACTTCAGACCAAGTTTCGTAAAAATCCACTGAAAATTGTAGAAGGAGTTAAGCAGACAAAGTTTATGGCGGATGGATGGATGGATGGACAAACACCATTTCAATATATCCCTCCTGACTTCGTCGGCTGGGGATAAAAATAGGCACACATCTACTTAAAAACAGATTCCATCTCACAAACTCTCCCTTCAGTGGCGTGACGGATTTATCCGTTGCTCATACTTCCTATTTCATGTGTCTGCGACGGATATACCACCTCCGACACATACTTGTAGAACAGGGAGTACGGGCCAACATGGCTATGTTCCAGACTCAAACGCTACCGCTAACCATTTTAATAAATTCAATTTGATTTGTGAAAAGTGAGCAATATCCTATTTGGTATTCAATTTGATCACATTTGAATATTCACCAGGCCTGGCATTCATAAAAATGCAGGAGGGCTAAAAATCGCTCCCCTCACATGGCCTAGGGGAGCGATTAACTCTCCTCAGGCTTACAAAAGCTAAACGTGGCAAAATGAAGTTTTACTACTAATCAATTCTGCCTCGTGGATTTTGTACATTTTATTTGGCGCTGCTAATAAGGTAGCCTTTGTGAGATGGCTACGCTGCCCCTCCCACACCTTCGGGCCTTGGCAAGGCCCGGAGGTGTGGGAGGGGCAGTGTGGTCATCTTACAGAGACTACTAACACAGCAGAGATCTGAGAAGGTGTGGGCTTTAGGAATAGGCTGTTATGGTAATCATCATTTTCTATGGCCAGGAGTGCTAGTTTTTGCCCTCCTTAATTTTTTTAAGGCGAGCAGTAGGCGAGCGAATAAATCGCTCTCCTGAAAATGCGAGGCCTGATTCACTGGGTCCTACTTTTAACTGAATTAAAATTACTGTGATCTAGTGGAACATGTTGTGACAAGCAATAACTTACACATCTCTTTGGTTTTCAGGAAGTTCAAGAAAGTTTTCTGGGTGATGTCAGGACCCAAATACATGTACCAACCACATTCCAATGCAATCTAGACAGGATTTTTCCTAATTCCTAACATAAAATCTTCCCAAACCATCTAATTGAATTCTAATTGAATACACAAGGGTACAAAAGTTGAGCTTGTTCCAATGAGGTATCATAAACTATGCTTTTGAGACAAACAAGAAATTCATCAGTTAGGCCCCATAAAATAGATCGTTTCTCAGGCCATTTTTCGTAAAATTGCATGTGGGCGGGTGGTTTTTTAATTATATTTTATTATTTTTGTAATTATATCTTCTCCATCAAAAGTTTATGTTCTTGGTTTGATTTATGTTTTAGGCCTTATAATCTACAGAAAAGCATGGATGGTGGGGTATTTCAAACGTTGAGTGCTAAAGCATTGCAAAACCTTGTATTCAAGAGACAAATTTATCAATTTTATTAACTTGGGTAATATATCAGACATAAACCATTTAACTATTATTTTTTAAAGTTTGCAATGATTATAAAAAGAGTGCATGCAGCAGCCAAAAGGACCATGCAGAAGGGTCTGGGAAACAGATTTTTAAATTTTTTAGGCCTTATTCAAGACATTTTTGGGCCAGTGTTGTTTGCTCTTTGCACTGGGTAAAGATCTGACACAGTTCCATTGTACTTACACTTTTTGTGGTGACACAAATAAATATATCATCTGCCAAATGGCATATTCAAAGTCCATCTGTCTAAACTTCAAGAGTCGCTTGAGATATTTCTGCCGCTTGGCAGTAGCAGAAAGTCGCTGATCTTGTCCATCTGGTGAGCCTTTCCTTCTTTCAAGAAATGCAGACGACGTCTGTGATGATGTCTGTGATGGTACAGGTGATACCGGGGGTGATACCTTAGTATAGGTGTGCATATTATCTGCAAAAGAAAAAATTATTTACTTATTGGAGAGCAAGGTCACATATTTCGGCACAAAAGATAATTGTGACCAGAAGATTATTAGTTATCCTTGTGTTTTCCAGGGTGTATGGGAATTTACACTGGTTTGGGAACTCATACACCCTGAGGCAAAGCCGAACGGTGTATGAGTTCCCAAACCGGTGTAAATTCCCATACACTCTGGAAAACACAAGGATAACGGATTTATTTCCAAGAATTTTGGGGGTACTTAGAAAATTTGTACTTTGTAAGTTTCTTAATACAAAAAACCAGATGGATATGGATGTCATTGGAACTGCCGCAATGAGCCAGTTCCAATGACATCCATATCTGTACAATTTTATTGCACATAAATATTAAATTTCCTGTATTTTTATTTTTGTTCTAACATAACAGAGCAGAAGGTATGAATTATTAATTAAAAACTGGTACTTTTTTTCAGTCATATAGCCTGCTATTGTATATTCTTGTTTTTACACCGTGGTTAACCACGGTGTAAAAAAAACCCACTGTGGAATGCAAGTTACACCGCACCTCTCAGCCAATCGAAATGCAGTATTTTGTTTCATTTGGAAATAAGGATACTTATTTACTGAGGTTTCATGTCACATATTTCTGCATAATGGATAATCGGGACTGCAACATGGATATAAAGACCTATTTTACATGTACCAATTTATATATTTATTTATTGGTGTTTAAGGTCACATACTTATGCACAATGGCTAATCATGACTGTGACAGTTTTACGGTTGGATGAAGTCGGAGTACCCGGAGAGAACAACCGAGCAACGACAAGCTACTGTCAGCTCCTCAAAATTCTAACTCTGCGCATCTCTGCTCAAGCAGAGTTACAGCAGTTGAAGACATGTGCACCATCGACGTGCAGTACGCCTTAGTACAAGGCGTCATCATGCCCCCATGTAGGCAACCGGGAAAAGGAGGCTTGCCCAGGGACACAATGTGAGTCCACCAGACGGGGATCGAACTCGGGACCTCTAGCATAGAAGCCCAACAGTCTACCACTGAGTCACCACGCACCCACATGTACCAATAAAACATAGCCTATTTAGGGATTCTTTTGGTGTCTACAGGGGCTGAATATGGAACCCATTCCCAATCACATGCTGGCATGATTTTTCCCAATTCAAACCCAAAATTTCCCAATCTCATTCCTCATAAAAATAAAAATGTAAACCTTCTTTAACCCTTGAAGGATAATTTTGGCTTTCATCACTTTTTACTGCATCAAAACAGCCACCTCAACAGGTAGTGTTTAGGTAAATTTGCAAGTTACATCCCAAGAATTGTCAGTTGTTTCTGTGCAAGGTTTGGCTGCCTGCAGTTAAAACTAGAAGTCATGTCATGTACTGTGCGCTTATCTAGGCTTAATTGCACATAGGAATTGCACGCAATTGTAATATGGAATGGCAACCAAAGCGCGGCAGGTTCTCCTGGTTACTCATAGCAAGCACAGGCAATGTTTCTGCGAATGGTTTAACTGTACTTAAAGTTAAAGGCTTCATATTCTGTGGATGCCATTCATATTATCTTGTAAGTAAAATTACTTCATCTACATTGATATGTATTGTTACGGTATATGGGAGAGTGGCGTTCTCCCATGAACTGTAACAAGACAAAAATTATAACCATTACCTGGTAAACATGTGCATGGCCTTCACTGCAAGGGACCGATCAGGACTATTTAAAATACGCTCTAGCCTCGGAGCCTATTTTTTCAATTCATGCGCCAGATTTCAATTTACGGAGTCACACTGCTGTTTGTAACACACACTGCAAGTATGTAATAGCTCTCATCATTTTCATTCAGTACACTATAGCAAACATTAATCTTCACTGTGGTTTCTGATCAAGTCTTGGCTGCCTATTTAGGCAGCCAAGACTTGATCAGAAACCACAGTGAAGATTTATGCTTGGTAATTAAGACTTGAAGTATTAACTTAAGCACTCTACAACAATGATAAATGATAATCATATATATAATACATGTAAGAGTGTCTCTCTCGGTTATCCATCGAAAGAATATCAAAATATGATCTGAGAAGTTACGTGCCAACTGAGAAGCCTATTTCTGAGATTTAAGAGCCAGGTCCTGATGTTTCAGAACCAAATACGCACTGGCGCATGCCCAGGTCGGTCCCTGCACTGCCCATGCATGGATTACTACCAGTCCACAGCAACTGTACTGTAAATACACAGAATGACATGCATGTATGAATGGGTTATTCAATATGGCCCGATTGGCAGCTAGGAAGGATAGAATGAGAGGCCGCATTTATCCTTCTGCAATGGTACAATTGCCATATCGATTAGCCCATTCACACACGCATGCCATTCTGTGTTTATTACACACCTTCAAGTGTATAAAAAAACACTTAGAAGGACACACAGCAATTTATTTGACAGCTATCAACAAAAAGAACACATTTTATCGCAAACCAGAAGTATGAAAGGACCCCTTGTTACTACTTTTCCCCATTGATAGATTTTTAAACTCTTGCAGTGAGAGGCTACAGTATACATATTTCAATTCCATGCAATATTTGAATACCTGTTAATGATAAAAAAAGAGCAGTTTCCCAAGAATTTGTACATAGCCGAGTGCTCGGTTAGCCATCTCCAACCCACATAAATGGTCAGTTGGTTAGAGTCATTTTTCAAATTTTGCACACTGCGGCCAAAGATTCTAATTTAAACCTGCATGCATGGAATAATAGTTCATTTTCCACACGGCTTTACTCATTTTAAGGGTGTTGTATGCAGAGTTATGTGAAGTAGGCAAAGGCTGCAAAAGCACATTCCAAATGCAACTATTTTATACGAGGCAAAATAAATATCACAGGTAAAACAGATAAAATGCTTTTGAAAGAGTTTATCACTTTTCCTGTAGTCCACATTCACAACAAGCACAGTTGGTGACCAACAAATTCTGTTTCCCTGCAAGCAGTTTAACATCATTCTGCCAGGGCTGCAACTATTAAATGCGAAACGAAACGAATATATCGTGATTCATTCTCTGAGGATGTGTATCATGATTTGCTTGCATTGTAGAAGTCCTGTCACAAACTGTGCACTTGTCTAGGCTTAATTGCGGGTGTGAATTGGGCGCAATTGTCATACGGAATGGCATCCAAAGCACGGCAGGTTCTCCTGGTTACTGATAGCAAACACAGGCAATGTTTCTGCCAATGGACCTCTGGGTTACCCGGAGGTCCACTGGCTGATACACTGCTTGTGCACAGGCCATATGTACAGAATTTGATAGCCGTACTATGGTCATAATGCATAGATTAACACACAGATCGACATGCTATTTGCGCGCATTTCATGAGAGGACTTCTAGTTTTAACCGTGCACTTCAAAAATGGCCTCATTTTTTATTATTCGCATCGATTATATGTAGTTTTCCATTAAAACCGGGATTGTAGAAGTCTGAATTTACATGTACATTGCTCTCGGTTACCATTGAATAGCACAAACCATTAACCTTGCTCTTGAATCTTCATATACTATGATCCAACAAATCACAAATTCCAAGGAAACTGAAGAGTGTGTCACGATGTTTTGTTAAGATGTCTGAAAAATCTAATTTCATTGAAATGAAGCCGCTTAACCCAAAACTGTTTGATGATTTGTTATTTGGCCACTGTGTGCAGTGCTGGACATGAACAAAATTGATGGATGCAGTTTTAAGCTCCCATATGAAATAAGAGACGGGAGTAAATTTCACCCGTAAAATGTTAGTATATGAATTTTCAAGGGAATACTGTAACCAAACACAAGAAACCTTAACCCTTTGAACTCTAGTGGTATCTTCCATACTAGTTCAATGGCATCAATTAGAAGAGTCCATATTCATTATTTGGGGTAGCCAATCAATATTTTCAACCTGCAGCCCCAAGGCTGCACGTTGAAAATATTGATTGGTTTACCCCACACATTTACTGAAGAGCCATCCTATTTAATGACGTTATGACGTATCATGTTCCTGGCCAGAAGAGGGCTGCTCAGGTTCAATGGGTTAAATGTATAAGGAATTGCTGAATTATGACAGTAACTTGCCACTGGCCACAGAGTGCTACTTTCTCAAAACAACACACATTTTTATGCCCTCACAGTATTTTAGTGCTCCACAATATTTTTCAACAAGTGCATTTTTTAGCTCCCGGAAAATAGAAAACACAGGTGCTAATGGGAGCAACTGCATTCATTTCCAGGAATGTGTGTGGGTGAATATTAGACTTTCCCTCTACTCACCAGCCCAGTTAAAATGTAAGGACACAAGCTGCAAATCTGCAGTTATGGACCACTGGGAAAGCCGGTGGTCCATAACAGCAGATTTGCTTCTTGTGTCCTCGCTTTTTGATGACTGACGAGTGTATCATGATACATATCGAATCTTGGAGATTGTATCATGATATGCATCGTATCATGAGAAAAAGTATTGTTGCAGCCCTATGCTCTGCCAGTTCTCTTTAAGTATTTTGTATGTAACCTTAAAGAAGGGTCGGCAGTGCTCCAATACCAGTTAAATGCATTTTTTCTCACAATTAAACCAAACATTGGTTACATGTACATGAATATGAGCTGAATAAGTCACCGAGTAGGCGAGTACACTTTCTGGTGAGTCAAAAGCCAACAAATGTCAAACATATGAAAATAAAAGACACTTTGTACAATTTATGTCAATATACATGCATGTGTTTTCTATATAGCTCTGGGCAAATTGTGTAAATATCGAGTAATTTGAGTCATTAATAAAGTAGAAAAAGTCTAATTTTGGAGTCCAAGTTGGAAACAAGATCATGAAAAATGGTGCATTTTTAGGTTTTTTAACAAATTATGTATTTTCCCATGATTCAGTATTAAAAGAGGGACAAGGTACTGAACTTGCTGGCTTGGAAGATGTCTACATGTCTTATTCAAACTCACAGAAAAACCAAACATGTGACAGTTAAGACATTAACCTTTAGTAGTTCACCTGATTGCAAGTCAGAGTGAGGTACAATACGTGGAGAGTGTATTGTCACTAAATCACCTGTAGAGTGGACATTCCACCCAAGCAATAATTGCATATTTGTTGCAAAGCATAACCATCACAAAGTTCCAGCCAATGGACCTCCAGGTTAAATCCGGAGGTCCATTGACTGAAACATTGCTTGTGTTTCTTGACCATATGTACAGAATTTGAAAGTGATACTTTGAGTGATAACTCCACTTCACGCGTGATTTAGTTACAATCCACTCTCCATGTACTGTATTACCATCACTTGCCGTTCATCGTCCGCTAACTTTTGCAAACTTGACTTCTTCTCCACAGCCATTCAGCCAAATTCAAACATATATTGCACAAACCATCCCTGGGGTATACCCTTTCTATTTTGTTCAAATGGAGCGGCTGCCTTCTTCGGGCTCTGGGCAATGATGCCAAAGCCTAAAACCTTTAAAAATCTTCTTCTCATCAACCACCAGAGAGATTGCCTTGATATATGGTATGTAACACTCTTTGGTGTTGAAGATTAAAGTTTGTTCAAGAGAAGTTGGTAGATCAATATTTGGGCTCTCTGTGGGCATATATCCATTTAGGGCTCCACCCAAAATTTCTATTTCAAGAACCGATGGTCTGATTTGAACCATATTTGGCATGTAGCATAAGTGAGTTCAAAGTACTTGACTGATGTCTGAAAAATTCAAATGCCCATATTTTCCAAACTACACGGAACAGAGAACTGTTATTTGGTACGAAGCATCCTTTTGACAGGTAGAATCTGAATGGATTAAAAAAAAAATGGCCATCGGTTGTGTTAGGATGTTCTGTAGGGGGGGAGGGGGGGGGGGGGAGGCTGTTTGAAAAAATGATGAGTCAGCATATTTGCAAAAATTGAAAAAAAAAATTTTCTTCACAACTGCTGATCACAGAATCTTTTGATATTTGGTATACAGCATCCATAGGATGGTCAAATACATGTGCGTTCAAATCGACCCCCTCGGTTCATATTTGGGAACAAAAGAGGAGCCCAAGTAATTAACTTAGGGTGCTATGGGGAATAAGCTTTAAAAAATTTTCTTCTTCAGATCACACAGATCAGATTCTTTTGATACTTGGTATACAGTATCTCTACAGGGGTCAGATTGAAGCATGTTCAAATCGAGTCCCTGGGTTAATATTTGGGCTTAATTTGAACAAGCTTATTCCCCATATTAACTTGGTGCAATGTGGAGAATAATCTCTAACAAGAGGCCCCAGGGGGCCAGAGGGCGCTCACCTAACATGGTAGACTAAATATCAAACCAGGAACTTGACTTGGATAAGCTGCATACGCCCCTCCTAAGAAAAGCATATACCAACTAGATAAAGCAATTGTGCCCACACGATACACAGAATTTTCCTTCCATTTTCAGTTCCTGCACTTTTACGTCCCAAAATTGAGATAAATGCATAAAAAACAGATTTTTCATTTTTGTTCGGAAGCAAAATATTTTCAGACTAATATTTTCTTTCTTCTTCTTAAAATTGATGAAAACGCATAAAAAAAACAAAAAACTCGGATTTTGGCCCAAATTTTTTAAGTCACATCCGGACCCCAAATTTTCAGGGTAAAAAAAAAAAAAATTTTCTGTCTTAAAATTTACCAAAATGCATAAAAACAAAAAAACTCATTTCCGAATTTTGGTCCCACCCACACCACAAATTTTCAGTGTAAAAAAAAAAAAAAATCTGTCTTAAAATTGAACAAAACGCATAAAAAACCAAAAAACTAATTTCCAGATTTTGGTCCAAAATTTCTAAGTCCCACCAGGACCCCAAATTTTCAGAGTAAAAAAAAAAAAAAAGAATTTTTGTCCAGACAAGGAACCCAAATTTTCAGCCTAAATATGAACCCAGGGACTTGAATCTCACCCCCCTAAGGATGCTGCATACCAAAATAACCAAATATCAAAAGATTCTTATTGGTAGATCTGAACAAGAAGATTTTTAAAGAATATTCCTCATACTGCAATAATTTAAAACATTTGGGCTCCCATAGAGAGCCCAAATATGGACCCAGGGGATTGATTTCAATAAATGTGTGAAACAATCTTCCAAAGATGTTATATGTGAAATCTGAAAGCTTTTGGAGCAGTGGTTTGGGAGAAAAGTAGTCTTAAATGTTTTCCCCATTACCCACAAGTGTTAAAAAATGCTGACTCAGCACTTTTTTCAAAGTCCCAAAAAAGTACCCCATGATAAAACCGATAGCAATTTTTTTTTACCATTCCACTCTGTTGGTCCTAAGGAAGCTTCACACCAAATAAGAATTCTCAGTGCCATGTAGTTTTGGAGATATGGGCATTTTAATTTTTTTCTATTTTTAGCTCCTGCGGTTCCCATGGGGCGACGGAAAAAAGAATTTGGGCAAAAATTAAGTACTTATGACCCAATAAGCCCTCATATCAAATTTGGTTTAAATCTGTCTCTCGGGTTGGAAAGTTAAAAAATTTATAGTAATTTATATATTTTTTATACTTACCAATGACCCAGACATAGCTGGTGCTAACTCTTAAAATATAGGGCCAAACACAAATTTTGCCCCCCAATCCCCAAAATTTGCATCTAAAACTAAAGAAAACATGTCCTGAAAGGCCCTCCACACTTCGCCCCTACTGCGCATGCGCAGTGTCAAGGACGTTCCGAAATTGGCGCCATTAATCATTCTAATAACCAGTGCCTGGTAAGCACTATGTACTCAGCGGGGAGGCAAGAGTTCCCAACTCCTGGGAGGGCCATCCCCGTCTGGGTCATTGGTAAGTATAAAAAATATATAAATTACTATAAATTTTTTAACATTTTTATACTGTACCAATGACCCAGACATAGCTCAATAGTAAAAAGGCTGGAGGGCCAAGGACATAGAGCAAAATGGAATACGCTCAATAAAATAAAATAGAGTCATCCCCTGTAAGGAAAAAGAAGTAATAGGCCTTACATGTATCTTTCTTATTTATGATAAATTAGAAAGATACAACACCTTCCAAAATTGAGCTTCATACATCCATGTACTCTATTAATATCCAATATAATCCTTATACTAATAATTTTTAAAGTAAGCCAATAAATAAAGTAAGTCTAGAGAATAGAGACTCTTATACTCCTAAAAGTGTCTGAGGATTGCATAATCATGTCCGTTGACATATGCAATATTCAAAAGCTATACTTTAAAAACTAAGACTTGAATGAATTTTAAAAACCTAAACTTCTCACTAAACAACCATCCCAATAACAGCTCAGAATTACTAACTACGGAGGAGGTATCCCCTTGTTTTCATAGTAAAACAGGTGACCCAAGGGAACACCCTCCCCCCCCCCCCCTTTTTTCTTGCCCTGGGTCAAATAGCCCAGAGCGAAGAGGGCAGCCGAACGGAGACACTGCCGAAACAGACAGCCTAGCTATAGTAGCAACTGTTAAGTGAATGACATTCTGAGCAGTAGATAATAGACCTAACAATAGAGGCCTCCAGAAATGGACTCGATATTTCTAAGATAAAATTCATGAATGTGGATGGCTGAGCGCAATGAGCGGCCTTCAAAAATCTATAATAGCAACACTATTAATGTAAGCCCAAGAAGTAGAAGAACTCTTACTTCATGAGCCGAAATCTTAAGCACAACTGCTAAGTCAATGATATACCATAAGCAGTACCGATAGTTAATAGAATCCATTAACAATAAAATGGAGCGTAACGTCCTTCTACTAGACATCAAAGGCAGAAGAAGCTTACGCCCCTTGTAATAAACAGATATCTGTTTATAAATACATAAACTGTACCCGGAAAGAGTAAAAGCCTATGCCCATACGAAGACGGAAGGACCTTAAAATAATAGGTTCCGGATAATAGGAGCCTAACTCTTATGCAACAATCCAACCTAAATAGTAACGGAAGTATTGATTCCGAAACTATGAAAGTGAAAATCATCCATCGATAGTGCATGAAACTCACTGACTGTACAGTAAAAGAGAAACCAACAGAATTACTGTCTAAAAGGTCAGAATTTGAAAACTACTGTTTCCTGAGGCTCAAATGATTACTTAGCTAAATAAGAACCGAAGTTAAAATCCGTATAGGAATTTAATCTAAAGATTCTAAGTCTATTTATCAAAAAGTTACTAACTGACTTAGATAAAGAGACAAAAGACTCAATTGTAAACTATCGTAGAGTGCATAGGTATGAGGTAACATAAACCTATAACCTAAATAATAACAGGCTGCAGTAGATCTTGTGAAACAAGTATACTAAAAAATAGCAATGAGTAGTATGGAGGGATCAACAATATGAACATAATGATCCCTACACCACGACGGAAGAGCCTCCACTTTAGCCGCATAGAATAGCGAAGAAGAGGATCTCCTATAGTAAGAAATCGCGTCCAAAGCTCGTCCAGTACAGTGCTTACAATGCAATACGGACCACACAACGGAATACATGAAGGTTGCGACCTTGCTGGTTGTGATAAAGATGACACGATTTACCCAGTGAAAAAGATCCTCACATAGAGGAAGATTTCACGTTAAGACCCACAGTAGACAAGAGAGTAAATTACTCATGATCTCTGTGAAGATAGAGATGCTATCAACAGAAATGTATTGTGGTTGTTTATCTTAGCAATACCTGCTAAAACAACAGCGCCGGAGGATACGCGTATCCTATCATTCCGTCCTATAGATCAATAGAGCGTTAACAATATTAGCTCAGAGATCTGGACAAGCCAACACATACGTCTGCAATTGATTAGCAAGCTGTGTCATAAATAAATCATCATTGGGCGCTCCCATAGATAGCAAATCTGATTGAATACTTGTTTGTTGAGAGTCCATTCTGACAGCAACAAGCGACCCGTAAGAGAACGGGAGTCCGATAAAACAATCAGACGACCCGGAATATGACGGACCAAAACTGAACTTGGTGTACTATAACCAACAGACGGATTCTTTCCATTAAATTGAATAACGGAAACGAAAGAGTGCCTCCCTGGTTCCGGAGATACGCCACTACTGTCGAATTAAAGGACAGGAATTTGGGCATGCGTTTCTGAATAATGTTCATGCAATGACATAAAGCAAGCCTAAAAAACATTATTCCGCGGAAGTTAAACTGATTGCTAAAAGACTGCGGAACCCAAAGACCCTGGCACTTCGAATCCGTAGGGATCAGTATTATATCCCAATCTGTTTGACTGGCAACCGTCATAACAGCCACACTCGGGTCCGGCAACTGCGGCGGCACTCTCTGAGTCAACCACCGAATGTTTGCCCCAGTCTGAATCTCTTGTAACACTAGATAGACAAGAGAACGTATAAATCGAGCAATTCATGGATTGCCGAAAAGTTGCCGTCGAAGAGAAGCTCCTCCGAGAATGAAGCGACTCTGAGAGAGTTCTTAACCTTACTATCCACGCATGTGGATGTAGCTAGGGCTGCGTCACGTCTAACTAACTCCAATCAGCCACTGAAGGGCGGAGTTATACGTGAACAAACTACTGCCCTCAAAAGAAATTACATTGAGAATAATATCCCGTAAATCTTTTCTTGAAGACGTAATGATAACGCCTCAGTAAGGCGGATTACGTATAATAAAGCGTCTAAGTTAAGTCTACTATACATAATGGCGTTCCCAACATTGAAATTGGAAAAGACATAAACGGCGAAAAAGAATATATGCAGTCTTTAATCACACCGTCTAGACGCATATGAACTCTCGGTATGCCCTGCTCTGCCAAAATAAACTATTTGTATAAATGATAAAATGGCAGAAATGAGCAACGCGGACAAGAAACTAAACTATCATGCTTAGTAGCAGGCTTGTATATATATATATATATAGCGTCGAAAAATAAAACACATGTTGTAATGACAATATTGGACTGCGTCGGTAAGCCAGGGACAATGTCCCTGAACCGATCGAAAAATCCGAGTCCAATGACGCTATAAGTCTCTTATCCAAGATCGCAGCAATGAAGTCCGAAATAATAATCACTGGAAGATAATGCCAGAAGATATGAAAGGCATCTTCCGATACTACTAAAGGGAAAACTCGAAATCTTTCGAATCCCTTTCGCCATCCTGTCGGACCCTATAAAGCGTTCGGTCGTCCGTAGCTGATGCAACCGCGGACCGCACCGACCCAGCGCCGTCGGATAATTCCTGATTCGACCGAGAAACTGTCAATTGCTGGGATGCTGCGAAACAACTGTGCTAACTCGGATAGCACGTCCGTCACTGAGGCCTGAGGAGAAGCGGTCTTACGATGCATTGCCGCTGGAAGCTCCGTGATCGTTACCCCCGTGCATACTACCAATATGTGAGCGAACGGAGTGTATAGGCCTCGTGTCCCTTGGCTACCGGATGGCGCGACCTATTCGCCGTGGAATCACTGAATGCCGAAACTGATCGGATACTCGAGGTCACATAGCCAATGTGCAGTCGTGTGCCCTGCTGTGAGGATGAGGAAGCATTAAAGACAGTCTCTCGGACTGTCAATATAACGGAGCGTCCCGACCAACGGACATATGCTCCGAATGTAAAATATCTGAACCACAACATGCGGTCCCCTATGTTGTTGGGCGAGAGAGGGACCTCTCTCGCTCACAGCCCGGACGGACCTGGACAAGCCAGGAACCGGACTAACAGGCTTCCTCCGATCTGTCCTCAATCTGCCGTCACTGGGTGAGTACTAAAGTAATTAAAGTGCTCGCATCACCCAAATCTCCTTCCTAGACCGCAACGGACGAACCCGGCAGCCTAACCATTCGATGAATGTACGCTACACCGGGTGAGCTAGCGAATGTCACTCCGTAGGCGATAGACATATTCCATGAGCACTTATTGCCGCTAACTCTTCATTAACTATGACGACAGAGGCACACTTTTGAAAGACATCTCCATAACTCTTCGAACAAGAAACCAGAAATGCTTGGATAGCAAGCATAAAATAATAATATATATAGCATCGTTCAATAATTCGAAAGTTTGTGTGACATTATTGGACTATGTCGGAACTGAGGGACGATGTCCCTGAACCGAACCAAAAATTTCTAAGTCCACCGACGCTATCAGTTTCTTATCCGGCATCGCAGCATTCTGGTCCGACGAAAGAAGCTGTAGAAGACCAAGTCAGATGACATACACAACAGCATATGTTGTTCCGAAAGGGAAAGCTCGAAATCCTCCGAATCCCTTTCGGTATCCCGTCGGACCGGATGAAACTTTCAGACATCCGTACCCGCTTCCGCGGAGCGTCCCGACCCAGCATCGTCGGATAAAATATATGCGACAGATTCAGTTGATGCTGGGATGCTGCGATAAACTGTGCTATTAAGGAAAGCACGTCCGTTCCCGAGGCCTGTGCAGTAGCGGTCTTACGATGCATTGCCGCCGGAAGCTCCGTGTACGTTGACTCCCGCACACTTCCTATGCGAACGTCCGGAGTCTGCAGGCCTCGTGTCCCTGGCTACCGGATGGTGTGACCTGGTCGCCGAAGAATCCTTGATCGGCGAAGCTGGTAATATATCGGCGGTCACGCAGCCAAGGTGCGGTCGTGTGCGCTGACGAGAAGAGGAAGCCTTAGCAGTCTCAGCGGACTGCCTATACAACGGAGCGTCCTGAGCGACGGACGTATGCTCCGCTTGCGACACATTTTGTACCACAACATCTGGGGCCAGATGTTGTTGAACGAGAGAGGGGCCTCTCTCGCTTGCCGTCCGGATGGACCGGAACGAGCTATGAACCGGACTAAAAGGCTTCCTGCGTTCTCCCTCCGATCCGCCGTCACTGGGTGTGCATTAAGTTAATTTATAGTGCTCACATCACCCCAAAATTCCTTCTAGACCGCAACGGACGAACCCGGCTGCCGAACCATTCGGTGAATGGACGCTACACCAGGCGAGCTAGCGGACGTCAAAGGCCGTCGAACCTACTAGGGTCCTCTTAGGCAATTGGCGTATTTACATGAGCACTTTTCCGCTAGCCCTTCATTAATTGTGACGACGGAGGCACACTGTTGGAAGACATCACAGATACATCACCCTAATCTTGATCGTCTGAAATAGAAATTGATAAAGTAGAGTGACCCTGCGGGGAAAGGACCGGAGTGTCCAAATCCCCAACAACATACCGTGACATACGCTTCCCATATTGTCATCGAAATCATACGATACAGAACAGGAGTTAATGCGAGTACACTGACCACATATAGAATGATAATAAAGTCAGAGGAAGACTTCCTCTTAAAACAATTGATCAATATCCTTTCAATGTGAAAAGAAAACAAGTCCTGGTACTCGCACTAACCCCTGGCAATCAAAATACATAATAATAATATGATCCATTAATATAGAAAAAATAATTGAAATCAAAATATTTTGAAAAAATATTTTTTCAGAACAGCCCAAGTTTCTGAAAAGTAACGTTGAGCCCCAATGGATCCCAAGCCTAAGTGTGGACAAAAATTTTAAAAATATTTTAAACAATTTATTCAACACTTACGAACAATAATAATGTATCTAGTTATGATTAAAATAACATAAAGATATTATTTTTTAGAAATCCCCCCCTCACACAGAGGGCTGTTGTAAATGTAAACAATGAGTGTAAAAACACTAAAATAAGACTCCAGGCACCCAGGCCCGAAATCAGTTACCAAAAATACACTATCTGATGCAAAACAGAGACTTCCAGGGAAGAAACTGCAGAACATCAGATGGTAGATGCAGAACACAACGCCTAACCACCCGTAGGTGAAGACGTAAACATGGGGAAAGAACAGAATTCATTCTGTTATTCAGCTAAAACTCCCAAGAAATTTTAGTAATAATAATTACAGAAACTATGCCAAAAGCATGGGAGAATAGCAAGGGGGAACTTAAAGGACAGGGAGAGAGGAAAACACTTAAAAAACAGTGTAACTAAATAATCAGAATGACAACAAAATGGCTGCTGCCTTGAAAATAGGTAACTTAACATAATTTCATTAAAAAATTTTAAGTTACAGCCCTGATAATATTCTGTCACACATTCTTTTCCTCTCCTCCTTCTCTATCCTCCTTAGAATCACCATTTCACTAATATTTATGTGCCTGGCATCATTTAAACTGAGATTTATAAGCACAAAGATCAGTCAGATGTTAACTGATGAAGGGCCAAACTTAGAATGATTAATGGCGCCAATTTCGGAACGTCCTTGACACTGCGCATGCGCAGTAGGGGCGAAGTGTGGAGGGCCTTTCAGGACATGTTTTCTTTAGTTTTAGATGCAAATTTTGGGGATTGGGGGGCAAAATTTGTGTTTGGCCCTATATTTTAAGAGTTAGCACCAGCTATGTCTGGGTCATTGGTACAGTATAAAAATATAGAAATTTTGGGTGGGGCAAAACTTTTTGCCCCTCCCATAACGCCGGCAAATATACATGTAGCCCCACAAACTTCTCTTGAACAAATCTAAGTATACACCTCAAAAGGTAGCCGCACACGTACTATCAAATCTCTGCTACTGCTGGTTCATGAGAAGAAGATTTTTTAAGATTTAGGCACACTTTTTGGGCATGGCCCTACAAAGGGGAGAGGCAACTTGATTTGAACAAAACCAAATTGCGATGTCATAACAAACTATTATCTCATATATCAATTAAATTGGTTCAGCGGTTTGGGAGGAGAAGATGCAAACACCATGTTCACGGATGACGACAGATGGTGAGTGATCACTATTGCTCTCCTGACTGAAAGTCAGGTGAGCTAAAAATCTTCTTCTTCAGATCCACTAGTCAGATTCTTTTGATATTTGGTATGCAGCATCTCAGGGGTGGGGGGTGGGGGGGGGGGGGCGGGTTCGGGGTTAGATTCAAGTTTGTTCAAATGGGATCCCTGGATGAATATTTGGGCTCTTTATTGGAGCTCAAATTTTAACTTGGTGCAATATGAGAAAATTTCTTAAAAAATCTTTTTTTTCAGACCCACTAGTGAGAATCCTTTCATATTTGGTATGTGATATCTCTGGAGGTGTAAGATTTGAATTTGTTCAAATCGACTCCCTGAGTTAATATTTGGGATTCCTATGGGAGCCTGATTATTAACTTGGTGGAATAGGGGGGGACATTCTTTAAAAATCTTCTTCTTCAGATCCACCAGTCAGATTATTTTGATATTTGGTATGCATCATCTTTAGGGGGGTTAGATTCAAGTTTGTTCAAATGGGATCCCTGGTTGAATATTTGGGCTCTTTATTGGAGCCCAAATTTTAAATTGGTGCAAAATGAGAAAATTTCTTAAAAAATCTTTTTCAGACCTGCTATCGAGAATCCTTTCATATTTGGTATGTGACATCTCTAGAGGTGTAAGATTCGAATTTGTTCAAATCGAGTCCCCGGGTTAATATTTGGGCTTCCGGTGGGAGCTTGAATATAAACTTTTGTGTAAGATGGGTAATAATCTTTAAAAATCTTCTTCTTCAGATCCACGAGTCAGATTCTTTTGATATTTGGTATGCAGTATCTCTAGGGGCGGTTAGATTCAAGTTTGTTCAAATGGGATCACTGGATTAATATTTGGGCTCTTTATTGGAGCCCAGATTTTAACTTAGTGCAATATGAGAAAAATTCTTAAAAAATCTTCTTTTTCAGACCCACTAGTGAGAATCCCTTCATATTTAGTATGTGACATCTCTAGAAGTGTAATGTTCAAATTTGTTTAAATCGAGTTCCTGGGTTGATATTTGGGTTCCCCAAGGGAGCCCAAATATTTACATAGTGCAATACAGGGAATTATCATTTAAAATCATCTCCTTCAGATCCAGCAGTCAGATTCTTTTGATATTTGGTGTACAACACCTCTAGGAGGGTTAGATTGAAGGTTGTTCAAATCAGGTCCCTGGCTTAATATTTGGACTTTTTATTGAAGCCCAAAGTTTAACTTAGAGCAATATGAGAATATTTCCTGAAAATTCTCCTTCTTCAGATCTACCATTGAGAATCCTTTCATATTTGGTATGTAACATCTCTAGGGGTGTCGAATTCAAGTTTGTTCAAATTGATTAATACTTCACAGAACAGAGTTTGCTTGGAAGCTTTCCTAGGACCAGCAGAACTGAATGGCCAAAAAAGTTGCCTTTGGTTGTGTCAGAACAAATAAAAAAAATTGCTCTTGCTGCTGATCAAATATTGATACACTCATCTGTTTTGACAATTTGAGCCAGGTGAGCATTTTTGGCTCACTTGAGCCTCTGGTATTGGTATACCACTTGACCAATTAAAAATGTTTATCGAGCTACAATGGGTGGAATATACAGTACCACCACCATAGAATAGTAAACCTTCATGCATGGGTAGTGTTGCCCTCGATTGCTTTTCTCAGTCAATAATCAGTTGTTTTCAGCAAATATTCAATGAAAGAAGCACTGGGTCGTACCCAGTGCTTCATTCATTGAAAATTTGATGGAGATTCAATTGTTTTAGGTTGGAGATTCGTTGTTAATGCATGTGTGGAAATATTGCCCAATGCCCACAAGAGGATTTTTACCTTTCCATGATGACTGTTGTATTTCAGAGACGAGGCACTTTTTTTTAGATCGGACATGACGGTAAACAGAGAGGTGATTGGGGCCGATCAAAACAACTGATCAAATCTATCAAACAGAATGACCCATTTTCTAACTACAATTGTCACTCTATCGAAACTTAACCACAGTAATCATACAGTAAGATACTGGAAATTCAGGACCTCTTGAATGTTATAAAATTGAACAAGAGGCCACAGGGGGCCTGAGGGCGCTCACCTGACATGGTAGTCTAAATATCAAACCAGGGACTTGACTTGTATAAGCTGCATACGCCCCTCCTAAGAAAAGCATATACCAACTAGATGAAGCGATTGTACCCACAGCACACAATACACAGGATTTTCCTTCTATTTTCAGTTTCTGCACTTTTACGTCCCAATATTGAGATAAACGCATAAAAAACAGATTTTTTTCCGAAACAAAATACTTTCAGCCTAAATTTTTTTTTCTTCTTAAAATGCATAAAAAATGAAAAAACTAATTTCCGGATTTTCGCCCAAAATTTTGTAAGTCCCATCCAGACCCCAAATTTTCAGGGTAAAAAAAATTTTTTTTTTATCTTAAAATTTACCAAAACGCATAAAAAACAAAAAAAAAAAAATTTCCGGATTTTGGTCCCACCCGGACCCTAAATTTTCAGGGTAAAAAGAAATAAATTTTTTTTGTCTTAAAGATCACCGAAATGCATGAAAAACAAAAAAAAAATTCCGGATTTTGGTCCAAAAGTTAAAAAATTTATAGTAATTTATACATTTTTCATACTTACCAATGACTCAGACATAGCTGGTGCTAACTCTTAAAATATAGGGCCAAACACAAATTTTGCCCCCCAATCCCCCAAATTTGCATCTAAAACCAACGAAAACATGTCCTGAATGGCCCTCCACACTTCACCTCTACTGCGCATGCGCAGTGTCAAGGACGTTCCGAAATTGGCGCCATTAATCATTCTTATAACCAGTGCCTGGTAAGCGCTATGTACTCAGCGGGGAGGTATGAGTTCCCAACTCCTGGGAGGGCCATCCCCGTCTGGGTCATTGGTAAGTATAAAAAATATATAAATTACTATAATTTTTTAACATTTTTATACTGTACCAATGACCCAGACATAGCTGAATAGTAAAAAGGCTGGAGGGCCTAGGACATAGAGCAAGTTGGAATACGCTCAATTATAAAAAATAGAGTCATCCCCTCTAGGGAAAAAGAAGTATTAGGCCTTACATGTATCTTTCTTATTTATGTTAAATTAGAAAGATACAACACCTTGCAAAATTGAGCATCATACATCCATGTACTCTATTAATATCTAGTATAATCCTTATACTAATAATTTTTAAAGTAAGCCAATAAATAAAGTAAGTCTAGAGAATAGAGACTCTTTATACTCCTTAAAAGTGTCTGAGGATTGTATAATAACGTCCGTTTGACACGTGCTATATTCAAAAGCTATACTTTAAAAACTAAGACCTGAATGAATTTTTAAAACATAAACTTCTCACTAAAAAGCCAACCCTGTAACAGCTCAGAATTACTAACTCCGGAGGAGGTATCCCCTTGTTTTCATAGTAAAACAGGTGACCCAAGGGAACACCCCCCCCCCCCCCCCCCTTTCTTGCCCTGGGTCAAATAGCCCAGAGCGAAGAGGGCAGCAGAACGGAGTCACTGCCGAAACAGACAGCCTACCTAGCTATATTAGCAACTGTTAAGTGAATGACAATCTGAGCAGTAGATAATAGACCTAACAAAAGAGGCCTCCAGAAATGGACTCGATATTTCTGAGATAAAAAATTCATGAATGTGGATGGCTGAGCGCAAAATGAGCAGCCTTCAAAAATCTATAATAGCTACACTATTAATGTAAGCCCAAGATGTAGAAAGAACTCTTACTTCATGAGCCGAAATCTCAAGCACAACTGCTGAGTCAATGATATACCATAAGCAGTACCGATAGTTAATTGAATCCATTAGCAATAGAATGGAGCGTAACATCCTTCTATTAGGCATCAAAGACAGAAGAAGCTTACGCCCGTAGTAATAAACAGATATCTGTTTATAAATACGTAAACTCTAACTGGACAGAGTAAAGGCCTATGCCCGTACGAAGACGGAAGGACCTTAATAACAATAGGTTCCGGATATTTATTAGGAGCCTGACTCTTAACCAAAAATCCAACCTAAATAGTAAAGGAAGTAGTGATTCCGAAACTACGAAAGTGAGAATCATCCACCGATAGTGCATGAAGCTCACTGACTCTTCAGTAAAAGAGAAGCCAACAGAATTACTGTCTAAAAGGTCAGAATTTGAAAAGTTAAAAAATTTATAGTAATTTATATATTTTTTATACTTACCAATGACCCAGACTTAGCTGGTGCTAACTCCAACAAAACCAGGGCCAAACACAAATTTTGCCCCCCAATCCCCAAAATTTGCATCCAAAACAAAAAGAAATCATGTCCTAAAGGACCTCCATAGTACGCCTCTACTGCGCATGCGCAGTGACGCAGTCGTCCCGAAATTGGCGCCAATTATCATTCTTACTGGCAGTGCCTGGTCAGCGCTATGTACTCAGCGGGGAGGCAAGAGTTCCCAACTCCAGGGAGGGCCATCCCCGTCTGGGTCATTGGTAAGTATAAAAAATATATAAATTACTATAAATTTTTTAACATTTTTATACTGTACCAATGACCCAGACTTAGCTGAATAGTAAACAGGCTGGAGGGCCTAGGACATAGAGGAAAATCCAATAAGCTCAATTATATAGTAAAGAGGTAACCCCTTAAGGAGAAAAGGAGTATTAGGCTTTACATGTATCTTTCTTATTTAATATAAAATTAGAAAGATACACTACCCTTAATAATTGAGCACAATAACATTCATGTTCTCTATTAACATCCAGTATAACCCTTATACTAATTATTTTTAAAGCAAGCCAATAAATAAAGTAGTCCAGAGAATTGAGACTCTTTATAATCATTTAAAAGTGTCCGAGTATTGTATATTAAAGCCCGTTTGACACTTGACATATACAAATGCTTCACACCGAGCTACACTTTAAAAATAAGACATGAATGAATTTAAACATTAATATTACACTTTAAAACCATCCCGGAAGCGACTCAGAAATACTGACTTGGAGGAGGCATTCCCTTGCTTTTCACTATAAAGCAGGTGACCTAAGGGTAACACCCGGCCCCCCCCCCCCCTTCCCCTTGCCCTGGGTCAAATAGCCCAGAGCGAAGAGGGCAGCCGGACGGAGTCACTGCCGGAACAGAAAGCCTGCATAACTATAGTTGCAACTGTTTAGTGGACGACATTCTGAGCAACAGATAACGGACCTAAACAATGCAGGTCTCCAGAAATGGACTCAATATTTCTGAGATAAAAATTCGTAAATGTGGATGGCTGAGACCAATAAGCAGCCTTCATTAAATCTGTAATAGCAACACTATTAGCATAAGCCCAGGAAGTAGAAAGAGCTCTTACTTCATGAGCAGAAATCTTAAGCACAGACTGCTGAGAAGAAGATAAATCTTCATAAGCAGTACGGATAGTTAACTGAATCCATCTAGCAATAGAATGGACTGAAATGTCCTTTCTATTAGGCATCAAAGACAGAAAGAAACGTTTCCGTCCCTTTCTGATAAACTGAGATCTCTGTTTATAGATACGTAGTGCTCTAACAGGACAGAGTAAAGGCCTACGCCCGTCTGAAGACGGAAGAGCCTTAATAACAATAGGTTCCGGATATTTATTAGGAGCCTGATTCTTAGCTAAAAAACCCACATTAGTAGTGAAGGTGATAGTGTTCCCAACACTACGATAATGAGAATCATCCACCGATAGTGCATGAAGCTCACTGACTCTTCTGGCAGAAGAGAAAGCTAAGAGAAAAGCTGTCTTATAAGATAAGAATTTGAAATCTACTGTCCCAAGAGGTTCAAATGGCTTTCCTTCAATTTAAGGAGAACCCAAGCTAAATTCCACTTAGGAATTAATCTAAGAGTTCTGGGTCTATTTATCGAAAAGTTTCTAACCAATTTCGATAAAGAGACATTAGATCCAATTTGTAAACTATCATGATGTGCATAGGTATCAGATAACATAGATCTATAACCCTTTATAGTAACAGGCTGCAGTTTGATTTCGTCAAACAAGTATACTAGAAAGTTTGCAATGTCTGGTATAGAGGGATCAAATATATCTACAGAATGATCCCTACACCAACGACGAAAAACCTTCCACTTAGCCGCATAGTTTAGCGAAGAGGAGGTCCTCCTACAGTTAGAAATCGCGTCCACTGCTCGTCCTGTAAAGTGCTTGCCATGCAAGAAGGACCGCACAACGGAAAAACGTGAAGGTTGAGACCTTGCGGGTTGTGATGGAGTTGGCACGATTTCCCCTGCGAAAGATGATCCTCTCGTGGAGGAAGCTTCCGCGGTAGGTCCCACAACAGACACCTGAGTAGATTTATCCACGGTCTCTGTGGCGACAGAGATGCTACCAACAGAATCTTGCATTGAGATTGTTTTATCTTTAGCAATACTTGTTGAATTAACGGCGCTGGAGGATACGCATATCCTATCATTCCGTCCCAAGGGATCGACAGAGCGTCTACTGCAAATGCTCTTGGATCCGGACACGGAGACACATACGTCTGCAACTGATTGTTGAGATGTGTCGCAAATAAGTCTATCATTGGCCGTTCCCATTGGTAGCAAATCTGATTGAATACTTGTTTGTTGAGAGTCCACTCCGACGGCAACAAGCGACCCTTTCGTGAAAGGGAGTCTGCTAGCACATTCAGACGACCCGGTATGTGATGGACCGAAAGAAGAACGTGATGTTCTAACGCAAACAGAAGGATTCTTTCCGTTAGATTGAACAACGGAACTGAATGAGTGCCTCCCTGACTCCGTATATACGCCACTACTGTCGTATTGTCGGATAGGATTTGGACATGAGCATCGTGAATAATGTCCATCCAGTGACGTAACGCAAGCCAAATTGACATCATTTCCTTGATGTTTATGTGCTTGCACAGGAATTGCGGATCCCAAAGACCCTGGCATCTCGAATCCGTTGGGATTAATGATGCACCTCAACCTGTTTGACTGGCATCCGTCATAACGGTAAAACTCGGATCCGGCAACTGCAGCGGAACTCCTTGAGTTAACCACTGAATGTTTGCCCAAGTCTGAATCTCTTGTTTCACTTGATCTGACAAGAGAACGTCTACATCGAGCGAATGAATTTTCACACTCCAATTCTGAGTCAGGAAAATTTGAAGAGGACGTGTGCGTAGCCGCCCCATCGGAATGAGATCCGCGGCGGCTCCGCACAGACCTATCAGTCTCATAAATTCTCTCGCCGTGACTTTGTCTGCGTGCAGACAATAGCGAGCGTAACAACTGACTAATTTCGCTCTGGTTAACGGCAGACGAACGAGATTGTTGTGCGTCTCGAAGCTCATTCCCAGATGAGTGAATGACTGGGACGGCACCAGATCCGACTTCTCCTCGTTTACTATAAAACCGAGACGTCGGAGCAATAGAAGAAGATTCTGAACATCGTTCTGAAGCGTTAACTCGTTGCCGTACCTCTGAAGAATGTCGTCCAGGTAGGCCGACGTTACCGCAGACGAATGAGCTCGGAAGTAGATCATTACCGAGTTCATTACCCGAGTGAAAGCCCAGGGTGCTAGATTCAATCCGAAGCACATGGCCCGGAACTGATACACCACTCCTAGGACTGCGAAGCGTAGATACTTTCGGAATGTCGGATGTACCATGACGTGAAAGTACGCATCTTTGAGATCTATGCTCGTTGCATAATCGTTCACCCGAATACTCGCTCTGACCGATCGAATCGTCTCCATATAAAACTTCGGAGCGACGATCAGCTTGTTTATCCAGCTCAAATCTATGACTGGACGGAACGAGCCGTCTGGTTTCGGAACCAGAAACAGATGGCTGTAGAATCCCAGAGATTCCTAGTTTTCTACGACCTCTACCGCATTCTTCATTAAAAGAGACTGCACCTCTGATAACAGAGCGTCTCTTTTCTGTGGATTTGACGGAAGATGAGTCCACTTTGGACTTCGAGTTAATGGAGACTTTCGTTTGAAGGATATCTTTAGACCTTCCGAAGTCACTCCTCTCACCCAAGGGTCGTCCGTAATCGACGCCCACTCTTGTGAAAAACTCGACAACCTTCCGCCAACCGGAACGCGATAGAGGTTTAAGCCATCACCTCCTGGACCTGCGAGGCCTGCGGTAGGAGAAACCACGTCTTCCACGACCCGCACCTCGCCTCGTCGACCTCGGGGCGTCCGACCGATTGTCCCGGCCTGAAGGACGTCCCGAACGAGAGTCGCTATCCTGACGGTCTCTCGAATAAGACCAAGAGGACGCACCGGAACCTCTATAGGAACCTCTCTTGGGCGCATTAGACCCAGAAGTGCCTGTCTTATTCGTGTCTGCTGTATCCGACTTTTTAGGAGCCGATCTGAACAACAGAGAGTCATTAGCTTTCTTTTTAATTTATCATAAATAGCGGAAAGCTTGCCGTCAAAGAGAAGTTCTCCTGAGACCGAAGCGACTCTAAGAGAGTTCTTCACCTTAGAATCCACTAGTGTGGATGTAGCTAGGGCTGCGTCACGTCTAACCAACTCCAGATTTGCCACTGAAAGGGCGGAGTTACACGTGGAATAAGCTACTGCCCTTGAAAGAAGTCTTAAAGAGGATTGTATATCCTGAAACTCTTCCCCTTGAAGGCGCAGTGATAACGCCTAAGTAAGGTGATCTGCGTAAGATAAGGCATCTAAATTGGCTCTGTTAGACGCAATAGCTGTTTCCAACACCGCGGTTGGAATAGAAGCTGACGACGGTAATGATAGCTCTAAGTCTTCCGCCTCGTCGTCCATACGCAGAGGAACTCTCGGTATACCCTGTCCTGCCGTATCGAATTTATTCCTTGCATTAATGAAAGGCAGGTTAAGAGTATTAGCGGACAAGAAACCTGCTTTCCCCGTCCTGGAAGCAAGTTTAAATATAGCGTCGTTCAATAATTCAAATGTTCTTGCAACATTATTGGACTGCGACGGAAACTCGGGAGCGATGTCCCTGAACCACTCAAAAAATTCAGAGTCCAATGACGCTATAATTCTCTTGTCCGGAAGCGCAGCAGTCTGGCCTGACGGAACAACTTGAGGGAGAAAGTGCCGGATGAAGTCCACGGCAGCTTTATGTTGTTCCGAAAGGGATAGCTCCAATTCATCCGTATCCCTTTCACCATCCGGTCGGACCTCCCGATGTTCCCGGTCGTCCGCCCCCGATGCTTCGGCGGAGCGTACCGACCCAGCGCGGTCGGATAATTCTCGATCCGACACCGTTTCTGTCGGCTGCTGGGATGCTGCGATAAGCTGTGCTATCTGCACAAGAATGTCCGACGTCGAGACCTGCGGAGGCGCAGTCTTTCGCTGCTTCGCCGAGGGCAGCTCCGCATCAGATGGCTCCCGCATACTTTTCCTATGCGAACGTCCGGAGTCCATCGGTCTCGAATCCCTGGCTGCCGGATGGTGTGACCTGGTCGCCGAAGAATCCTTCATCGGCGAAGCTGGTAAAATATCGGCGGTCACGCAGCCAAGGTGCGGTCGTGTGCGCTGACGAGAAGAGGAAGCCTTAACAGTCTCTGCGGACTGCTTATACAACGGAGCGTCCCGAGCGACGGACGTATGCTCCGCTAAAGACACATTTTGTACCACAACATCTGGTCCCAGATGTTGTTGTACGAGAGAGGGACCTCTCTCGCTCGCGGCCCGGCTGGACCTGGACGAGCTAGGAACCGGACTAAAAGGCTTCCTCCGTTCTCGCTTACTATCCGCCGTCACTGGGTGTGCATCTATTATGTTTATAGTGCTCGCATCACCCAAAATTTCCTCTTGGACCGCATCGGACGAACCCGGCTGCCGAACCATTCGGTGAATGGACGCTACACCGGGCGAGCTAGCGGACGACATTTGTCTAATCTCCATGAGCACTTTTGCCGCTAGCTCTGAATTCATTTGTGACGACGGACGCACACTTGAAGAAGATAACATGGAAACATCACCCTGTTCTGGTTCCTCTGAAATAGAAACTGAGAGAGTAGAGTGACCTTGTGGAGAAAGAGCCGGCATCGCTCTTTCTCCAGAAACAACATATCGTGACACACGTTTCCAATGTTTCTCATCCCAATGTTCACATATAGGACAGGGATTAATGCGAGAACACTGACTACAATTAATACAATGATCATGAAAGTCAGAGGAAGATTTCTTCCTATTACAATTTGAACAATGTCCCTTCATTGTGAAAGAACAACAATAAGTCCTAGTTACTCGCAAAAACCCCTGACACAAAGATACATAATAACATGATCCATTAACAAATGAAAAAACAATTGCAAAACAAAATAATTTTGAAAAAATATTTTTTCAGAAAAGCCCAAGTTGCTGAAAAGTAACGTTGAGCCCCGATGGATCCGATGGCAAAGTGTGGTCAAAAATTTTAAATTTATATAAAATAATTAATGAGACACTTTCGGATAATATAAATGTATCTTATAATGAGATAAACTACCACAAAGGCAAACAGCCCCCCTCAAAAAAGGCTGTTGCCAATGAAAACAAACAGTGTAAACACACTAGAAAACATGACTCCAGGCACTGAAAAAACTGGCCCGGAATCAGTCATCAATTACACTCTATCTGATGCAAAACAGAGACTCCCAGGGGAGAATCTGTAGAACATCAGATGGAAGATGCAGAACACAAACGTTATACACCCATGGGTGAAAACGTAACTATGGGGAAAATAACAGAAAACATTCTGTAACCAAGCAACTCTCCCAGGAAATTTTAGAAATGAAACTTCTCAAAAATATGCCAAAAGCATGGGAGAATTGCCAGGGGGGACTTTAGAAGGCTAGGGGAGAGGAAACACTGAATAAGCAGTGCAACATTTAGCAAGAATGACAACAAGAGGCCCATGCCTCGAAAATAGGCAACTTAACATAATTTCATCAAAAAATTTTAAGTACAGCCCTGATTATTTTTTGCCACTTCTTTTTCCTCTCCTCCTTCTATCCTCCTTAGAATCACATTTTCTCCAAAAATTACGTGTCTGGCATCCTTTAAACTGAGATTTACAAGCACAAAGATCAGTGAGATGTTGACTGATGAAGGGCCAAACAGAGAATGATAATTGGCGCCAATTTCGGGATGACTGCGTCACTGCGCATGCGCAGTAGAGGCGTACTATGGAGGTCCTTTAGGACATGATTTCTTTTTGTTTTGGATGCAAATTTTGGGGATTGGGGGGCAAAATTTGTGTTTGGCCCTGGTTTTGTTGGAGTTAGCACCAGCTAAGTCTGGGTCATTGGTACAGTATAAAAATCTACTGTTTCCAGAGGCTCAAATGATTACTTAGCTAAATAGAACCGAAGTTAAATTCCATATAGAAATTTAATCTAATGATTCTAAGTCTATTTATCGAAAAGTTACTAACTGACTTAGATAAAGAGACATAAGACTCAATTGTAAACTATCATAGAGTGCATAGGTATGAGATAACATAGACCTATAACCTTAATAGTATCAGGCTGCAGTAGATCTTGTCAAACAAGTATACTAGAAAGTTGCAATGACTAGTATGGAGGGATTAACAATATCAACATAGTGATCCCTACAACAACGACGGAAGAGCCTCCACTTTAATCGCATAGAATAGCGAAGAAGAGGTTCTCCTACAGCAAGAAATCGCGTCCAAAGCTCGTCCAGTACAATGCTACAATGCAATAAGGACCACACAACGGAATACGTGAAGGTTGAGACCTTGCGGGTTGTGATGAAGATGACACGATTTTCCCCAGCAAAAGAAGATCCTCTCATGGAGGAAGTTTTCGCGTTAAGTCCCACAGTAGACATCTGAGTAAATTTACCCACGGTCTCTATGAAGACAGAGATGCTATCAACAGAAATGTATTGTGGTTGTTTATCTTAGCAATACTTGCTGAAACAACAGCGCAGGAGGATACACATATCCTATCATTCCGCCCTATTAGATCAATAGAGCGTTAACAACATAAGCTCAGAGATCCGGACATGCAAACACAAACGTCTGCAATTGATTAGCAAGTTGTGTCATAAATAAATTATCATTGGGCGCTCCCACTGATAGCAAATCTGATTGAATACTTGTTTGTTGAGAGTCCATTCTGACGGCAACAAGCGACCCTTACGCGAAAGGGAGTCCGGTAATACAATCAGACGACCCGGAATATGACGGACCAAAGCAGAACTTGGTGTACTATAACAAATAGAAGGATTCTTTCCGTTAAATTGAATAACGGAATCGAATGAGTGCCTCCCTGGTTCCGGAGATACGCAACTACTGTCGTATTATCGGACAGGATTTGGACATGCGTTTCTGAATAATGTTCATCCAATGACATAAAGCAAGCCTAAAAAACATTATTCCGTGGAAGATAAGTGCTTGCCTAGAGACTGCGGAACCCAAAGACCCTGGCACTACGAATCCGTTGGGATCAATATTGTACCCCAACCTGTTTGACTGGCAACCGTCATAATTATAAAAGTCGGATCCGGCAACTGTAGTGGCACTCTCTGAGTCAACCACCGAATGTTTGCCCCAGTCTGAATCTCTTGCTACACTAGATAGACAAGAGAACATGTATATCGACCAATTCATGGATTGCTGAAAAGTTGCTGTCGAAGAGAAGCTTCTCCGAGACCGAAGCGACTCTGAGAGAGTTCTTCACCTTACTATCCACGCGCGTGGATGTAGCTAGGGCTGCGTCACGTCTAACTAACTCCAGGTTGCCACTGAAGGGCGGAGTTATACGTGGACAAACTACTGCCCTTGAAAGAAATCACATTGAGGATCATATCCCGGAATTCTTTCTCTTGAAGACGTAATGATAACGCCTCAGTAAGGTGGACTACGTATGATAAAGCGTCTAAGTAAAGTGTATTAGACATCACTGTCGTTTCCAACATTGTGGTTGGAAAAGACATAGACGGCGAAAAAGATAATTTCCAGTCTATAACCCCGCCGTCTAGATGCATATAAACTCTAGGTATGCCCTGTTCTGCCAAAATAAATTATTCCTAGAAATGATAAAAGGAAGAATTGAGCATTGCGGACAAGAAACTAAACTATCATGCTTGGTAGCAGGCTTATATATATATAGCGTCGATAAATAATACAAATGTTCTAATGACATTATTGGACTGCGTCGGTAAGTCAGAAACAATGTCCCTGAACCGATCCAAAATTCCGTGTCCAATGACGCTATAAGTCTCTTATCCAACATCGCAGCAATGTAGTCCGAAGGAACAACCACTGGAAGATAATGCCGGAAGAAATGTATGGCAGCTTCCGTTGTTCCAAAAGGGAAAACTCGAAATCATCCGAATCCCTTTCGCCATCCTGTCGGACCCTATAAAGCGTTCGGTCGTCCGAACCTGATGCAACAGCGGAGCACACCGACCCAGCGCCGTCAGATAATTCCTGATCCGACCGAGAAACTGTCGATTGCTGGGATGCTGCGATAATCTGTGCTAACTTGGATAGCACGTCCGTCACTGAGGCCTGTGGAGAAGCGGTCTTACGATGCATTGCCGCTGGAAGCTCCGTGATCGTTACCCCGTGCATACTTCTATTATGCGAGCGAACGGAGTGTATAGGCCTCGTGTCCCTTGGCTACCGGATGGCATGACCTGTTCGCCGTGGAATCACTGCATGACGAAACTGGTCGGATACTCGAGGTCACGTAGCCAATGTGCGGTCGTGTGCGCTGCTGTGAGGATGAGGAAGCATTATCGACAGTCTCTCGGACTGTCAATATAACGGAGCGTCCCGAGCGGCGGACATATGCTCCGAATGCGAAATATCTGAACCACAACAAGCGGTCCCCTATGTTGTTGTTCGAGAGAGGGACCTCTCTCGCTCACAGCCCGGACGGACCTGGACGAGCCAGGAACCGGACTAACAGGCTTCCTCCGATCTGTCCTCAATCCGTCGTCAGTGGGTGAGTACTAAAGTTATTATAGTGCTTGCATCACCCAAATCTCCTTCCTAGACCACAACGGACGAACCCGGCTGCCGAACCATTCGATGAATGGACGCTACACCGGGTGAGCTAGCGAATGTCACTCCGTCGATCCTACAAGGGACCTCTTAGGCGATAGACATATTCCATGAGCACTTATTGCCGCTAGCTCTTCATTAACTGTGATGACAGAGGCACACTTTGAAAGACATCTCCGTAACTTTGCGAACAAGAAACCAGAAATGCTTGGTAATAGCAAGCATATAATAATAATATATACCGTCGTTCAATAATTCGAAAGTTTGTGTGACATTATTGGACTATGTCGGAACTGAGGGACAATGTCCCTGAACCGAACCAAAAATTTCTAAGTCCACCGACGCTATCAGTTTCTTATCCGGCATCGCAGCATTCTGGTCCGACGAAAGAACGTGTAGAAGATAAAGTCAGATGACATACACAACAGCATATGTTGTTCCGAAAGGGAAAGCTAGAAATCCTCCGAATCCCTTTCGGCATCCCGTCGGACTGGATGAAATTTTCGGACGTCCGTACCTGCTTCCGCGGAGCGTCCCGACCCCAGCATCGTCGGATAATACATGATGCGACAGATTCAGTTGTTGCTGGGATGCTGCGATAAGCTGAGCTATTTGGGATAGCACGTCCGTCACCGAGGCCTGTGCAGTAGCGGTCTTACGATGCATTGCCGCCGGAAGCTCCGTGTACGTTGACTCCCACACACTTTCTTATGCGAACGTCCGGAGTCTGCAGGCCTCGTGTCCCTGGCTATCGGATGGTATGACCTGGACGCTGACTGGATATCCGAGGTCACGTAGCCAAGAGCGGTCGTGTGCGCTACCATGAGAATGAGGAAGCCTTATTGACAGTCTCTCCGGACTGACTATATGTCGGAGCGTCCCGAGCGGCGGACGTATGCTCCGAATGCGAAACATTTTGTACCACAACATCTGTGGCCAGACGTTGTTGTACGAGAGAGGGGCCTCTCTCGCTCGCCGTCTGGATGGACCTGGACGAGCTAGGAACCGGACTAAAAGGCTTCCTCCGTTCTCCCTCTAATCCGCCGTCACTGGGTGTGCATTTGGTTGATTTATAGTGCTCGCATCACCCCAAAACTCCTTCTAGACCGCAACGGACGAACCCGGCTGCCGAACCATTCGATGAATGGATGCTACACCGGGTGAGCTAGCGGACGTCAAGGGCCGTCGAACCTACTAGGGTCCTCTTAGGCAATTGCCGTATTTACATGAGCACTTTTCCGCTAGCTCTTCATTAATTGTGACGACGGAGGCACACTTTTGGAAGACATCACGGATACATCACCCTAATCTTGATCGTCTGAAATAGAAATTGATAAAGTAGAGTGACCCTGCGGGGAAAGGACCGGAATGTCCAATTCCCCACTAACATACCGTGACACACGCTTCCCATGTTGTCATCGAAATTATCACATACAGAACAGGAGCTAGTGCGAGTACACTGACTACATATACAATGATTATAAAAGTCAGAGGAAGATTTCCTCTTATTACAATTGACCAAAATCCTTTCAATATGAAAAGAAAACAAAGTCCAAGTACTCGCACCAACCCCTGACAATCAAAATACATAATAATATGAGCCATTAACATAGAAAAAATAATTGAAATCAAAAAATTTTGAAAAAATATTTTTTCAGAACAGCCCAAGTTTCTGAAAAGTAACGTTGAGCCCCAATGGATCCCAAGCCTAAGTGTGGACAAAAATTTTAAAAATATTTTAAACAATTTATGCAACACTTACGAACAATAATAATGTATCTAGTTATGATTAAATTAACATCAAGATATTATTTTCAAGAAATCCCCCCTCACACAGAGGGCTGTTGTAAATGTAAACAATAAGTATAAACACACTAGAATAAGACTCCAGGCACCCAGGCCCGAAATCAGTTACCAATAATACACTATCTGATGCAAAACAGAGACTTCCAGGGAAGAAACTGCAGAACATCAGATGGTAGATGCAGAACACTATGCCTAACCACCCATAGGTGAAGACGTAAACATGGGGAAAAGAACAGAATTCATTCTGTTATTCAGCTAAAACTCCCAAGAAATTTTAGTAATAAAATTACAGAAAATATGCCAAAAGCATGGGAGAATAGCAAGAGGGGACTTAAAGGAAAGGGAGAGAGGAAAACACTGAACAAGCAGTGTAACTTGATAACAAGAATGTCAACAAAATGGCTGCTGCCTCGAAAATAGGTAACTTAACATAATTTCATTAAAAAATTTTAAGTTACAGCCCTGATAATTTTCTGTCACACATTTTTCCTCTCCTCCTTCTATATCCTCCTTAGAATCACCATTTCACTAATATTTATGTGTCTGGCATCATTTAAACTGAGATTTACAAGCACAAAGATCAGTCAGATGTTAACTGATGAAGGGCCAAACTAAGAATGATTAATGGCGCCAATTTCGGAACGTCCTTGACACTGTGCATGCGCAGTAGAGGTGAAGTGTGGAGGGCCATTCAGGACATGTTTTCTTTGGTTTTAGATGCAAATTTTGGGGATTGGGGGGCAAAATTTGTGTTTGGCCCTATATTTTAAGAGTTAGCACCAGCTATGTCTGGGTCATTGGTACAGTATAAAAATATCAAAATGCCCCTATATAACCACTACTTACATGAAATTTAATTAAAATGTGGCTAGTGGCTTAGGAGAAAGAGGCTCAAACATCACCTTCACGCAGGATGATGGACGGCAGATGGACGAAGAGTGATAAGAAAAGCTCACCATGACTTTCAGTCAGGTGAGCTAAAAACTGTATTTGTAATTCTCTTCAATAAAAATCAAAATTTCCTTCTGTCATACTTGTATCAGTTGTATGATTACGCATCAAATTTGATCTCACCATCCCACTGGTGGACAGCTAAAAATACACTAAACAATTCTGGTATTTTTATGTTACAAATATAGTAAACAGTGGGAAGTCAACTCTCGGTCTACAGTCATGTCTGACCTAAAAAAAAAAAGTGACCCGTCCCAGAGATATATTCGACCTGTTTTAGCATTAAGAAGTTGTTAATTGGTCAAGTGGACACCAACGTACAGCTTAATGTCTTAACTATTAGATGACATCAATATCTTAACTACAAATTCACACGTTTAGTTTTTTCTGGGAGTTTGAATTTATTTATTTGTTGGGGTCTAATGGCACTTATGACTGCCATGGGCAGCTTGTGTTGGACAGTTTTATGGGAGGAGGAAGCCAAAGTTTTTGGAGAGAACCACCAAGCAATGGCGAGCAACTTCAAAATGCCCCAACGTACTAACTCCACAAAAGCAGGGCTAGCATTGGTTGAAGACAAGAGCACTATCGACATGTAGTACAGTTAAAACTAGAAGTCCTGTCATGAAATGCGCACAAATAGCATGTCAATTTGCGTGTTAATCTACGCGTTATGATCATAGCAAGGCTATCAAATTCTGTACATATGGCCTGTGCACAAGCAATGTTTCAGCCAATGGACCTCCGGGTAACCCGGAGGTCCATTGGCAGAAACATTGCCTGTGTTTGCTATGAGTAACCAGGAGAACCTGCCGTGCTTTGGATGCCATTCGTTATGGCAATAGCGCGCAATTCCTACGCACAATTAAGCCTAGATAAGCGCACAATTCATGACAGGACTTCTAGTTTTAACTGTATGCCTTAGTACACAGCGCCAACATGCCTCCACATAGGCAATCAGGATGATGTGCCTTGACAAGAACGCAACAGTTGCCCTTGGTGGATACCAAACTGTAGAGTTTTCGGTTTGAAGTCCATTTCTGTAACCACTGATCCACCGCACTAAGGTGGGCTCCATTGCTTTTCGGCCCCAATAATTTTTGTGTGCTATTCAGCCTCTTTTTGGGCTGAAAAGCACAGCTTTCGAGGCCAAATGGCATCTCAAATAATTTATTTTACTTCAACTTTTTGACAATTATTTGTTTTATTTTTTCATTTTCAGTCGCTATTTTCAGTTATGTTTTGGTTTTCAAAAATGCATTTATTGATTTTTTTTACACCGTCAGTTTTTCTGCCTTTTCATTTCTTTTTAAACTGTTTTCTGAATGAAAGGACAATGAATTTAAAAAGCCTAAAAGCTCATCATTGAAAAAGGAGACCAGTTGGTTATGTTAATTATTCTGTTAATGCAACTTACAGTTAAAACTAGAAGTCCTGTCACGAATTGTGCGCTTATCTAGGCTTAATTGCGCGTTAGAATTGCGCGCAATTGCCATATTGAATGGCATCCAAAGCATGGCATGTTCTCTTGGTCACTCATAGCAAACACATGCAATGTTTCTGCCAATGGACCTCCGGGTTACCCGGAGGTCCATTGGCTGAAACATTGCTTGTGCACAGGCCATATGTACAGAATTTGATAACTTGACTTATGTCATAACGCGCACATTAACACGCATATCAACGTGCTATTTCTGCGCATTTCATGACAGGACTTCTAGTTTTAACTGTAGGTTAGTTATATGGACAATGGTCTGACAACAACGCAACGTTTCCAGTATTTATAGTGTTATCAGCTAGCAGAGGTGCATGGTATATCGATAAACCGATATATACCGCTATTCAAACCAATATCGATTGAAAAATGGTGTAATTATAAAAATATCGGTTTTTCGTCATTATTTATTTACCCATAATTTAATTTTCAAGATGACTTGAGTTTTTTAGCTGTAGCCCCAAATTAATAAAATTGTCCCTCTACCCAAGGAATCGTCTGTATGCATCCACGTAATATACACATTCCCCAGTTGAAAAAATAATTTTTAAAATTTCAACAAAACTATATAATTTATCATATATCGTTGAGCTCGTTCCAATGAGGGGTCACATGATACTGTTTTGTAGAAGTTTTGGGGGGGAAATCTGATAAACTGATTTTTAAAATAATAAATTTTGATATTGTCTGCGTTTGGTAAATGTATTTCGAACTGCATCACCATCACCAAGGCATGCTTATTCGTTCCGACTGTGATGCCACAAGTCTCGATTGTGATACATGTACCTATGTTCATATATCTGAGCAGTTTTCGATTTACTGGTATATCGCATTATATTTTTGAATACCGATACCGGTATTCATTTTTGAATATTGTGCAGCCTTACCAGTTAGTCATAAATTAGCGCTTTAGAATTTATAATTATTTTGTTATTATTAACTGTAAAGCACCTTGTGTTCAACTGATTGCCAAAAATGGTTGTTAACCAATTACCGGTTATTTGAGCTCACAATTGGCCGATTCTGATGTGCTGTTTCCAATTATAATACCATGTACTCCTAGACAAGTTGAGGCTCGAAAGAACTAAACTGAACATTTTCCGCAGTCTTAAACTTCGTTGACAGGGGTCGCAATAGAATTAAAAGTTGTGCATACTTGGGCAGTAAATGTGGTTCTCAGAGCCACGTTTACTGCCCAAGTGCATGCAACTGGTAATTTTAATGCGACCTGAGTCAATGGAGCACAATCTTCACTTTCAACTGGCAATTGCCGCCAGTACGCTCAATTGTAAGCTTTACATGTTGTTTAACATGTATATCCCGTAAATGGGCATCTAGAGATATTACAAATACACATTGTGGCTGTTTCTCAACTTTATTGAATGGTATCATTGACTTCATTTTACATTAACAATTGAACAATTGCAGAAGATAATAAAATGTGGTTACTGAATTATCACAAAATGCTTGGCAACAATCGGTTGAACCGATGTTTCAGGAGCTGTTGCCATTGTCATCCGATTGCCCACAATCGATCCATTGTGGTGGCTGGTTCCGATCAGCTTTGAACACAAAGTCGAAAATTTTTTGGGAACAGTCTATCATAAAAAAATTGTCAATTTCAGTCACCTACAGTACGTGGAGAGTGTATTATCACTAAATAACTTGCAGAGTGGAGATTCCACCCAAGCAATAATTGCAAATTTGTTGCAAAGCATAACCAGCACAAGAAAAGCTTCAGCCAATGGACCTCCGGGTTAAACCCAGAGGTCCCCTGGCTGAAATATTGCTTGTGTTTTTTGTCGATATGTACACAATTTGAAAGTTATAGCTTGGGTGATAACTCCACTCTATGGGTGATTTAGTTACAATCCACTCTCCATGTACTGTACTTGTTTAAATTTCAAAGGATGTCGAGAACGTCCATGAAAGAACCTGAAATCCCCAAAGCCAAGAGGTGCCAAACTCCCAAGGCCAAAAGCTGTGGGACGAAAGGCAATAACACCCCTCCCACGGGTGCGAGTTTGAATAAGGCAGGTTGATATTTTCGAAGCCAGCAAGTTCAGTACCGTGTCTCTCTTTTCATACTGGATCATGGGAAAATGCATAATTTGTCAAAACACCCTTCAAATTCACCATTTTTCATTGTCTTTGGCACAGGAAAAATAATGCACCCCACTGACACAGTGCCCCAGCATTAATTTACAGGGGTGCGTTTTTTTGCTCTCTCCAGTAGATATCCAGATATTCTGGTAGTCTCACTACAAACCCGTGTCTAGAGATCTAAATAGACCAAAAAATGGAGTTATTTTTGTCACTTGTCGTCGACGAACTCTCAGAAAATGTTGAAACGCTGACCTGGTCACAAATATCGGCGCCAATTTACTGAGTGTGATGTACGTTTAACAACATGTCGTTGTCTGAGAAATTAAAGTTCATTTACAATTTTGAAAATGTTGTGTTTTTCTCTGTTACTGCTTTCCATTTCGAATTTTCGTGATATCTCAATTCACACAAAAAAAGAAACGCTGAGCAAAATTTTTGATGAATAGTTTGGATTGGCAAATTCATTACAGTGATGTAGTCACGAGGAGGGGGGGGGTCCCATCTCCACCTCTCCCCCACATTGTTACAACCCTGGTGGCGTTTGGTATTTATTGATAAGGAGCGAAGTTGCAAACAGGTGAATTAGGGTGGCATTCCTCAAATTCTTTATTAAATTGTTTATGCGGGATTTGGAAGTTAAATTTACGTCGCCTGATTGGTGCTGTGTTAATTGCTCTTCTTTTTGTAAACACAAATGCTGAATAAATGCAGGGATACACTAAAAACTGTAGTCCGTGTCCATGAAAAAGTGCAGTCGGGAATTAAATTATCATTTTCTCATTTATTTGTGGGTTGTTTTCTATGAAATTTGGAAGGTATACTCAGGGAACAATACAAAATATATATGACAAAAGACAAGTTTGTACGATGTTATTTTACGATGTTAGAAGACATTTTCTCTTTCAAACACACTAAAAAGTGTAGCTGACTCGGTGCCATGTTAGCCAATTAATTGGCTTACGTAGTGTTGACACAGCGAGACGGGCTGATTTTCCTGGTTCTTTTTGTGATTATGAGATTAGTGGGGTGTGGATTGAAAGAAACAACGATTAATTTAATTTTCAGTATTTTATTGGATAAATACAGGACATAATAGAAAAAACATAGTACAAAGATATAGAGATACAGCACAAACATGAACAAATAACAAACATATATATGAAAAGCAAATGTAAATTTACTTGGCACATCGTTCCGAGTGTTTTATGGTTAGATTCGCCTGCAACAGTACATAAAAGGTGTCAACCATGTTATAAAACCACCTGAAATAAGCACAAGATTTTTTTCACTTGCTTATTTATCATTCCAACATTTGACATCAAATAATGTCAAGTTGTCGTGATTATCAACAAATTTCGGGAAAATGTAGGAGAAGCACATGGTCAACTAGCAAAGTTTCAGCTCACGGACCATCAGGTGTGAACCCATGCTCCATGAGCTGAAACTTTCCCAAGTGTTAAATGTGTTTTTTAAACAAGAGGCCCCACGGGGCCTGAAGTACTCATCTTGTACAGAACACAATTTAAACAGAGTCCAAGAGTGAGTCTACATTAAGCAAGCCATCTCCATAGGCTACACTGTCAATCCTTGAGTCCCTCAGGAGTGACAAAAATAATCTGGGAATCATGCCTTTTCTTCAGTTGATTATAAAGTAAACTGTAGAGCTCCCCTATGAAGCCCCTTGATACAACCTATGTGGATTAATCTTAGTACCTCTAGAGGGTAATGAATACAAAATTTTTAATTCTTCAGCAAAATGGCCAATTCCAGCTCCCATAGAGAGCCCAAATATTAACCCAGGCTCTTGATTTGAACACAGTTAAATTTGACTTCCCTAGAGATGCTGTGTACCGAATATGAAAGCATTCTGACTGTTGGATCTGAAGAAGAGAAATTGTAAAGAAGTTTCTTCGCATTGCACTAAGTTCAAATTTGGTCTACCATAGAGAGCCCAAATATTAACCTATGGATCCGATTTGAACAAACTTGAATCTGACCCCCCTACAGATGTTGTATACCAAACGTGAAAGCATTCTGACAAGTGAATCTGAAGAAGATTTTTGAAGAAATTCCCTCATACAGTTAAAACTAGAAGTCCTGTCATGAAATGCACACAAATAGCACGTTGATATGCGCGTTAATGTACGCGTTATGGCCCAAGTAAAGCTATCAAATTCTGTACATATGGCATGTGCACAAGCAATGTTTCAGCCAATGGACCTCCGGGTAACCCGGAGGTCCATTGGCAGAAACATTGTATGTGTTTGCTATGAGTAACAAGGAGAACCTGTCGTGCTTTGGATGCCATTCGATATGGCAATTGCGCACAATTCCAATGCGCAATTAAGCCAAGATAAGCGCACTATTCGTGACAGGACTTCTAGTTTCAACTGTATTGTACTAAGTTAAATTTCATGTTCCCATATGGAGCCCAAATATTAACCTAGGCACTCGAATTGAACAACCTGGAATCTGACCCCCCTAGAGATGTTGTATACCAAATATAAAAGCATTCTGACTGGTGGATCTGAAGAAGATTTTTAAAGAAATTTTCTCATATTGCACGAAGTAAAAATTTGGGCTACCATAGTGAGCCCAAATATATACCTAGGGATCTGATTTGAACAAACTTGAATCTGACCCTCATAGAGATGTTGCATACCAAATATCAAAGCATTCTGACTGATGGATCTGAAGAAGAAGATTTTTTTAAATTAGCCTCCATATTGAACAAAGATAAAATTTGGGCTTCCGTAGGAAGCCCAAATATTAACCTAGGGACTTGGTTTGAACAATCTAGAATCTGACCCTCATAACAATGATGTACACCAAATATTAAAAGATTCTGACTGGTGGTTCTGAAGAAGATTTTTAAAGAATATTCCCCATATTTCCCTATGTTAAAACTTCCGGCGCCTGTAAGAGCCCAAATATGTACCAATGAGCTTTATTTACCTTTATCTGACCCCCCTATGAATGATGTATACCAAATATCAAAAGATTCTGATGATTGGTTCTGGAGAAAAGATTTTTTTAAATTTTTGCAAATATGCTGACTCAGCATTATTTCGATGCCCATTACAGAACACCCTAGCATAACCGATGGCAATTTTTTTTTTACCACTCAATTCTACTGGTCATAAGGATACTTCATACCAAATAAAAGCTCTCTGTTCCATGGGGTTTGGGAAATATGGGCATTTGAAAATATTTCTATTTTTAGCTCCCTGGGTTCCCATGGGGATGCGAAAATTATTTTTTTTGCATGGGTCAAGTACTTATGACCCAATACTACCACAAACCAAATTTGGTTCATACCGGACCATCGGTTCAGAAAATAGAAATTTTGGGCGGGGTCAAAAATCTTACCCCTCCTATTACAAAGCCAAATATTACTTCACGAACTTCGTTTGAACAAACTTGATTCTACACCTCATATGGAAGCTTCATACAGTTAAAACTAGAAGTCCTGTCATGAAATGCGCACAAATAACACGTTGATATGCGCGTTAATGTACGCGTTATGACCATAGTAAGGCTATCAAATTGTGTACATATGGACTGTGCACATGCAATGTTTCAGCCAATGGACCTCCGGGTAACCTGGAGGTCCATTGGCAGAAACATTGCATGTGTTTGCTCTGAGTAACCAAGAGAGCCTGCTGTGCTTTGGATGCCATTCGATATGGCAATTGCACGCAATTCCAACACGCAATTAAGCCTCGATAAATGCACTATTCGTGACAGGACTTCTACTTTTAACTGTAGCAAATATCAAGTCATTGTACACACTGGTTCTTGAGAAGAAGATTTTTAAAATATTTTGGAGCATTTTCCCCCCACTCCCTCCCTATGGGGCAGGGCATGCTGAGTTGAACAAAAATGAAATGCCCCTTTGGGACCATCACTCGCACAAACTTTCACTTGAATTGGCCCAGTGGCTTTGGAGGAGAAGAGCAAAACATGGTGTTGATGGACGACGGACGACAGACGACGGACGGAGAGCGATGAGATTAGCTCAGCTTGACTTTGTCAAGATGAGCTAAAAAAGAAAACATTCTCATCGAGTGGTAAAACACTTATTACATTGTGTACAGTTTAACATGTGAATAATGTTATAGTAACATCCAACCGTGGTGGGTGGATTACAACAAAATGTGTGTGTGTGTGTGTGGGTGGGTGGGGGGGGGGGGGGGGGGGTATTTTCCACCAGGCAATTTTGTACAATTCTCTACAAAGAAAGCATGTGAAGTGAAATTTCAGCTCAAGGACCACATGGATACGACATCAACTGATAACAGCATAAAAAATAATGTCATAGCATGTGGGGGGAGGGGGGGGGGGGGGGTATTTGAAATCCCAGAAGGCTAACCAGATACCCCATATATCACACACGGCATCCTTTCTCCCTGAAGGCTTGATGGATGGCTCCCGGTTATTCAAAACTATACTGGCGGAGCTTTCTTTGCACCTTTTTGTAACCGCTATACCATAGTCTATATACCGGGGCCACTACCAAACCAGCATTGCTGTTTGGTTTTCTTTTCTTCTCTTCCCTTCAATTTGTCATTTCACAACAGTTGGCTCACCCTAGTGTGGTGGGATTCAAACTTCTACCATCTACATGTACAAGCCCAAACCAACGGGAGCCCTATCTGTCTCTCTCTCTTGGAGTCTCCATGGTGTTGAGGCATTGATTATTGACAATCTATCAGTCCCAATTTATACTACAGGAAACAGTAACCGTGCTCTCACCCCTTCAGCCATCATGTGAGGCAATAGGAAAATAGGCAATAGGAAATCTAGGTCAATGTGATGCAAGTAAAATAAAATAAAGTTAACCAGGTCGCAAGTAATTTTGAAATCCCACATCGTCACTGCACGCCTTCAGTGCACTAAAACCTTTCAGGATAATCAGCCCGCGTCGCTGTGTCAACACAGCGCAGGGCTCGATTTAACTGGATTAGCATAGCACTTTGCTCTCCAATTTCTGAATTTTGCTATTCAAGATTTATTAGTTTCAAGTGCTTTTGGATCAACTGCTAATCAATTTTCCAGGGTGAATAGTAAATTGCTATTCAAAATTTTCAGATTAAATCAAGCCCTGCAGCGAAAACAAATTAATTAGCTAACAACGGCGCCGAGTCAGCTACACTTTTTAGTGTGTTTGAAAGAGAAAATGTCTTCCAACATCGTAAAATAACACTGTACAAACTTCTCTTTTGGCATATATATTTCGTATCGTCCCCTGAGTATACTTTCCTAATTTCATAGAAAACAATCAACAAATAACTGAGAAAATGATAATCTAATTCCCGACTACATTTTTTCTCCAACACGGACACTGACTACACTTTTTACTAGTGTGTCCCTAAAATAAATGCATTGGTGGTTGCAAAAATGACTTTGAACTCATCACACAATAAACCAAGTGTGATTTTGCGGCCAGGATTGATTGCTCTCCTCTCCAACTTCTACCTGCATTTTAGAATGGAGAGACTGCAGATCTCCACACTGCAAACGGATGCAACAGGAGACCTTGTGGAGCTCTCTTGGAGAGCAAAAAAACGTACCCTAGAATTTACACGGTGTCGCCACTGCCAAAACAGAACTGCAGTATACCTGGAGGCTGGAGTCTTGACAAGTGCCCAATATGGAAAAATGTTTTACATCTGTTAAAATAAATGTTACATATGAGAAAGTAAACAGTCCTCTTTCTGAAATTCAATGAATCGACACAGGTTCTACGTGCAGTTTTAAGACAGAAATTTTTTGAACGTCAAAAACTTTTCATGTTTCTTGACAGCACGACAGGAAATAAATATTACAGGTAGTTAAAAAATACAAACAACTTTACATGGAATGGACTGGTTCTGAAAGTTGGCGCGATTTGTTGTAAGTGTATGTAAGGTTTTTAAATATGAGGATTCTTTTTAGTTAAATATGTCACTATGTGTTCATAAAACAAAATAAGGAAAATCCTTATCACACGTTTTCAAAGAATAGTGTTAAAAGTCACTGAAGTCCATCCAAACAGCGAACTTGATCGTTTGCCTTTTTGATGCAACTGATGTTTGAGGTCAATATTTTTTCTTTCCACAAATGCAAGTGCACATTCCCTGATTATATTTTGATATTTGTGTAAAAGGCATCTCAAAAGCGAAATTATTCAACACTTCACAATTCCATATGCTTTTTGTGATAGTTTATTTCGCAGTTGTATAGAAATGTTTTTGGAGAGTTTCTTGTCTCCTAATTTCGATGTAATCTTGTTTACATTTAAATACCCAAATAAAGAGCTATGGGCCCTTTCATCCCTAAACCAGCGGACACTGGGTTGCGTCTTTTGTAATAGTCTGCTGTAGTTCTAGGGTCGTCTTATCAATGTATATCAAGGGTATTTAGCAAGTGTATTGGTGGAAAATAAAATTAACATTTACATGTATTTTTAATATTGGGCCAAATGAAAAAAATGTTTTGGTTTGGGCTACCCGACTGACCCTATTTTAAGCATGCAACTCTAAAAATGTTATCGGCCTTTTAAAAATCGCAACCTTTATCTAGCACAATAAACCCGAAAACGGTACAGATTTTACCGAGTATGTTTCTTGAATCCTAGTCGAAACGCCCCAAGCCAAAACGTCCCCTAATGTTTTGGTCAAAACGTCCCCTAATGTTTTGGTCAAAATGTCCCCAAATGGTTGGTCAAAACGTCCCCAAAAAGTTGGTCAAAACGTCCCCAAAAATTGGTCAAAGCATCCACAACAGTTGGCCAAACGTCCCCTTTGTTGTTTCTTGACTGGGTCTTTGAAATGACTTGCAAGGTTATTTTAAAACAAATTTATTGGTTTACAAAACATTAATTATAAATAACCCTGTTTTTGTCAGGCCAATGTTTATGCGTGCCTCACCTAACTTCGCGCATTTTAAATAATAGTTTATCAGATTTTTCCAAAAAAGTTCTACAAAAATAATATCATGAGACCCCTCATTGGAACGAGCTCGTTCCAGTGAGGGGGTCACATGATATAGTTTTGTTGAAAATTATGAAAATATTTTTTCAACTGCTGAATTTGTATACATGTATTACGCGGGCACATGCGGACGATTCCTTGGGTAAAGGGATAATATTATTCATTCGGGGCTAGAAAATAAATAATGACGATAAACCGATATTTTTGTAATTACACTGGTATTCCATCGATATTGGTTTGAATACGGTATATATCGGTATATCGATATACCGTGCAGCCCTAAGTATGGATCCACTCTCCCCTACCCCACGTTTCTATGTGCTTGGCTGGATTTGATATGTACGTCCAGCAAATGATGACAGCAAGTGTCAATCTTGTAGTATTTCCTCGCCATGCTTCCATGTATGACATCATACTTATATTTGACTCCAAAAATCATTGGCTGTAATTTTCAGTCATATATTCTGAACATCTGAATGTGGATTACAATAGAGTAAGATTCAACAGCAAATTTTGTCCTCTCATTTATTTTTACCCTTTACCCAACGCAGATGGTAACAAAATTTATTATTTTAAAAATCATTTTTAAAATTTTTTCAAAAAATTTCAACAAAACCATATCATGTGACCCCCTCATTGGAACGGGCTCAACAAGCTCGTTCCAAAGAGGGTCACATGATATGATTTTGTTGAAATTTTTTGAAAAATAGTATTTTTTCAGCTGCTGAATTTGCATATTACGCAGACGGATGTGGTCGATTCATTGGGTAAAGGGTTAATGAGATAAGTTGACAAAGCTAAGTATTAACAATGTGAACAGTGAGCAGTTCAGCACAAATTACATGTGAAATGGAATCAAATGATGACCCTGGCCCAGTGTATACTGAAATTACTGGACCAGTGTTGGTATACTTTATTGCAGGCTGGCTGGCAGGATTTGGTGAAAACCCATATCCTTCTGTCTCCATTTTAAAGCTGTCATCAATCAGTAGACACAACCTCCTTGGGTATGGATGAGAATTAGATGTAAATACTAAAGTAAAAGTATGTTTTTGTTTAGGCATGCGGTTGTGTAAGGCCTGTGAATCACCCATTTTTGCTTTCATTTGAATCTTGAATCGAATTGGGTCCTTTATTCGAATGTGAATCGAATCTCAAATTGAATCAGGGGCATCTTGAAGATGACTAACTGGGGGTGTAGGATGCTGTTAACCTGATTTGTCTCGACATTGATGGCTCAAGTCCCGAATGATAAAATATTCCAACTACATGTATATCACCAAGGCATACCTTCGTCGAAGGCATGCCTTAGTGATGTAGTTGGAATTATTGTTCAAAAACAGAATTATCGGTACTAGGCACTAAACAGGGCTAGCTGCTAGCAACAGCTCATCGTTGATATTGCCAGGAAACTTTAAATTTTCATTCAACGGTGGTAGTGTATAGTGAGACTGGAATTTAAGCTTGGCTGGTAGCATGGGTGTAGATGTTGTAGTATATATCATTATACTTCTGAGTGCTGTCATGGAAAAGTAATGGAAATTTCTCAACCCTTTACCCAACATAAATGATATTAAAATTTATTATTTTAGGCCCCACAAAGTTTCTCTGTCCATTTTTTGTTAAATTGCATGTGGGCGGGCATTTTTGTTTTTGTAATTATTTCTGTGCCATCAAACGTTCATGATCTTTGTTTGTTTTATGTTTTAGGCCTCATAATCTACAGAATAGCATGAGTGGTGGTGTATTTCGTCCCTTGAGTGCAAGAAGACTTTGCAATGCTAAAGCATTGCAAAGCCTTGTTGCATTTAAGGGCCAAATTTATCAATTTTATTAACTTGGGTAAAATATCGGACAGAAACCATTTAATCACTATTTTGTCAAGTTTGCATTGGTTATAAAAAGAGAGCATGCAGAAGCCAAAAGGACCATGCAGGAGAGCCTGAGAAACAGATTTTTAACTTTCTTAGGCCTTAATTATATGTTTTTCAAAAAATTCAAATGATATCTTTTTGTTGAAACATTTTGAAATTTTTTTTTTTAAACAGCTCAAATTGTAAATTAGTGTCATGTGTAGTCCTGAACTTGGAACAAATTTTGAATGTTTTTCCACCTAAATTTCTTTTTTCAAATCAACTTGTGGAGCACTGCTTGTTTTCCTTTATCAGCAAGGTTTGCTTTACTGGTAAAATAAGGCTTAGTACCTGTTCATGTAGGTGTAACTTTGTAGGTGTAAGTTACAAATATGTTTGTATTTACAAGCCAGAAAATAAGCAGACTGACATTGATCTGCAAAATGAGGTACCCAGAGGGTGAATTTAGTGATGCTACCCTGCACAGCAAGGTAGCATCACTAAATGTACCCTCTGTGAACCTCGATCTGAATCAGGGTCTCAAAACTAAACAGAAACAGGTACCCAAAGTATAAATTGACCTACTGTATGGGATAGCATCATTAAATTCACCCTCTGGAGGCCTCATTTTGCAACTGTCAGACTGCTTATTTTCAGGCCTGTGTGTTTATATATATTGATTGCTTAAACTTGACTTAACAGGTTAAGTGACTTCAAACACCAGCAGGGGTGGTGCCAGGGATTTTTCGACAGGGGGGCTGACCTCTCCGACAGGGGGGCTATAATATTTGACCTCCCAAACGAAGAAAAATGACTGAAAAATTGACGATAACCGATGAGTAGGTATGGAAGTAATGGAACGCCAGTTGGATAACAACTGTTATAATGCCTTACAAAGAAGAACCATATACCTCGTTCTTGCAATTGATCGACACAAGACGAGATATCTACATTCGATTGTCAGAAATTTCTCGTGAAGTTGGGTTTACGAGACTCTCCGACGGACCGACTAAAAATCTCCAACATGGGGGGCTGGACCTCTTCGACAGGGGGTGGGGGGGCTATATATATATATAGCCCTTCCCCCGCTGGCGCCACCACTGAACACCCGTAGATAATAACTTCAAATATATTGTTGATTGGGTCTTGCCTTTTTATCAAGGAGAGCCAGAGAGTTAATTACAAATTACACCAACCATATTTTCTTTTCTTCAGGAATAATAATGCCTCGATATTATGAAGAAGAGGATGAAGTGAAAAAGTCTAAACCAAAAGTGGCTTGTTCTGGATTAAGAGAAGATTTATTAGAGTGTTTATTGAGAAGTGACTGTGTTACAAAGGTTCCTATAAAAACCAATTTGTTGTTTCTCTGGCATTTTTTCCTTAATTATATGATGAGGAAAGGAGGGGGTTTTTTGTTTGTTTTGTTAGTCCTCAAAACAATCCTGAAAATAGTTGAAATTAGAAAGTGCTCTCTTTACACGATTATCTGGAAAAAAACAATTTACAGCCAAATCAGTCAACTTTAAGACAGGTGTCTTCCCACTAGACCAGTTCCCTTCAGACCAACTCCCACTAGGCCAATTCCCAAAAGACCAATTTCCCTTAGACCAACTGTTTATTGTTATTGATTAACCCTTTACCTAAGTTAAACCTAACATGGAAAGCAGACAACACTTGCAAATAAAATTCTTGAATAGCTAATTTTTTTCAGTTTTTGTCTCAAATCAAAAACAGAGGTTATGACCCCCCCCCCCTCATTGGAACGAGCTCGTTCCAAAGAGGGGTCATAACCTATGTTTTTGAGACAAAAAATGAAAAAATAATGAAAATGAATTTGTGATTTGTGTGAATAGCACTGGCTGGTTGTTGCCATTATGTTGGGTAAAGGGTTAAGGGTAATAAGAAAACTTATATTTACAGGGTTCATACAGCTCTTGAAAAACCCTTGAAAATGAGTTTTTTCTTGAAAAACCCTGGAATTTGAAATTAGCCCTTGAGAAACCCTTGAACTTTCAGAAATCTCTTGATAAACCCTTGAATACCAAGCTATTTCCTGGGCATTGTAAATATAAGTGTACTCGCCTTTTACTTGTTTGTTGCACTCGTGTTGCTCAGTTAAAAAAAAAACATAAAAAAGTATGGAACGTTTTACCAAGATTACTGTAACACAGATCACACTTTGGGAACCAGTACTTCCTGACTTCCAAAGTCAGATCCGTGTCACATGAATCTTAGATTTTTAGAGCTCATACAACAAGCTGAATAGTATATGTAGCCCTTGAAAAAAAAGAGAAGCCCTTGAAAAACCCTTGAACTTTGTGAGCAAATTTTTGTATGAACCCTAATTTTATACGTACATAGCATCTTCTTTTTTGGAAAGGAGAGAAATTATGTTAAAGGAGAACATCTCAGTTGGTCAAAGGGGAATTGGTCTTTTGGGAATTGATCTAATGGGAGTTGGTCTAATGGGAATTGGTCAAGTGGGAATGTACCTCAAGACATCCCTCATTCAATTTGAGGTTCGGTTTAATTTTGAATAATACAGGCTGTTGTACTGTATATCATTATATTTCGGAGTGCTGTTATGGAAAAGTAAGGGAAATTCTTTTCCTTGACAGTTTGAGTCAAGATTCAATTTGCATCAAAAATATATAATTTTCAGGGCTGTAATTTAAAACTATAATCCAATCTGCTGTTGTTAAAAACCTGGATTTGTATTGCAGAACTTCCTTTCGTTAACCCTTTACCCAACATAATGGCTCAGTCCAGCCAGTCATAAAAAATGCCATTCAGTTTTTACTATTTTTTTTTATTGTTTGATCATTGCACATGTTTAGTTACTCAGTTGACTTTAATAATGAATTTTTCTCATAAACAGAAAGTGTAACTAACCCTGTGCAATGCACAGGGTTAGTCACACTTTCTGGTTATAAAATAAAATATTGGAATCTGCCATATCACACACTATGTGAAAATGTATACTTTCTAAGTCACAGGGTTAGCTAAATAATAGAAATAATCTTATTTATAACTGGAAAAAAAAGAATAAATAACCCTGTGCTTTGCATAGAACCAGAGCAACGTCGGCGTGGGCGAGTGCGCGTAAGTGTTCCCGCTGACCAAAGTCAAGAATGTTAAAATTTTTGCATAATGGACATGGTGCTCGCTGCAACTCCTCTAAATGATGTCCGGGGAGGCATTCTTAATAAATTAAGGATTCATTGAAAATTTTCCGTAAACGTTGAAGACTCGACCGACTATTTATTGCACTACTATTGTAGTGCAATAAATAGTCGGTTTGTAGTGGTAATTATATAGAAAGAATACTGTTTTCTCCCGCTTTTGCGTATGTGCAACAACAGCAGTTGTGATAATTGTAATATGTGTTTTCTAATTATATTCTTAGACACCATGTAGTTGGTACAAAAGAATAAAGATGATTGATTGATTGATAGACTTAGTTGGTACATGTTCATGTAAGCTAACATGCACTGGCTAACTGTAAGCATTGCACAGTATTAGTTGATAAGCTGCCATATCACACACTGCATGAAACTATATATGTATACTGACTAAGGCTGTAAAAATGTACAGGCCTGGCAAACTAGAAAATCAAGGAGTGCAAAACAGTTGCCCTCCTCAGATTGCTTGGGATGCAATTGCACCTGAAATTTTCAATGCAAAAACTTGTACACTATTTTGGGTATATTCACTTCAACATATTAATATTGTGACTGAAAAATTGTACTACAGTCTACATTCAGTTACGTAGTGAAAAAATTAGCACACACATCTTCTTATTATTCAAAATGATGCATTCAATTCTTATGTGACTGTCTTCTATGCTCAAAATGTATCGAAATGCGACACAGAATGGGTCATGAATTATTGCAAATCGATGCAACATTGACAAATCGTCCCCTGAATTCCAATGTGGTCTCTGTGCCAGTAGGCACAGAGAACACATTGGAACTCAGTGGACGAAATGATAATAAATTTTAAAGGCAGTCCCAAATAGGTCTGGCATTCCAGAAAATCAAGGGGTGCAAAAAAGTGCCCTCCTCAATTTTTTCTAGGTGTGCAGTAGGCATGCAGCATTCCTGCACTCCTAAAGAATGCCAGGCCTCAATGTACATTTCAGGTTAGTTAGTTGGTTATATGTAGGTGCATGAATTAACTGCTACATGTAGAATGCTGTTTTTTTCAAATAATGTTTTTAAAAATCACATTTTTTTCTCTCTAGAAAAGTTCATCCACGCAATTAAATTTTTGATCTGAATGTTTATTATTTCAAATATTTTGTTTTTATTTATTGGAGAATGCCCATTGACACTCTCCAGTAATGGAAAACAAAATATTTCATTTCAGTACACTTTCTATTATTTTTAAAAAAAAATAGTGAAACGTGTAGTGGCTTTCAGTACTTCGCACTCAGCCAAGTAAGGAACTAATGGAATTACTTATTCTGGATTGTAGAAATGATTGGCGATTAATGACTCATTTGACAACCAGGACCACCTCGTGCTGAACAGTTTTACAGGTGGAAGAGGTCAGTGTACCCAAACAGGCTTGTCATTTTGAGGCAGGCGATTGTCCTGGGCTGCAGTCACCCACCTGAGTTCAAAATTCCGTGAACGGTAAAGGTCCGCCTAACCTGATTTCTGCGGCCCATTAATTCAGTCAAAGGCACCTCAAAACCGGCCTCTTCAAACGGCAATTTTCGCAGATTGAAGGACTGTGTAACAAAAGTGCAATTTGTGAAGTTTGTAATGTGTCGTCAACGCAGTCACCCAGAGAAGTAAGTAACTTTCCAAATATGAGTGAGAGGTGTGTCAATTCCAAAGTTGTAATTAGTTATTACCTTGTACATCAGACTGAAAAAACTCTTGTGTTTCGCTTGATTACAGGTTGTATCATTCCCAAGCCAGTTCAACCCCGACGATTTGCCTGGGACGTTTCATCCCAAAATCATAGCCAGGACGATTCGTCCCTAGATCTGATTGATTCGTTGCAAGTTATCGGCATCTGGTGGTGAGCACAGTGTACTGGCTTTTACAGTCATGCAATGTATAGATACGGGCTTAGTTATTTGGATGCACGATAACTATAACACTGACTGTTGGTGAGAGTCATGGGTAACCTGGTATCTTGCATCCAAATATTTAAGCCTGCATCTATACATTACCTGATGATGTACATCATAATTACATAAACCATGTACCTTAAAACGATATTAGTTGTCTACCTATCAGACTGAAAGAAAATGGCTTCCGCAAATCATAAATGACCCTCCTGGGGTCATTTTAGGTGAACCCAAACTGGCCCTCATAGGGTGATTTGAGGTGAACCATAATGGCCCTCCTGCAATTTTCAAAATGACAAGTCTGCCCAGAGAAAACCCCTGAGCTGTGACTGGCAGCTGCTAGAATCCCCAACGTACTAACTCCATGCAAGTAGGCTTAGCATTTGTTGAAGACAAGTGCTCTATCAATGTGCTGTACACCTTAGTACACAGTGCCACTGTACCCCTGTCTGGTCAGACGGGATAAGGTGCCTTGCCAAGGGCACAGCGTAGTAATCCCCTGGCAGGAATCGAACCTGGGAGCTTTCGTTTTGAATCCAATGCATAGAATTCTAAAATACAGTAATTAAATCTTATAATAATAGTTGTGTAAAGGTGTGTTGTGGTGTGTCAAATTTGTATCACATGTTCTCACTCGTTGAGTATAGTCAACAGACATAACTCCAATTACCAAAAAAAAGCAAAAAATAATCTGAAATTCCCATGTGCACTCCATAAACTTGAGCAGCGCTTATTTACCACAGTAAACAAAACCGACTTTACTGGTAAAATAGGACCCAGAACCATCACCTGTGGTGCACATCCTCCAAAGCATAAGTGTAAACAATTGGCTAAACTTTCTTACTCTTGAGTGCCTAATAATCATACATGTATAATTATTCTTTTTCAAACAAAATTCCCGCCTGTATGATCCTTATTTGACCCTGTATGATTATTAATATTTTTATACTGTACCAATGACCCAGACTTAGCTGGTGCTAACTCTAACAAAACCAGGGCCAAACACAAATTTTGCCCCCCAATCCCCAAAATTTGCATCCAAAACAAAAAGAAATCATGTCCTAAAGGACCTCCATACTACGCCTCTACTGCGCATGCGCAGTGATGCAGACGTCCCGAAATTGGCGCCAATTATCATTCTCTGTTTGGCCCTTCATCAGTCAAATCTCACTGATCTTTGTGCTTGTAAATCTCAGTTTAAAGGATGCCAGACACGTAATTCTTGGAGAAAATGTGATTCTAAGGAGGATAGAAGGAGGAGAGGAAAAGAAGTGACAAAAAATAATCAGGGCTGTACTTAAAATTTTTTTGATGAAATTATGTTAAGTTGCCTATTTTCGAGGCATGGGCCTCTTGTTGTCATTCTTGCTAATTGTTGCACTGCTTATTCAGTGTTTCCTCTCCCCTAGCCTTCTAAAGTCCCCCCTTGCAATTCTCCCATGCTTTTGGCATATTTTTGAGAAATTTCATTTCTAAAATTTCCTGGGAGAGTTGCTTGGTTACAGAATGTTTTCTGTTATTTTCCCCATAGTTACGTTTTCACCCATGGGTGTATAACGTTTGTGTTCTGCATCTTCCATCTGATGTTCTACAGATTCTCCCCTGGGAGTCTCTGTTTTGCATCAGATAGAGTGTAATTGATGACTGATTCCGGGCCAGTTTTTTCAGTGCCTGGAGTCATGTTTTCTGGTGTTTTTACACTGTTTGTTTTCATTGGCAACAGCCTTTTTTGAGGGGGGCTGTTTGCCTTTGCTGTAGTTTATCTCACTATAAGGTACATTTATATTATCCGAAAGTGTCTCATTAATTATTTAATATAATTTTAAAATTTTTGACCACACTTTGCCATCGGATCCATCGGGGCTCAACGTTACTTTTCAGCAACTTGGGCTTCGCTGAAAAAATATTTTTTCAAAATTATTTTGTTTTGCAATTGTTTTTTCATTTATTAATGGATCATGTTATTATGTATCTTTGTGTCAGGGGTTTTTGCGAGTAACTAGGACTTATTGTTGTTCTTTCACAATGAAGGGACATTGTTCAAATTGTAATAGGAAGAAATCTTCCTCTGACTTTCATGATCATTGTATTAATTGTAGTCAGTGTTCTCGCATTAATCCCTGTCCTATATGTGAACATTGGGATGAGAAACATTGGAAACGTGTGTCACGATATGTTGTTTCTGGAGAAAGAGCGATTCCGGCTCTTTCTACGCAAGGTCACTCTACTCTCTCAGTTTCTATTTCAGAGGAACCAGAACAGGGTGATGTTTCCATGTTATCTTCTTCAAGTGTGCGTCCGTCGTCACAAATGAATTCAGAGCTAGCGGCAAAAGTGCTCATGGAGATTAGACAAATGTCGTCCGCTAGCTCGCCCGGTGTAGCGTCCATTCACCGAATGGTTCGGCAGCCGGGTTTGTCCGATGCGGTCCAAGAGGAAATTTTGGGTGATGCGAGCACTATAAACATAATAGATGCACACCCAGTGACGGCGGATAGTAAGCGAGAACGGAGGAAGCCTTTGAGTCCGGTTCCTAGCTCGTCCAGGTCCAGCCGGGCCGCGAGCGAGAGAGGCCCCTCTCTCGTACAACAACATCTGGGACCAGATGTTGTGGTACAAAATGTGTCTTTAGCGGAGCATACGTCCGTCGCTCGGGATGCTCCGTTGTATAAGCAGTCCGCAGAGACTGTTAAGGCTTCCTCTAATCGTCAGCGCACACGACCGCACCTTGGCTGCGTGACCGCCGATATATTACCAGCTTCGCTGATCAAGGATTCTTCGGCGACCAGGTCACACCATCCGGCAGCCAGGGATTCAAGACCGATGGACTCCGGACGTTCGCATAGGAAAAGTATGCGGGAGCCATCTGATGCGGAGCTGCCCTCGGCGAAGCAGCGAAAGACTGCGCCTCCGCAGGTCTCGACGCCGGACATTCTTGTGCAGATAGCACAGCTTATCGCAGCATCCCAGCAACCGACAGAAACGGTGTCGGATCGAGAATTATCCGACGGCGCCGGGTCGGTACGCTCCACCGAAGCATCGGGGCGGACGACCGGGAACATCATGAGGTCCGACCGGATGGTGAAAGGGATACGGATGACTTGGAGTTATCCCTTTCGGAACAACATAAAGCTGCCGTGGACTTCATCCGGCACTTTCTCCCTCAAGTTGTTCTGTCGGGCCAGACTGCTGCGCTTCCGGACAAGAGAATTATAGCGTCATTGGACTCTGAATTTTTTGAGCGGTTCAGGGACATCGCTCCCGAGTTTCCGTCGCAGTCCAATAATGTTGCAAGAACATTTGAATTATTGAACGACGCTATATTTAAACTTGCTTCCAGGACGGGGAAAGCAGGTTTCTTTTCCGCTAATACTCTCAACCTGCCTTTCATTAATGCAAGGAATAAATTCGATACGGCAGGACAGGGTATACCGAGAGTTCCTCTGCGTATGGACGACGAGGCGGAAGACTTAGAGCTATCATTACCGTCGTCAGCTTCTATTCCAACCGCGGTGTTGGAAACAGCTATTGCGTCTAACAGAGCCAATTTAGATGCCTTATCTTACGCAGATCACCTTACTAAGGCGTTATCACTGCGCCTTCAGGGGAAAGAGTTTCAGGATATACAATCCTCTTTAAGACTTCTTTCAAGGGCAGTAGCTTATTCCACGTGTAACTCCGCCCTTTCAGTGGCAAATCTGGAGTTGGTTAGACGTGACGCAGCCCTAGCTACATCCACACTAGTGGATTCTAAGGTGAAGAACTCTCTTAGAGTCGCTTCGGTCTCAGGAGAACTTCTCTTTGACGGCAAGCTTTCCGCTATTTATGATAAAATTACAAAGAAAGCTAAGGATTCTCTGTTGTTCAAATCTGCTCCTAAGAAGTCGGATACAGCAGACACGAATAAGACAGGCACTTCTGGGTCTAATGCGCCCAAGAGAGGTTCCTATAGAGGTTCCGGTGCGTCCTCTTGGTCTTATTCGAGAGACCGTCAGGATAGCGACTCTCGTTCGGGACGTCCTTCAGGCCGGGACAATCGGTCGGACGCCCCGAGGTCGACGAGGCGAGGTGCGGGTCGTGGAAGACGTGGTTTCTCCTACCGCAGGCCTCGCAGGTCCAGGAGGTGATGGCTTAAACCTCTATCGCGTTCCGGTTGGCGGAAGGTTGTCGAGTTTTTCACAAGAGTGGGCGTCGATTACGGACGACCCTTGGGTGAGAGGAGTGACTTCGGAAGGTCTGAAGATATCCTTCAAACGAAAGCCTCCATTAACTCGAAGTCCAAAGTGGACTCATCTTCCGTCAAATCCACAGAAAAGAGACGCTCTGTTATCAGAGGTGCAGTCTCTTTTAATGAAGAACGCGGTAGAGGTCGTAGAAAACCAGGAATCTCTGGGATTCTACAGCCATCTGTTTCTGGTTCCGAAACCAGACGGCTCGTTCCGTCCAGTCATAGATTTGAGCTGGATAAACAAGCTGATCGTCGCTCCGAAGTTTTATATGGAGAGGATACGATCGGTCAGAGCGAGTATTCGGGTGAACGATTATGCAACGAGCATAGATCTCAAAAGATGCGTACTTTCACGTCATGGTACATCCGACATTCCGAAAGTATCTACGCTTCGCAGTCCTTGGAGTGGTGTATCAATTCCGGGCGATGTGCTTCGGATTGAATCTAGCCCCTGGGCTTTCACTCGGGTAATGAACTCGGTAATGATCTACTTCCGAGCTCATTTGTCTGCGGTAATGTCGGCCTACCTGGACGACATTCTTCAGAGGTACGGCAACGAGTTAACGCTTCAGAACGATGTTCAGAATCTTCTTCTATTGCTCCGACGTCTCGGTTTTATAGTAAACGAGGAGAAGTCGGATCTGGTGCCGTCCAAGTCATTCACTCATCTGGGAATGAGCTTCGAGACGCACAACAATCTCGTTCGTCTGCCGTTAACCAGAGCAAAATTAGTCAGTTGTTACGCTCGCTATTGTCTGCACGCAGACAAAGTCACGGCGAGAGAATTTATGAGACTGATAGGTCTGTGCGGAGCCGCCGCGGATCTCATTCCGATGGGGCGGTTACGCACACGTCCTCTTCAAATTTTCCTGACTCAGAATTGGAGTGTGAAAATTCATTCGCTCGATGTAGACGTTCTCTTGTCAGATCAAGTGAAACAAGAGATTCAGACTTGGGCAAACATTCAGTGGTTAACTCAAGGAGTTCCACTGCAGTTGCCGGATCCGAGTTTTACCGTTATGACGGATGCCAGTCAAACAGGTTGGGGTGCATCATTAATCCCAACGGATTCGAGATGCCAGGGTCTTTGGGATCCGCAATTCCTGTGCAAGCACATAAACATCAAGGAAATGATGTCAATTTGGCTTGCGTTACGTCACTGGATGGACATTATTCAAGATGCTCATGTCCAAATCCTATCCGACAATACGACAGTAGTGGCGTATATACGGAATCAGGGAGGCACTCATTCAGTTCCGTTGTTCAATCTAACGGAAAGAATCCTTCTGTTTGCGTTAGAACATCACGTTCTTCTTTCGGTCCGTCACATACCGGGTCGTCTGAATGTGCTAGCAGACTCCCTTTCACGAAAGGGTCGTTTGTTGCCGTCGGAGTGGACTCTCAACAAACAAGTATTCAATCAGATTTGCTACCAATGGGAACGGCCAATGATAGACTTATTTGCGACACATCTCAACAATCAGTTGCAGACGTATGTGTCTCCGTGTCCGGATCCAAGAGCATTTGCAGTAGACGCTCTGTCGATCCCTTGGGACGGAATGATAGGATATGCGTATCCTCCAGCGCCGTTAATTCAACAAGTATTGCTAAAAATAAAACAATCTCAATGCAAGATTCTGTTGGTAGCATCTCTGTCGCCACAGAGACCGTGGATAAATCTACTCAGGTGTCTGTTGTGGGACCTACCGCAGAAGCTTCCTCCACGAGAGGATCTTCTTTCGCAGGGGAAATCGCGCCAACTCCATCACAACCTGCAAGGTCTCAACCTTCACGTTTTTCCGTTGTGCGGTCCTTCTTGCATGGCAAGCACTTTACAGGACGAGCAGTGGACGCGATTTCTAACTGTAGGATGACCTCCTCTTCGCTAAACTATGCGGCTAAGTGGAAGGTTTTTCGTCGTTGGTGTAGGGATCATTCTGTAGATATATTTGATCCCTCTATACCAGACATTGCAAACTTTCTAGTATACTTGTTTGACGAAATCAAACTGCAGCCTGTTACTATAAAGGGTTATAGATCTATGTTATCTGATACCTATGCAATTCATGATAGTTTACAAATTGGATCTAATGTCTCTTTATCGAAGTTGGTTAGAAACTTTTCGATAAATAGACCCAGAACTCTTAGATTAATTCCTAAGTGGAATTTAGCTTGGGTTCTCCTTAAATTGAAGGAAAAGCCATTTGAACCTCTTGGGACAGTAGATTTCAAATTCTTATCTTATAAGACAGCTTTTCTCTTAGCTTTCTCTTCTGCCAGAAGAGTCAGTGAGCTTCATGCACTATCGGTGGATGATTCTCATTATCGTAGTGTTGGGAACACTATCACCTTCACTACTAATGTGGGTTTTTTAGCTAAGAATCAGGCTCCTAATAAATATCCGGAACCTATTGTTATTAAGGCTCTTCCGTCTTCAGACGGGCGTAGGCCTTTACTCTGTCCTGTTAGAGCACTACGTATCTATAAACAGAGATCTCAGTTTATCAGAAAGGGACGGAAACGTTTCTTTCTGTCTTTGATGCCTAATAGAAAGGACATTTCAGTCCATTCTATTGCTAGATGGATTCAGTTAACTATCCGTACTGCTTATGAAGATTTATCTTCTTCTCAGCAGTCTGTGCTTAAGATTTCTGCTCATGAAGTAAGAGCTCTTTCTACTTCCTGGGCTTATGCTAATAGTGTTGCTATTACAGATTTAATGAAGGCTGCTTATTGGTCTCAGCCATCCACATTTACGAATTTTTATCTCAGAAATATTGAGTCCATTTCTGGAGACCCGCATTGTTTAGGTCCGTTATCTGTTGCTCAGAATGTCGTCCACTAAACAGTTGCAACTATAGTTATGCAGGCTTTCTGTTCCGGCAGTGACTCCGTCCGGCTGCCCTCTTCGCTCTGGGCTATTTCACCCAGGGCAAGGGGAGGGGGGGGGGGGGGGGGCGGGTGTTCCCTTAGGTCACCTGCTTTATAGTGAAAAGCAAGGGAATGCCTCCTCCAAGTCAGTATTTCTGAGTCGCTTCCGGGATGGTTTTAAAGTGTAATATTAATGTTTAAATTCATTCATGTCTTATTTTTAAAGTGTAGCTCGGTGTGAAGCATTTGTATATGTCAAGTGTCAAACGGGCTTTAATATACAATACTCGGACACTTTTAAATGACTATAAAGAGTCTCAATTCTCTGGACTACTTTATTTATTGGCTTGCTTTAAAAATAATTAGTATAAGGGTTATACTGGATGTTAATAGAGAACATGAATGTTATTGTGCTCAATTATTAAGGGTAGTGTATCTTTCTAATTTAATATTAAATAAGAAAGATACATGTAAAGCCTAATACTCCTTTTCCCCTTAAGGGGTTACCTCATTACTATATAGTTGAGCTTATTGGATTTTCCTCTATGTCCTAGGCCCTCCAGCCTGTTTACTATTCAGCTAAGTCTGGGTCATTGGTACAGTATAAAAATGTTAAAAAATTTATAGTAATTTATATATTTTTTATACTTACCAATGACCCAGACGGGGATGGCCCTCCCTGGAGTTGGGAACTCTTGCCTCCCCGCTGAGTACATAGTGCTGACCAGGCACTGCCAGTAAGAATGATAATTGGCGCCAATTTCGGGACGACTGCGTCACTGCGCATGCGCAGTAGAGGTGTAGTATGGAGGTCCTTTAGGACATGATTTCTTTTTGTTTTGGATGCAAATTTTGGGGATTGGGGGGCAAAATTTGTGTTTGGCCCTGGTTTTGTTAGAGTTAGCACCAGCTAAGTCTGGGTCATTGGTAAGTATAAAAAATATATAAATTACTATAAATTTTTTAACTTTTGGGTCTCACAATTATTTTTTGTGGAACTCATTTATGTTTTGCGAGCCCCATTTCCAACATGTGTCTTAATCACATGAATTATGCTTATTTATCTTCAAATACATAGATCGTTAGATTGTTCAACCACCACTTCAAAAGCTATTGCAGTAATCATGTTTATAGAAATGAATTAGAGCTTATACGGTTAACTGATTAATTAACTAACCAATGATCAACGTCTTGATCGATAAAAAAAAGTAATTGATTGGTTAACCCTTACTTTTGAACTACCATATTATATGGGTTAACAAAGGAACAAACTTGCTCCAAAACAGGCAAACATTGTTACACTGGCTCACATCAATTATATGAAACAGAGAGTAATGTATGCCAGTTACATGCTGACATACTTGTTCACTTGCATGATCATTATACTGTATCAGTAGCTGGATATGGTCATTCTCAACCCTTCACCAAATGCGGGTAGCAGACGATACTTGCACAAGAAATTCTTGAATTACTAAAGATTTTCAATGTGTGTCTCAAAAACATAGCTTATGACCCTCGTTGGAATGAGCTTAGTGAGCTCGTTCCATTTAGGGGTCATAAGCTATGTTTACCATTGTTTGGTGACAAAAATTGAAAACATAATAAAATTTGAATAGACATTTTTAGCTCAACTTTGGCAAAGCCAAATTTGAGCTTATGCCATGGCCCGTCGTCCGTCTGTCTGTCCATCAACAATTGGATACGGCTCAGGCTAGAGGCCATATTTATGAACCGATCTTTATGAAACTTCTTGGGTACCTCTGTTATGACCGTGGGACGAGAACGAGTGTTTTTGGGTGCGGTCCGAAATTCAAGATGGCTGCCAGCCACCATTTTGTACTGACAATGCAGAAATCTGTTTTTTGTACAGAACTTCCATATGAAAGCTCTGATTTGAATAATTTTTTGTATGAATGTTTAGTACCATGGAATACATCACATATAATACGGGTTTTTTTCTCGTGCGTAAATTATGCAAATTAGACTTTGATGTTTTTTGGTGTTACTTTCAGCACTGTAAGTGCAAATGCCAATACGGCTCGGGCTAGATCTCTTTACGAAACTCCTTTGGTACCTTTGGTATCACCGTGGGACGAGAACGAGTGTTTTTGGGTCCGGTCCGAAATTCAAGATGGCCGATGGCAGCCATTTTGTACAAAATTTGGTGCAATCAGATTTTTGCACAGAACTTCCATATGAAAACGCTGATTTGAATAATTTTTTGTGTGAATGTTTAGTACCATGGGATACATCACATATAATACGGGTTTTTTTTCTCGAACGTAAATTATGCAAATTAGACTAACTTTGATGTATTTAGTGTTACTTTCAGCACTGTCAGTGCAAATGCCAATATGGCTTGGTCTAGAGGCCGCATTTATGAACCGATCTTTACGAAACTTCTTGGGTACCTTTGGTATCACCGTGAGACGAGAACGAGTGTTTTTGGGTGTGGCCCAAAATTCAAGATGGCCACTGGCAGCCATTTTGTTCAAAATTAGAGGCAATCAGATATTTGCGCAGAACTTCCACATGAAAGCTCTGATTTGAATAATTTTTTGTGTGAATGTTTAGTACCATGGGATACATCACATATAATACGGGTTTTTTTCTCGTGCAGAAATTATGCAAATTAGATGAACTTTGATTTTTTCAGTGCTACTTACACACAGTAAGTACCCATGTCAATACGGCTCGGGCTAGAGGCTGTATTTATCAACCGATCTTCACGAAACGTCTTGGGTACCTTTGTTATCACTTTGGGACGAGAACGAGTGTTTCTGGGTGCGGTCCAAAATTCAAGATGGCTGCCAGTGGCCATTCTGTACCAAAATTAGGTCTAATCAGTTTTTAGCTCAACTTGTCAAAGTCAAGCTGAGGTATTGCCATCACTTCTTGTCTGTGGGCGTACGTACGTACGTTAGTACGTTAGTATGTTAGTACATTAGTACGTACGTCCACAATTTCCTTTGGCACACCTCACAGGTCGCATTTATGATCAGATTACTTTGAAACTTGGTATGCTTGTTTGGGGTGACCTCTAGATGGGAGCTATCGATTTTCTTCATTTTCTGTCAAAAAATGTTGCCGCGGCCAACGTTCTTAGAACTTAGTTTAGTCAGAAAACTCAATATTTCCCTTTGGCACACCCTACAGGGTACATTTATGATCGGATTGCTTTGAAACCTGGCATGCTTGTTTGGGGTGACCTCTAGATGGGAGCTATCGATTTTCTTCGATTTCCATCAAAAAATGGTGCCGCAGCCAACATTCTTAGAACTTAGTTTAGTCAGACGACAATATTTCCCTTTGGCTCACCCTGCAGGGCACATTTATGATTAGATTGCTTTGAAACCTGGTATGCTTATTTACGGTGACCTCTAGATGGAAGCTATCGATTTTCTTCCATTTCCGTCAAAAAATGTTGCCAACGTTCTTAGAATTTAGTCTAGTCAGACCACAATATTTCCCTTTTGTACACCCTACAGGGCACATTTATGATCGGATTGCTTTGAAACCTGGCATACTTGTTTGGGGAGGCGTCTAGATGGGAGCTATCGATTTTCTTCGGTTTCTGTCAAAAAATGTTGCCACTGGCAAAAAAAATGACATTGGTACCAACGATCTTCAATTTTGCCATTTCATTTATAACTTACCAAGTTTGTCAAGTTGAGCTACAGTGTCATTGACACTTTCATTTGTACACAACTTCTATACGGCTCAGGCTAGAGTCCGTATTTATGAACCGATCTTTACGAAACTTCTTGAGTACCTTTGTTATCACCGTGGAATGACAACGAGTGTTTTTGGGTATGGTCCGAAATTCAAGATGGCCACCAGCAGCCATTTTGTACCAAAATTAGTGCAATCAGTCTTTTGTACAGAACTTCTGTATGAAAGTTCTGATTTGAATAAATTTTTGTATGAATGTTTAGTAACATGGAATACATCACATATAGTACGGGTTTTTATCTCGTGCAGAAACTATGCAAATTAGATGAACTTGGATTTATTCAGTGCTACTTATACGCTGTAAGTGCACAATGTCATGGCTCGGGCTAGAGGCTGTATTTATCAACCCATCTTCACGAAACTTCTTGGGTACCTTTGTTATCACCTTGGGATGAGAACGAGTGTTTCTGAGTGCGGTCCAAAATTCAAGATGGTTGCCAGTGGCCATTTTGTACTGAAATTAGATCCATTCAGTTTTTTGTCACAACTTCTATACAGCTCGTATTTATGATCTTCACGAAACTTCTTGGGTCCCTTTGTTTTCACCTTGGGACAGGAATGAGTGTGTTTTGGGGTGCCTTTGTTATGACTGTGCTATGAGAACAAATATTTTGGGGTTCAGTCAGACCCACTCTGGGACTCAAAGACTTCTTTTCTAGTTTAGCATCTGACTGTCACCCACCTTTACAATACTTTACCTATACATTTGTTACAGGCTACGGTCAGTATTTATGTACAGGCCATTACAATACTTTATATGTACCTTTGTTATCAGGTCATTACCTAGATGTTTGTCATTGCTGTGTCACATACTATACATGTACATGTCTTGACAAGTTGAGCTACAGTGTGATTGACACTTTCATTTTCCATTTCCGTCAAAAAATGTTGCTGTGGCCAACTTTCTTAGAACTTAGTTTAGTCAGAAGACCTCAATATTTCCCTTCGGCATACCCAACATGGCACATTTATGATCGGATTGCTTTGAAACCTGGCAGGCTTGTTTGGGGTAACCTCTAGATGGGTGCTATCGATTTTATTCCATTTCCGTCAAAAAATGTTGCCACGGCCAACGTTCTTTGAACTTAGTTCAGTCAGACCTCAATATTTCCCTTTGGCACACCCTACAGGGCACATTTATGTTCGGATTGCTTTGAAACCTGGTATGCTTGTTTGGGGTGACCTCTAGGTTGGAGCTATCGATTTTCTTTCAATTCCGTCCTTCAAAAAAAGTTACTGCTGGCAACGATCTTTGAACTTAGAAACTATCAGGCATCAGTATATTCCTTTGGCATGCCCTACAGGGCACATTTATGAGCAGATCGGTTTGAAACTTTGTATGCTTGTTTGGGGTTACCTCTAGATGGGAGCTATTGATTTTCTTCGATTTCTGTCAAAAAATGTTGCCACTGGCAATGAGCTTCGATGAACTTAGTAAAAACTTAGTGCAGTTAAGCATCAATATTTCCATTTGATACACCCTGCAGGGCACATTTAAGATTGGATCACTTGCACACTTGGTGTTCTTGTGTGGGGTGACATCTATATGGGAGCTGTCGATTTTCTTCTATTGTCCAAAATGTTGTCGCTGACCTTTGAACTTAGTTCAGTCAGACCTAAATATTTCCCTTTAGCACACCCTTCAGGGCACATTTATGATCGGATCACTTTGAAACTTGGTATGTGTGTTTGGGGTGACCTCTAGATGTGAGCTATTTTATTCATTTCCATAAAAAGTTATTGTCGTTATCACCAGCCTTTGAACTTACTGCATTTGTGCATCAACTTATCCCTTTTGCACTCTCTGCAGGATATATTTATGAATTTCCATAAAAAAATCCCCAAATAACCCATTGCCACAAAGCAATGACCTTCTTCTTAGTGCATTTGTGCATTAACATCTTCCTTTGGCAAACCTCCTTATCAGGTTGTTTTGAAACTTTGTATGCTTATGCAGGGTGACAAAGATAGGAGCTATTGATATTTTTATACTGTACCAATGACCCAGACATAGCTGGTGCTAACTCTTAAAATATAGGGCCAAACACAAATTTTGCCCCCCAATCCCCAAAATTTGCATCTAAAACTAAAGAAAACATGTCCTGAAAGGCCCTCCACACTTCGCCCCTACTGCGCATGCGCAGTGTCAAGGACGTTCTGAAATTGGCGCCATTTATCATTCTAAGTTTGGCCCTTCATCAGTTAACATCTGACTGATCTTTGTGCTTTTAAATCTCAGTTTAAATGATGCCAGACACATAAATATTAGTGAAATGGTGATTCTAAGGAGGATAGAGAAGGAGGAGAGGAAAAGAATGTGTGACAGAATATTATCAGGGCTGTAACTTAAAATTTTTTAATGAAATTATGTTAAGTTACCTATTTTCAAGGCAGCAGCCATTTTGTTGTCATTCTGATTATTTAGTTACACTGTTTTTACAAGTGTTTTCCTCTCTCCCTGTCCTTTAAGTTCCCCCTTGCTATTCTCCCATGCTTTTGGCATAGTTTCTGTAATTATTATTACTAAAATTTCTTGGGAGTTTTAGCTGAATAACAGAATGAATTCTGTTCTTTCCCCATGTTTACGTCTTCACCTACGGGTGGTTAGGCGTTGTGTTCTGCATCTACCATCTGATGTTCTGCAGTTTCTTCCCTGGAAGTCTCTGTTTTGCATCAGATAGTGTATTTTTGGTAACTGATTTCGGGCCTGGGTGCCTGGAGTCTTATTTTAGTGTTTTTACACTCATTGTTTACATTTACAACAGCCCTCTGTGTGAGGGGGGATTTCTAAAAAATAATATCTTTATGTTATTTTAATCATAACTAGATACATTATTATTGTTCGTAAGTGTTGAATAAATTGTTTAAAATATTTTTAAAATTTTTGTCCACACTTAGGCTTGGGATCCATTGGGGCTCAACGTTACTTTTCAGAAACTTGGGCTGTTCTGAAAAAATATTTTTTCAAAATATTTTGATTTCAATTATTTTTTCTATATTAATGGATCATATTATTATTATGTATTTTGATTGCCAGGGGTTAGTGCGAGTACCAGGACTTGTTTTCTTTTCACATTGAAAGGATATTGATCAATTGTTTTAAGAGGAAGTCTTCCTCTGACTTTATTATCATTCTATATGTGGTCAGTGTACTCGCATTAACTCCTGTTCTGTATCGTATGATTTCGATGACAATATGGGAAGCGTATGTCACGGTATGTTGTTGGGGATTTGGACACTCCGGTCCTTTCCCCGCAGGGTCACTCTACTTTATCAATTTCTATTTCAGACGATCAAGATTAGGGTGATGTATCTGTGATGTCTTCCAACAGTGTGCCTCCGTCGTCACAATTAATGAAGGGCTAGCGGAAAAGTGCTCATGTTATACGCCAATTGCCTAAGAGGACCCTAGTAGGTTCGACGGCCTTTGACGTCCGCTAGCTCGCCCGGTGTAGCGTCCATTCACCGAATGGTTCGGCAGCCGGGTTCGTCCGTTGCGGTCTAGAAGGAATTTTGGGGTGATGCGAGCACTATAAAATTAACTTAATGCACACCCAGTGACGGCGGATCGGAGGGAGAACGGAGGAAGCCTTTTAGTCCGGTTCATAGCTCGTTCCGGTCCATCCGGACGGCAAGCGAGAGAGGCCCCTCTCTCGTTCAACAACATCTGGCCCCAGATGTTGTGGTACAAAATGTGTCGCTAGCGGAGCATACGTCCGTCGCTCGGGACGCTCCGTTGTATAAGCAGTCCGCTGAGACTGCTAAGGCTTCCTCTTCTCGTCAGCGCACACGACCGCACCTTGGCTGCGTGACCGCCGATATATTTCCAGCTTCGCCGATCAAGGATTCTTCGGCGACCAGGTCACACCATCCGGCAGCCAGGGATTCGAGACCGATGGACTCCGGACGTTCGCATAGGAAAAGTATGCGGGAGCCATCTGATGCGGAGCTGCCCTCGGCGAAGCAGCGATAGACTGCGCCTCCGCAGGTCTCGACGCCGGACATTCTTGTGCACATAGCACAGCTTATCGCAGCATCCCAGCAGCCGACAGAAACGGTGTCGGATCGAGAATTATCCGACAGCGCTGGGTCGGTAGCCGGGGACTCGAGGCCTGCAGACTCCGGACGTTCGCATAGGAAGTGTGCGGGAGTCAACGTACACGGAGCTTCCGGCGGCAATGCATCGTAAGTCCGCTACTGCACAGGCCTCGGGAACGGACGTGCTTTCCTTAATAGCACAGTTTATCGCAGCATCCCAGCATCAACTGAATCTGTCGCATATATTTTATCCGACGATGCTGGGTCGGGACGCTCCGCGGAAGCGGGTACGGACGTCCGAAAGTTTCATCCGGTCCGACAGGATACCGAAAGGGATTCGGAGGATTTCAAGCTTTCCCTTTCGGAACAACATATGCTGCGATGCCGGATAAGAAACTGATAGCGTCGGTGGACTTAGAAATTTTTGGTTCGGTTCAGGGACATCGTCCCTCAGTTCCGACATAGTCCAATAATGTCACACAAACTTTCGAATTATTGAACGACGCTATATATTATTATTTTATGCTTGCTATCCAAGCATTTCTGGTTTCTTGTTCGAAGAGTTATGGAGATGTCTTTCAAAAGTGTGCCTCTGTCGTCATAGTTAATGAAGAGTTAGCGGCAATAAGTGCCCATGGAATATGTCTATCGCTTACGGAGTGACATTCGCTAGCTCACCCGGTGTAGCGTACATTCATCGAATGGTTCGGCTGCCGGGTTCGTCCGTTGCGGTCTAGGAAGGAGATTTGGGTGATGCGAGCACTTTAATTTCTTTAGTACTCACCCAGTGACGGCAGATTGAGGACAGATCGGAGGAAGCCAACAACATAGGGGACCGCATGTTGTGGTTCAGATATTTTACATTCGGAGCATATGTCCGTTGCTCGGGACGCTCCGTTATATTGACAGTCCGAGAGACTGTCTTTAATGCTTCCTCATCCTCACAGCAGGGCACACGACCGCACATTGGCTACGTGACCTCGAGTATCCGATCAGTTTCGGCATTCAGTGATTCCACGGCGAATAGGTCGCGCCATCCGGTAGCCAAGGGACACGAGGCCTATACACTCCGTTCGCTCGCATATTGGAAGTATGCACGGGGTAACGATCACGGAGCTTCCAGCGGCAATGCATCGTAAGACCGCTTCTCCTCAGGCCTCAGTGACGGACGTGCTATCCGAGTTAGCACAGTTGTTTCGCAGCATCCCAGCAATTGACAGTTTCTCGGTCGAATCAGGAATTATCCGACGGCGCTGGGTCGGTGCGGTCTGCGGTTGCATCAGCTACGGACGACCGAACGCTTTATAGGGTCCGACAGGATGGCGAAAGGGATTCGAAAGATTTCGAGTTTTCCCTTTAGTAGTATCGGAAGATGCCTTTCATATCTTCTGGCATTTCTTCCAGTGATTATTTTTCGGACTTCATTGCTGCGATCTTGGATAAGAGACTTATAGCGTCATTGGACTCGGATTTTTCGATCGGTACAGGGACATTGTCCCTGACTTACCGACGCAGTCCAATATTGTCATTACAACATGTGTTTTATTTTTCGACGCTATATATATATATATATATACAAGCCTGCTACTAAGCATGATAGTTTAGTTTCTTGTCCGCGTTGCTCATTTCTGCCATTTTATCATTTTTACAAATAGTTTATTTTGGCAGAGCAGGGCATACCGAGAGTTCATATGCGTCTAGACGGTGTGATTAAAGACTGCATATATTCTTTTTCGCCATTTATGTCTTTTCCAATTTCAATGTTGGGAACGACATTATGTATAGTAGACTTAACTTAGACGCTTTATTATACGTAATCCGCCTTACTGAGGCGTTATCATTACGTCTTCAAGAAAAGATTTACGGGATATTATTCTCAATGTAATTTCTTTTGAGGGCAGTAGTTTGTTCACGTATAACTCCGCCCTTCAGTGGCTGATTGGAGTTGGTTAGACGTGACGCAGCCCTAGCTACATCCACACGCGTGGATAGTAAGGTTAAGAACTCTCTCAGAGTCGCTTCGTTCTCGGAGGAGCTTCTCTTCGACGGCAACTTTCCGGCAATCCATGAATTGCTCGATTTATACAATCTCTTGTCTATCTAGTGTTACAAGAGATTCAGACTGGGGCAAACATTCGGTGGCTGACTCAGAGAGTGCCGCCGCAGTTGCCGGACCCGAGTGTGGCTGTTATGATGGTTGCCAGTCAAATAGATTGGGATATATACTGATCCCTACGGATTCGAAGTGCCAGGGTCTTTGGGTTCCGCAGTCTTTTAGCTATCAGTTTAACTTCCGCGGAATAATGTTTTTTAGGCTTGCTTTATGTCATTGCATGAACATTATTCAGAAACGCATGCCCAAATTCCTGTCCTTTAATTCGACAGTAGTGGCGTATCTCCGGAACCAGGGAGGCACTCTTTCGTTTCCGTTATTCAATTTAATGGAAAGAATCCGTCTGTTGGTTATAGTACACCAAGTTCAGTTTTGGTCCGTCATATTCCGGGTCGTCTGATTGTTTTATCGGACTCCCGTTCTCTTACGGGTCGCTTGTTGCTGTCAGAATGGACTCTCAACAAACAAGTATTCAATCAGATTTGCTATCTATGGGAGCGCCCAATGATGATTTATTTATGACACAGCTTGCTAATCAATTGCAGACGTATGTGTTGGCTTGTCCAGATCTCTGAGCTAATAGTGTTAACGCTCTATTGATCTATAGGACGGAATGATAGGATACGCGTATCCTCCGGCGCTGTTGTTTTAGCAGGTATTGCTAAGATAAACAACCACAATACATTTCTGTTGATAGCATCTCTATCTTCACAGAGATCATGAGTAATTTACTCTCTTGTCTACTGTGGGTCTTAACGTGAAATCTTCCTCTATGTGAGGATCTTTTTTCACTGGGTAAATCGTGTCATCTTTATCACAACCAGCAAGGTCGCAACCTTCATGTATTCCGTTGTGTGGTCCGTATTGCATTGTAAGCACTGTACTGGACGAGCTTTGGACGCGATTTCTTACTATAGGAGATCCTCTTCTTCGCTATTCTATGCGACTAAAGTGGAGGCTCTTCCGTCGTGGTGTAGGGATCATTATGTTCATATTGTTGATCCCTCCATACTACTCATTGCTATTTTTTAGTATACTTGTTTCACAAGATCTACTGCTGCCTGTTATTATTTAGGTTATAGGTTTATGTTACCTCATACCTATGCACTCTACGATAGTTTACAATTGAGTCTTTTGTCTCTTTATCTAAGTCAGTTAGTAACTTTTTGATAAATAGACTTAGAATCTTTAGATTAAATTCCTATACGGATTTTAACTTCGGTTCTTATTTAGCTAAGTAATCATTTGAGCCTCTGGAAACAGTAGTTTTCAAATTCTGACCTTTTAGACAGTAATTCTGTTGGTTTCTCTTTTACTGTAGAGTCAGTGAGTTTCATGCACTATCGATGGATGATTTTCACTTTCATAGTTTCGGAATCAATACTTCCGTTACTATTTAGGTTGGATTGTTGCATAAGAGTTAGGCTCCTATTATCCGGAACCTATTATTTTAAGGTCCTTCCATCTTCGTATGGGCATAGGCCTTTACTCTTTCCGGGTACAGTTTATGTATTTATAAACAGATATCTGTTTATTACAAGGGCGTAAGCTTCTTCTGTCTTTGATGTCTAGTAGAAGGACGTTACGCTCCATTTTATTGTTAATGGATTCTATTAACTATCGGTACTGCTTATGGTATATCATTGACTTAGCAGTTGTGCTTAAGATTTCGGCTCATGAAGTAAGAGTTCTTCTACTTCTTGGGCTTACTTTAATAGTGTCGCTATTATAGATTTTTGAAGGCCGCTCATTGCGCTCAGCCATCCACATTCATGAATTTTATCTTAGAAATATCGAGTCAATTTCTTGAGGCCTCTTTTGTTAGGTCTATTATCTACTGCTCAGAATGTCATTCTCTTAACAGTTGCTACTATAACTAGGTAGGCTGTCTGTTTCGGCAGTGTCTCCGTTCGGCTGCCCTCTTCGCTCTGGGCTATTTGACCCAGGGCAAGAAAAAGGGGGGGGGGGGGGAGGGTGTTCCCTTGGGTCACCTGTTTTACTATGAAAACAAGGGGATACCTCCTCCGGAGTTAGTAATTCTGAGCTGTTATTGGGATGGTTGTTTAGTGAGAAGTTTAAGTTTATAAAATTCATTCAAGTCTTAGTTTTTAAAGTATAGCTTTTGAATATTGCATATGTCAACGGACATGATTATGCAATTCTCAGACACTTTTAGGAGTATAAGAGTCTCTATTCTCTAGACTTACTTTATTATTGGCTTACTTTAAAAATTGTTAGTATAAGGATTATATTGGATATTAATAGAGTACATGGATGTATGAAGCTCAATTTTGGAAGGTGTTGTATCTTTCTAATTTATCATAAATAAGAAAGATACATGTAAGGCCTATTACTTCTTTTCCCTACAGGGGATGACTCTATTTTATTTTATTGAGCGTATTCCATTTTGCTCTATGTCCTTGGCCCTCCAGCCTTTTTACTATTCAGCTATGTCTGGGTCATTGGTACAGTATAAAAATGTTAAAAAATTTATAGTAATTTATATATTTTTTATACTTACCAATGACCCAGACGGGGATGGCCCTCCCAGGAGTTGGGAACTCTTGCCTCCCCGCTGAGTACATAGCGCTTACCAGGCACTGGTTATTAGAATGATAAATGGCGCCAATTTCGGAACGTCCTTGACACTGCGCATGCGCAGTAGGGGCGAAGTGTGGAGGGCCTTTCAGGACATGTTTTCTTTAGTTTTAGATGCAAATTTTGGGGATTGGGGGGCAAAATTTGTGTTTGGCCCTATATTTTAAGAGTTAGCACCAGCTATGTCTGGGTCATTGGTAAGTATAAAAAATATATAAATTACTATAAATTTTTTAACTTTCTTTTCATTTCCATCAAAAACTGTTGCAGTTAGGAACAATCTTTGAATTTATTGCATTTGCGCATCAACATTCTTTGACATGGCCTACAGGCCACATTTATCATAGGATTGTTTTTGAACTTGGTATGCTCATTAATCAAGAACTCCAGATAAGAGCTGTTGATTAGCATTCATTTCTGTGAAAAAAGGTGCCATTTACAATAACCTCTGAACATACTTCATTTGTGTATCATTCTTCTTCTTTTAGCCAGTCGTACAGTTTACATTCAAAAATGCATGGATTACTCTGACGTTGTGCACACACAATGCTGTTGTGTTGAAATTTCATCAAATAACATTGGTAACAGTGTTCTTCAATTTTGCCATTTCATTTATAACTTACCAAGTTCAAGTTTGTCAAGTTGAGCTATAGTGTCATTGACACTTTCATTATTATTATTATTGTATAAATGTGATGACCAAAATTTTCTTTAATTCTAGCTGAGAAAAACACCAAAGGAGTGTCTTGCAAAAGAATTTGCTCCCACAGAGTGCAGTAGTTTGAGGGTCGCCTTTCTTGAGTGCAAAAGATCAATGGTAAGATATCTAAAAGCCAGTCGCATAGCCAGGATTCTATAATAGGGTACCAAAGGTAGGAGTGTTTTGTTGAGGGGTGGTGGAAACATATGTGGACAACTGTTGGAGGGGCTCATATCATTGGGAAAGTTTAGTTCATGGAAGCTGCAATTGGGAATTTGTTTTGGGGAAAAGAAACACACAAGAGTATAAGAAATATTATGTAAATATACAAGCTACTATATGTACGGGATTCCCACGGTGCTATGGATTCAAGGAATGGATATTAATTTGACTTAAGAGTCCTTAAAATCCTGGAAACTTTTTTTTGAAAAGTCTTGAATATTCACGAAATGAAAATGCTGATTATGAAACATGTAATTACTGTGTAGTTTTACATGTTAGAGCTTGTGAAGGTATCGTCCTAACTACAGAATGACTGCCATGGACTGGTTACTTTCCACTAGTGTGCAATATTTTCACGGATGCAATCAAAAATCGAGGTGGGGTGGGGGGGTCTGGGTGGGTAGGGGGGGACGGTGGGGATCGGTAACACCATCTAAGCGTCTAAGCGGAGCGCCATCATCAGTTAGCGCGCGTAGCGTGGCACAAACTTTTGGCAAAAAAATGCCTCCCAGATTGCTGCATATGGTACTTCCCAGGCCTTCACCGAAAATATTGGGAGGGGGGGGGGGGGGGCCCACGTGCACGTTTTACATCATGCCACTGATGATGCACCAGGTAGAACCTGGTGCTTCATTAATTAAAATTTTGCTGCAGATTTTTAGCTGCGACTAGCAGCTCTATAAGTGGCAATGTTGGTCTGTCTGTCGGTCGGTCGGTCTGTCTGTGACCAATGAGTTTCAAAACTCAATAACTTTTGAAATACTTGATGGAATGACTTTATATTTGGCATGTAAGTGTATCTTATTGATGTCTAGCCACTGTTCAATGCATGTGTTGTTCCAAATATTTTCTTGGAGTTATGGCCCTTCATGAACTTAGAATGTCGGTCGGTCTCTCTGTGACCAACAAGATTCAAAACTCAATAACTTTTGAAATACGTAATGGAATGACTTTATATTTGGCATGTAAGTGTATCTTACTGATGTCTAGCCACTGTTCAATGCATGTGTTGTTCCAAATATTTTTCTTGGAGTTATGGCCCTTGATGGACTTAGAATTTTGTGAAATTGCACCACCTGTCGCAGCTACGGCGTCGATGTCATGATTTTTATTACCTGTTAACCCTTCACCCAACACAGACGATTTCAGAATTTATTATTTGAAATATCATTTTTTAAATTTTTTCAAAAAATTACAACAAAACCATATCATGTGACCCCTCTTTGGAACAAGCTCGATGAACTCGTTCCAAAGAGGGGTCACATGATATGGTTTTGTTGAAATTTTTCGAAAAATAATATTTTTTCAGCTGCTGAATTTGCATATTACGCGGACAGATGCGGGCGATTTGTTGGGTAAAGGGTTAAATGCAGCTGTGGACATCACTGCCCACGCGTGGATTACGATCAGTACATGGAGACTATATTGTACATGTACAAGTTTCCTAAAGGGTCCTTCAAGGCCTTGAAATCCAGGAAAATGTGTCAGGAGGCTTTGAAATATTTGAATATTCATGAAAAGAAGAAGAGAATATTCACGAAATAAAAATACTGATGATGAAGCATGTAATAACTATATAGTTTAATATCCCAGAGTTTGTGAAGGCATGGTCCTAACTAGGACCCAGCAGTCATTACCCCCTCCTCCCACTTCCCAAACAAGGGAAATGGGAGGATGGGGTAATGACTGGAGGTCCTAGTTACAGTACAGCCGCCGTGGACTGGTCACTTTCCACTCGTGGGCAATATTTCTACGGAACGCAATATTAGATTCCAAACATTAACTAGAGGTTAATTTTTGAAATACTTGATGGAATGACTTTATATTTGGCATGTAAGTGTATCTTATTGATGTCCAAACATTAACTAGAGGTACTGTGGGCAAGCTCACAAAGTGATACCCCCGTGCCTCAGTTGTAGACTTTTTGGTACATTAAAATATATAAGTTAGATTATCTCCCCTTGGAAATGTCAGAACGGTATTATATTGCTTCATGCGTATCTTCATATGGAGTTCTTCCATTGTGTAAAGTTTCATGAAAATTCGGTTTAGGAGGAGTTGCGCTTATAAGAATGGGCAGACGGGCGGACGGACAGGGTGATTCCTATATACCCCCCCAAACTTTGTTTGCGGTGCAGACTGGAATAATCATCAAACATTTAATTAATGAAACACTGGGTACAACCCGGTGCTTCATTAATTAGAATTTTGCTAATGATGATTTTTACTACCTGGTAAACAGATACGTGGACATAACTGAAGTGACTTGAAAATCTTTGAATTTGGCTGATGTCTGGTCTTGAAAAATGCTGAAATATATCAAGAAAATGGTCTTGAATAGTCTTGAATTTTATCAGCCCTCTCTGGTAGGAACCCTAAGTATACTACATGTAGTAAGTGTTATAAGAAACAGTTACATGAAATCATCATCAATTCATGTCTGTTGTTAATAGTCTACATTCTGTGGTTTTTCATAGGCAGCCAAGACTAGCCTAGAAATAATTGACAAGGTTCTTTGAATGAAGTACTTATCTAACTGAATACTTTCCTCTGTAAAGGCTTACGACCCACTAAGCCCAGTGGATTAACAGTAATTAGTCAATTAATCTGTTATTATACAATCGTTCACTAGGTGAAACCGAGGCACACTGTTGTCTACTTGCAAAAAGTGAAAATTGCAGGTGTGTTAGCATTCGAGCGAGAGCTCACTTTGAAGTTGAAAGACATCACCATGGGAACCCCAGGAACTGAAGTTTTACTGGTAAAATAGGACTTGGTCGCCAGTGTCTGGGATGGAAGTCCTCTAAAGAGGGGTATAAACAACTGGTGGACATGACTTGATATCCATATTTCAGTCACGATTAGACATTGTGCAGAAATATCTGACCTTAAACACCAATAAATAAATAATTTTAAATCGAAAGACTACTTTGTTCATAATTCTTTAGGGATGTGTGAAAATGGAATAAAGGTATAGTGTTTTCAAGTAAAAAATTTATTCGATGAGTAGGATTAAGAATAAAACCGACGAGCCTCTGGTGAGTCGGTTTCATTCTTAATCCTACAAGTAGAATAATTGTTTTACTTGCAAACACTATACGTTTATTTTGTTTATCCCATAAATAATTTATAGGGCAGTCACGGTGAAATCGTCCTGTTACTCGCAGCAAAACACTGCAAGAAGTGACGAGCACATTGGTCCAATTCGATCGACAAGCAAAACTGCCAAAAAGCAACAAGGCGCAGTGATACATTTCTGTTTAAAAATAATTCCCCTACAAACTTGAGCTAAAGTTGCAAAAATACTTTATTACATGAACAGTGTTTATCTTTCTTAATTTTGTTGTTTATTGTTGTTTTTTTCGTCGTCGATTCAACTTGAATTTTATAAACAAAGCAGACGACACGCACCTTTGTTTATTTACACTTTCCTAATTTGGAAAATGAAATATCACTCATCATGCTCCTGCTTTTCAGAATCGAACTTGTACGCTTTTCATCATTTGATTTTGATTGATTTACTTTTTGTTTTCTTTGTTAATTTTAATTCGTTTTATTGTTAGACAGAGCATATATTCTAAAACTAAACATTTCAGTGACAGTCAACGTTTAATAAACGTCCGTTCATTTTGTCTCCCACAAACGTAAAACAGGTTGTGACACCACGAATGTGGTAGAGGTCAGAGGTCAACAAATCTGTCTCTACAACAGGAATAAATTCTTTCAGTGTTAAACCTACGGGGAAAATTTATCACCCTACTTGGAGCTGCTACTAGGTGAATAAAGCAAAAATTTATGCAAGACTTTATGACTAGAATAAACTTCCATTTATGGGAAAATAACCTTGGAGGACAAGTGACTTTATTATATGACAGACAAAATCTGGTACAGTGGAGCCCACTTAATTGGATATCTCTTAATTGTATATCCCTGTTAATTGAATATAATTTTCAAACACAAAACCCTTTACCATACCTTCAGTACAAATTCGATCTGTTAATTGCATATGGGTTGTAGAGTAAACTCCTGTTTATTGTATATACATTTTTATAATATGTTGAAAAAATTACTGTGACACGCACCAAATTCTCCTTATTTATTAACCTTTTTGGCCCCACTACATCCAATACAGGCATTTATTCTATTATATCTTGTTTGACAGAGCTCTATGAGCTCTGTCAAACAAGATATAATAGAATAAATGCTCAGTTTACCTCCAGAACACAGGAAACTGACCAAATCCCTGTTAATTGTATACTCCTGTTAATTGAATAATTTTCACTGGTGAAATGGATATTCAATTAAGAGGATTCTACTGTAAATTAATTTGCTAAAACACTCGTCAGAAGTGTTGATGTACTCCAGCATTGCTGATCTATTCTATTTTCATCCAAATCGAATTGATATTTCACCACTCTATCATTGTTGTCTATAAATAGTGCAGGTATAACACAATGTTTCCAAATACCTGTTTGGGATAAAAATTGAAATGGTATTGCAAACTTGCTTCTTCCTTTAATTTCCCTGTTCCAATATTCAGGAACTGGTCAAATATGACAATTAACCCTTTACCCAATGAATCGGCCGCATCCACCCGCATAATATGCAAATTCAGCAGTTGAAAAAATATTATTTTTTCAAAACATTTCAACAAAACCATATCATGTGACCCCTCATTGGAACGAGCCCGTCGAGCTTGTTCCAACGAGGGGTCACACGATATGGTTTTGTTGCAATTTTTTGAAAAATTTAAAAAAATTATATTTAAAATAATTGTGATATCGTCTGCATTGGGTAAAGGGTTAAATACAACACAAACAAATAAGTGAATGCACATTGCTTCTTATATATATATATGTTGAAATTAAATTTATTTTGTTGCATATGAATATGGTATTTTTCTTCGAAAAATATGTAATAAAGCAATGAATTTGCAAACAATTTTTTTATGTCGTAATAATAAAACAATTAACTTTCCTTGAGGTTCATACAAGGAATTATCAACCCAAGAAAAGTAATATTCTCTGAGGTCACAGGCTGAAATGAATATTATTTTTGTCGGGTTGACCAATTCCTTGTATCAACCTCAAGAAAAGTCAATAATTGTATAATATGGCCTGTTCACGTTTGCTCTGAATCCATTTGTTGAATGACGAAGCTCTAATTTCGATACATGAAGCATTTTATCTTTGTTTTTTTTTCTTTCTTTTCAGCTGGATATGAGACAGCGGTTTCGGGGAAGGAAAGGATATTGACAGTACTGGTTGAGTCCTGCTGACTTGACATGTATATTTAAAAATCAAATGGAACCAGATAAGATATTTCTGTTTGGAGGTATGACAAGACAATGTCAGAACTGATGAAATCAAGCAGAGATATATTCCTTTAGTCATGTCATATACAGCCTAGAATCTGAAAGATACACCACGATCGCAAAATCAGGAAATCACGATACTGCAATGGCATGCTGAAGCCAAGTTTTTAATTTTGTCAAAAAGTGGTTATTATTTTGTGTATTTCAATACACATTTTTCAGCTACCATTTTTAAATATTATTTGATATTGAGATCATGGGTCTAAATATTCTTCTGGTTATTTGCATCAAACATCAAATATTGTGTGATACAGTAGTTATTTATCAAATGCAGTGGAACCCTGTTAATTGTATAGCCACTTTGCCAATGAAAATTATTCAACTAACAGGGACTGTGTCACTTTCTTGTATTCTAGAGATAAATTTGGCATTTATTCTATTATATGTTGTTTGACAGAGCTCCAAGAGCTCTGTCTAAAAAAGCTATCATAGATAAAATGCCTGTATTGGATGTACTGAGGCAAAATAAGTAAAAAAAAACAAAGGAAAACTAGGGAGAGTCAGGATAATTTTGCGATAGGTTACAAGAGTTTTTTAATTCTGTTACACATAAAACTCACAGTCATTCGGGATGAAGTTGCATCGTCACCGATAGGGGGCGCGCCAATCTCTATTAAAAGAGGTGAAAATGAGTGCTATGCACGAATGATTTTATGATCAGTTATTGTTACCTGAGTATAAAACGCTGGTTCATGATGAACAGAATATCTTTTGTCATCGAGAGCGCGCCAGAGTTACTACAGTTAATTTTCCAGATTGGTTTTGTAATGTCAGATCTTCAGAGTGATTTCGATTCTGCTCCGGACAAAAGTCCATCTGCAGACTCACTCGACAGTCATCATGACTCCTCTGATCGGGAAGAATTAGCCAGTGTTAATTCAAATCCTAAAGATCCTTTAAACCTGAATGATGACGTTCTTAACATTTTCACCTCAGATGCAGAAGATAGTAGTTTTTCTGGCTATGTACAAGATGGTTCGACATTTCATACAACTTCGAGGAAAAATCCTTATGTATCGAAATCGAAAGTAGCGTCTAAAATTATCGTTCCTGCAGTTGTGCACTCTTCATTTGACAGCCGGAAAAAGGATTCTGCTTCTCTTTCCTCCCGGAAGCGTTCTCTTTCCCATGACAACGGGAAAAAATCTAAAGCAAAGAAATCCAAACTCCACCATGACAAAGTCACTTCGGACATATCTGGGGTAGGAAATAATGATATTCTCGCAACACTCCTCGATTCTGTGAATCACATTAATAATAGACTCAATGTAATTGAAAATAAGAGCGCAAGCTCGAAAAGTCACCCAATTTCGACTTATTCAAAGTCATCCAAGTCTAAGACTTCTCAAGAAAAATTAGCTTCGGGGAAACCCGATGAGGGTTTCGATAAACCACACACAGTTACAAGGGAATCGCTTCAGAGACAGTCTCTGGGTCCTAATCTCATAGTCACGGTTGACAATGAAAATTCTGACCTCGATGAAACTGAGGAAAGTCATGACGTTCTTGGTAAATCCAACCCTCAGCGGTCCGGCCCACATGCCGACAAGCTTTTTGACAATAGCATTGCAGACATTTCTGATTTGTTAGATGAAGATGGTTTTGTTATTCCTTCAATTTCCCAAGTTTCCTCGTACAAACTTGGCCCAAACATCAGCGATAAGTTTGCTTCTTTCATGTCAAATACTTGCACTACACCATCTGATAAAGGTCATATCGACAAATTACTTGAGAATAACCTTATTCCAGGAAATGCTGAGAAATGTTATCCTCCAAAAGTTAACCCAGAGATTTGGGCTCAAATCCATAGCAGTCAATTTCGCACAAGAGATTGCACATTACAAAAAATTCAACGTCTTTCAGCCTCAGCAATCAGCTGCACTTTAAAGGCTACTGAAGAGCTCAGAAAGAAAACCCCAGATCTAAACATTGTTAGGAAAGCTCTTGTTGATAACCGGACACTTTCTGGTAATGCCATGTTTGAGTCGTCCATGTTTAGATGCAACTTACTCAGACTGATCATGCACACATCCTTCAAGGAAATTTTTTCTACCGATAATCCGGTCTCTAATTTTTTATTTGGAGAAGATATATGCAAAAAGATTAAAGAGCTTGGTGATGTGCAACGAACAACGTCAAACAAAAATTTCAAAGATTCTTTTACTGGTCGCAAGCCTTTTTTAGGGCAAAGCCGAAAACAACAATTTCAGAAATGGCACAATTACCAAAATTATCAGAATCACAACAACAGCTACCAAAACAGGCAACCAAAAAAGAACTGGAATCCAAAACGCTTCGACAAACACCAACCTTCAGACAAGTAAAGGTGATTAGCTATCCTTCGGCTGCCTCCCTCAAATATTTTCTGTCAAATTGGAAATTTATTACTTCGGACTCATGGGTTCTGAATAATGTCTGTGGTCATAAACTGGAATTTATTTCCAGGCCCTTTCAACTTAAAGCACCCAACTGTCTGCCATTTACCTCCTGTGAAAAATCTATTATTCAACAAGAAATTGATGTAATGATTAAGAAGGGGGCTATTGTTTCCTGTTCTCACTCCCCTGGGGAATTTATTTCCAATTTATTCCTCAGGGAAAAGAAAACCGGTGGTTTTCGGCCTATCATAAATCTGAAAAAACTCAATTTGTTTATTGAATATCATCATTTCAAACAAGAGACTCTTGATGTTGTCTTAAAATCTTTGGAGAAAAATGAATTTTTCACTTCACTTGATCTGAAAGATGCTTATTTCAGTGTCTCTATTCATGAACATGACAGAAAATATTTGAGGTTCCTCTGGAATAATACCTTATATGAGTTTTGCTGTCTCCCTTTTGGTTTGGCGTCGACGCCAAGGATTTTTACAAAATTGATGAAACCGATTTTTTCATTTGTCCGATCTAGAGGTGTAAAGTCTTTCTTTTATATTGACGACTCCCTCATTTGTCACAAGTCTCCGGAGATTTGTAGGGAAAATACCATGTTCTTAAAGACTATGTTTGAAAGACTAGGGTTTAATATCAACCTTGGAAAATCATGCCTCACACCCACTCAAAAAATCCAATATCTTGGGTTTATTATAGATTCTGGAAAATTCCAAATTTTTCTTTCAGAAGAAAAAATCGAAAAAATTATCTCTCATTCTAAAAATCTACTCTTAGGCCCGGTTACTCTCAGAACTTTAGCTCGGGTAATAGGCCTTTATACTTCAGCTTTAAAGGCAATCAATTTGGGAGAATTATTTTATCGGTTTCTGGATAAAGAAAAAACTGAGGAGCTTCAAGTCTCACAAGGTAACTTTGATGCTGAAATTCTTCTGTCTTCAGCTGCCAGGGAAGAGGTTATCTGGTGGATTAAGAATATTGAAATAAAGTAGTACTGAAATGGTTAACCGGATAACCGGTTTGAAACCGGTTACCTACCTAACCGATTAAAAAAAATGTCAACCGGTTATCCGAAATATCGATAGTGATCATCATTCCATGGTTAAAACGTAGTAAATCTGCCGCTTCTTCTTTGAGATAGATTACACCTCGAAGCAGCGCTGTATGTATTTAGAAATAATCGACTTTGGCGTTCAAGACTTCGTTAATGATTGGCAATTTCCGTGAGTACTGAGTAACCGCAGAAACTATTCCGTAGTATGTATACAAACGAACGTTGTCGAGTACTCGACAACGTTCGTTTGTATACACACTAAGCAATAGTTTCTGAGAATACTGCTTTCCAATTCCTATAGTTTTTATCCCAGATTCGGTGAAATAATGGCTACGGTTAACCGGATATTATCCGTTTATAGCTCTCGGTTAGTCGGTTATGAAAATGAGCCAACCGTTTCAGTCCTAAAACAAAGAATGGAAAAGATTGTCGGCCAAAAGATATATCTCTATATTTGGTGACTGATGCCTCACATCTTGGATGGGGTGCATCACTTGAAAACAGTTATGCGAATGGCAGATGGTCCTCTTCAGAATCTCCTTTGCATATTAATTTGTTGGAGCTTAAGGCAATCTTCTTAGGTCTCCGAAGTTCATGTCACAATTTTTCTTCAATTCATATATGTGTTAGAAGCGATAATTCCACAGCAGTAGCTTATATCAATAATAAGGGAGGCCCTGTTATGAATTTGTTTCTTGTTACTAAGGAAATTTTTCTTTGGTGTTTTGACAGGGAAATCAAACTTTCAGCTGTTCACCTCCCAGGGAAAGAAAATATTGTTGCTGACAAATTATCTAGACAATTCAGTGATAATACAGAATGGATGATTGACTCAGAAATATTTCAAACTTTATGTGAACAATTGGAAATTTCTCCTTGTATCGATCTCTTTGCTTCCAGATTGAATTGTCAATTACAAGATTATGTTTCTTGGCATTATGATCCTTATGCAAAATTTGTTGATGCTTTTACTATAAATTGGGGAAACCTAATTCCATATATTTTCCCTCCTTTCAGTTTGCTCATGAAGATCATTATGAAAATAAAGGAAGACAAAGTAAGGTCTCATAATTCCCGTCTGGAGTACACAACCATGGTATCCTCTACTGCTCGAAATTCTCAGCCATTACCCTATTTTCCTTCCAAAAACAGAACATCTTCTCAGACTACCACACAGCAACTGCATTCATCCCCTTGCAGGGAAACTCCAGCTTGCCGGATGTCTTGTCTCTGGAATCAATTCCTATCAGGAGGCATTTCAAAATCAGCTGCAAACCTTATCCTACAGTCATGGAAACCAGCCACTCAAAAAACATATAATTATGCCTGGGGGAAATGGATTGTTTGGTGTAAGGAAAGGAAGGTTAATCCACTTTACCCATCTGAAACACATTTAGCTAATTATCTAGCCTTCCTTGATTATTCAGGAAAATCTTACAGTGTGATTACTTCTCACCGATCAATGTTAAATCAAACTCTTAGCTTAATATCAAATATTAGTTTTTCAGATTCCAAATTAGTTAACAGAACTGTAAAAGGAATTTTCAACAAACACCCTCCAAAGCCTCGTTATTCGACACTTTGGGATGTCTCTACGTTACTCCAATATCTAGAATCACTTTATCCTCATGGAACGCTGTCCTTAAAATTATTGACCAAGAAATTGGCAGCCCTTATTGCTTTATGCACTGCTCAAAGAGTTCAAACGCTTGCAGCTCTTGATATAAAAAATATTCGAATCACAAACTCCAAAGTTATTTTTCTTATTACTGATCATCTCAAAACAACCAAACCATCACGTCATAAAAATTCAATAAATCTTTATAAATATGAAAAGGAACCTTTATGTGTCCTTGCTGTTCTTTCTGAATATCTCCACAGAACTAAAGACAAAAGGAAAAGTTCAAAATTGTTTATTTCTTTCAAAACTTTTTCTGCAATTTGCACCAGCACCCTCTCTAGATGGATTTGTGATATTCTCAAAAATGCTGGCATCGTCATTTCAGTTTACAAGGCTCACTCAGTGAGAGGTTCATCTACCTCAGCCGCCATTCATGCTGGAATCTCACTAAATAACGTTCTGTCCACAGCAAATTGGACTTCTGCTGAAACATTTTATAAATTTTATTTTAGATCAGATATTCCATTAGCTAACCCTGACAAAACGTTTGCTAACGCTGTATTAAAAAATACTCCATAGTTTATTTGTTGGTTGGCATCATCTTTAAACTATGCAATTTCATCCCGAATGACTGTGAGTTTTATGTGTAACAGAATTCCCCCCCCCCCCCCCCTCATCCAAGCATCTTGGATGAGCAGGATGAGGGGAATTCTGTGAAGCATAAAACGAACATGTCAGAGGGATGCCTCCCCCCCCCCCCCCCCGGGTTTGGGTCGCAAGAACCCACCCATTTTTTCATACTGCCAACCTCCAATAGGCTTTAAATCGACATTCTGTTCATCATGAACCAGCGTTTTATACTCCGGTAACAATAACTGATCATAAAATCATTCGTGCATAGCACTCATTTTCACCTCTTTTAATAGAGATTGGCGCGCCCCCTATCGGTGACGATGCAATTTCATCCCTCTGACATGTTCGTTTTATGCTTCACAGAATTCCCCTCATCCTGCTCATCCAAGATGCTTGGATGAGGGGGGGGGGGGGGGGGGGGGAATTAACAGGAGTTAAATTTGTACTGAAAGTATGGTAAATGGTTTTGTGTTGGGAAATTATATTCAGTTAAGGGTTATTCAGTTAAGAGATATCCAATTAAGTGGGCTCCACTGTACTATTCAGAAGGGAGGTGGCTCATGATGGTGGACAGAGAGTTGCACCCATTTAATGGAGTGCTAAATTATTTTTGATCATCAAATTTTGTTAACATTTCTTTGCCTTGTGACAATTTATGGGTGTGTGTCAACAGGCACTCTCCCATAAACTGTCGGAAGATAAATCCATTCAAACTAAATAATTTCATTTTAAACATGGTACAAATCACATCCACAGGACATGAAGCCTTCATTTGCAGTACCTGGACTTCAAAATGGGCTTCAAACACTCGACAAGTGAACTAGGGGCAAAATGTATTTACACACTTATTTGTACCATGCAGTACTTTTCCTGACGAAACCTGATAATGACAAATAATTTTGATATATTAAATTTTTTACAAAGCGAAATGTGTACTTGTTTTATTTGTTTGTTTTCCTTCTGCCGTACAGCACATGAGAATGTAATGACAATTAAATGTCCAAAACACGAAACAGGGCACAAAATTTCACGAAATTCCTTATTGCATTTTCAGGAAGTTTACTTGAAATCAAATTCACACAAACTATTGATCGGTTATAGAAAATCTGATGATATCCAAGATTCTTCTACCTCCATTGTGAGAGAGGCCTTGGCCCAATCAATTAGGAATTGAAGTCCATTTTTTATCACATTGGGAAATTCATATTTCAAGACTCTTTCATTGGTTGGACTTTAAAAGTGATATCAGGGATGTTAAAGTGCTGGTACTAGTAATGGGGTAGGACTGTGGTACGAGTAATGGTAATGGTACTGAATGGGACCTCTTAGTTTTCTTATAATAGAGCAATCATCGACCTTTTATTGTTTTCTTATAATGGAGCAATCATCGACTCTGAGAGATAGTTGCCCGATACTATTCATGGAGAACAGTGAGTGAACGATCCAGTACGCAAACGTATTTAAACCCTTTACCTAACAAAGTGGCCTAAAATGGCCAGGAAGTTGACCAAAATAAGCCTACGACAGCCTGAAATATCTTATAAATGTCTTGATAAAACCACACAAATATGGATATCATGAGAACCGGCTCATCAAGTAGGTTCTAATGACATCCATATTTGTATGGTTTTATTGAAACATTATGAGAATTTCTTTTTTAAAAATGTGAAATTTAATTTATTTTTAAGAAAGCTGTTAGGTAAAGGGTTAATAAAATTGAAACTTGAATTCCTTCCAAGCAATGTCCTTTTCAGTTTCAGACTACTGTTAACTTTTATCTCTTTCTTGGGCCAACTCTGAACTCGACTGAATACAGTGCCATCTGTTGAGTGCTAGAAGCGTGTACTCACTGTACTGTAAAAAGAAACACAATACAGCCACAAAAATACTCTGTTGATTGGGTTAAAAGGGCCCACAGGATGTCACTTCTTTTTTTCTAATTTACGAGAAATAGAAGAGTGCCGAAATTCCAACTGATGGGTGAATGAGGGGTTCATTCCCACTAGACCAATTTCCTGTAGACCAACTCCCACGAGGCCAATTCACAAAAGACCAATTCCCCTTAGACCAACTGGTGTGTTCTACTTTAAAAATAATTCTATATCAATAATTTGATATATTTATAAATGTATTTAATGTTATTGATATTCAAGCCTGAAAATAAGCAGTCTGTCATTTGCAGAAAGGTTCACAGAGGGTTAATTTAGTGATGCTACCCTGCACTAAATTTAGTGATGCTACCCTGCTGTGCAGGGTAGCATCACCAAATTCACCCTCTGGGGACCTCATTTTTCAGATGATAGTTTGCTCATTTTCTGGCTTGTCGATATTTTATAGATGTTGGGCAGATTTTTTCAATAATTGTTTTCCTAATTATCCTTAATCAGAAACACTATGTAGTTGATCTAAGGGGAATTGATCGAGTGGGAAGACACCCAATGTGGATATGCAATGAGAAACAATAGCATACATTGACAGAAGTGTTGTCTTCATCACAGTAGTGGCTGTAGTACATTCACATCATTTTTGGATCATTCTCTTTTGTAAACAGCAGCTTGAATGATTCTTAACAATGCTCACAAACATGGGGATTATGGACAAAAGACATTGAATTGTTTTCTCAGAGATTAAATCAAGTACTGAAACTTTAGTTCTGGTGTTTGGATACTGCTCTCTTGTAATGGTTCTGGTACCTACTGACATCCCCATTGATATCCATGTTGCAGCCCCGCGAAAACCCTGCTAAGTGAAGCAGGCTTGTTTACTGTGGTTTTACTGGTAAAATAGGACCCAATCACCAGTGCTTGGGGTAGGTTTCCTAAAATGAGCAACAAGGTATAAACGAATGACTAAACTTGACTTTATCTTTATGTTATGGTCACAATTACCCATTGGTCAGAAACATGTGGCCTTAAACACCAATAAATCCAAATATATATACTTGGGCCATTTGAATTCAAGAAGCCAAATACAGGAGACAAGGGGGTACTTGTTTTGGAGTTCCAAAATAAACTTTCAGTTGCGTAAAAAAAAATGTTTTTGAATGTGTCATCAATTGGTCATGTTTGGAACAAGGTTATTTATTTATTGGTGTTTAAGGTCACTTTCAGCATCTATGGTTATATCAAAACCGTAACACATGTAAAGTTAAGCTAATCGTTTCTGCCCATGCTGCCTTCTTCAAAAGACTTCCAGCCCATGTTTTAATTACCAGGTCTTATTTTACTGCAGTAAGCAGGTACCACTCCAGCAGTCCCACAGGGAAGGTACTGAACAAAATGACCATTTTCAGTTCAAGAATTTTTTTTCAAATTTGCCATATACTTGTCACATTAAGGAAAAAGTTTATTTATTTTTTTCTGTTTAAGATCATTTCAGCATCTCTGGCTATATCACAACCACACAAGTATAAAGTCATGTTTAGTTGATTGTGCATGTCCATATTGCCCACCTCAAAGGACATCTATCTCAAGTGTTATTTATTTCTTGGTGTGTAAACCTTTACTCAATGCAGACGATCTCAAAATTTATCATAATTTCTTTTTTTAAATTTTTCATAACATTTTACCAAAATCATCATCGTTCCAATGAGGGGGTATGTTATTTATATATTTTTAAAAAATATATCTTTTTTTTCAACGTCTAAATTTGTAATTATATGGGTGGATGCGGCCAATTCATTAGGTAATGGGCTGAGGTCACATACTTCTGCACAAAGGCTAATCATGAATATAAAGTCAAGTCCAGCCCATCGTTTATACTCAGGTTGCCCACTTTAGAAGACTTCCACCCCAAGCATTCATTACCAGATCCTATTTTACCAACAGAGCTTATTTAATAAGCACTGCTTCACTTCCCAGGGTTCTCATAGAGATGTTGATTACCAGTTCATAGTTCACCACAGAAAACAAGCAATACACTTCCTAGGGCCACTGGGGAGGTATCGGGGCAAAGTTAGCATTAGTGAGGACTTCTACTTTTATCACCCATAAAGTAAAATAAAGAAAGCACCACAATTTAAGAATGTATGTTTATTCTTTTTACAAGTAAAATACATTGCATGATGAAGATATATATATATTCAGTGTACAAATTTAAAAAATAAGTAACAAGTAAAATCAGCTGGAATATAAAAGAGCTTATCTTTGGTGCCAATATTTCACATGAAATTGTCACTGTGGCCAAGTGCAGTTGCACTTCCAGAGTGTTAGAAGGTTACATTGTGAGCCTCCAATGTAACTTTATGCCCAGTTAGGTGGCTTTTTTCTTAGTACATTAGAGCTGTGTCATTTTCGGTGAGCTTATGTTCAAATGAGACGTGAAGCATCAGGGTTCAACATTCACTCCGAACCTCAGACCATGTTGCCGTTAATTCATCACAATAATGTATACATTCCAATAAGACCCTACCCATAGGCCAAAACCCACATCATGAAGTGAACAAAGTAACTTTAACAATAACAAATTTAGTACACAAACCTCTTGTGTACCCCACGCACATCACTGGACACCACAAAATCAATAACTTAGATAAGGTCAAAGTTACCCAATCTCAGTTCAAACAGTGAACTGATGTGGGTTATGAGTATATGTTCATAGAATGATCACTGGCCTATAGGCATTTATATATGTCAGACCTAAGCCACTTGAGCCGTAAACAGAAAAAATTAAGCGAGCTCTCGCCCATTCAGATGGCAAGGCTTTTAGTCTTATTGGAGCCCATCACATTATATTGTGACTGTGACCAAGTGCAATTACACTTTCTAAGTTTCAGTGTGAGCCTCCATTGTAACTTATACTCAGTTGTCTCTCTTTTCGGAAGATCAGAGCTGTATGGTTTTGGGGTTTTCTGGCTCAGTTTTGGTTTTTGCAGGAAACCGGAAAACCAAACTGCAATCTGACCCAGCAAATACCAGGTAAACAGTTTTACTGTGTTAGTGCACTAATTGATCACACTTTCAAGACCTTGAAATTCTGGAAAATGTGCCAGGAGTCCTTGAAAAGCCTTGAATATTCATCAAATAAAAATGCTAACAAAGCAGGTAATCATAACCATATAGTTGTATATGCCAGAATTTGTGAAGGTGCAGTCCTAGCTAGGACCCTCAGGTCATACCCTCTCCTCCCACTTCCCTTAAAGGGAAGTGGGAGAAGGCAATGACCAAAGGATCCTAGTTAGGACGAGTGAAGGCAGGCCTTGAAAATCCATGAATTTGACAATTGTTTGGCCTTGAAAAATGCTGAAATATGCCAGGAACCAGCATCAAATAGCCTTTAATTTTACCAGTCCTTGCCTGCAGGAATCCTGCCATTGACACTTTCCAATAAATTGTAACAAAACATTTTTTTTTTAAAACACTGTTTTCCCTACTGCTAAGCAAATGATCAATCAATACATGCTGTGTAAAGCCACTAAATTGGCCTTCATCTTTTAATTTATTCTACAGTCTTGACAATCAATTTGTATTCTCAGACTTGATGAATATTGAAATGCCCTGGATACCTGAGAATATTTGATATCTTCTTCCATTGCTCTCAATGGAACAGCACAATGAGCTTGAGTCTACAAAGGGACAAAAGAGGAAAAAAATAATAAAAGTGGAACCACTCTGGGGCATATCTATTTAATTTCTTTAAGGGTAAGAAGAGAATCACAGAATCTGATAAAAAATCACAGCATTTATACATGTAAACAACAAATCTTAAAAAGGTAAATGATAAACTCTTCAAGTATGACTGAAGTAAAACACAGACCTGTACAAACAAATCAGAAATTAAAGCAATGCAAATACGGGTTATAACATTTTCAAGGCAATCATTTTCTTTGTGATAAAAGCAGCAAGAGAAAGGTAAAGTTAAACAGGTATGTTTTGGCCTCCAAAAAAAAATTGTTTTGTCTTGGGGGAAATTTTCCCTCAATACAATGATGGAGGGACGCTGTCTTCCTCATTTTTTTGAATTCACAAAACAGTTCTGAAAATGAATTACTAAGTTAACTTATACTATTATGTGAAAAAACTTATACTATTATTTGAACAAAACAACGTTGTCTTAAGTTATTGTAATGAAATGACAGTAACATGGTCTGAGGTTTGCGACTGGGAGCTTATGTTCAACTGAGATGCAAAGCACCAGGGTTGAACACACACTCTGATCTGCAAACCTTAGACCAAGTTACCATTGCTTCATCACAATAATGTATACGTTCCAAAAAGACCCTACCAAGAGCCCAAAACCCACATCATGAAATGAACAAGGCAACTTTAACAATAACAAATTTAGTACATAAACCTCTTGTGTACCAAGTGACATAACTGGACACCACAAAATCAATAACTAAGATAAAGGTTACCCAATCTCAGTCCAAATCATGAACTTACATGTGGGCTGTGAGTATACATACATAGAATGATCACTGGCCTAGAAAAAATAGGCCACACAAAGTAAATCTTCTGTTTCTCGGGTCATTATTTGTGAAATTACATGCGGGCGAGCGTTTTTTTATTTTATTTTTTATTTCATTAATTTCTTCTTTGCCATCAAAAGTTCGTGTTCTTGGATCAAGTTTTAGGCCTCATAATCTACAGAATAGCATGGGTGGTATTTCATCCCTTCAGTTCAAGAAGGCTTTGCAATGCTAAAGCATTGCAAAGCCTTCTTGCACTCAAAGGACAAATTCATCAATTTTTTTAACTTGGGTAAAATATCAGACATAAACCATTTAATTTTTATTTTTTTTAAGTTTAAATCGGTTACAAATGCGGCAGCCAAAAGGACCATGCGGGAGGGCCTGAGAAACAGATTTTTTAGGCTTTATAGACATTTTTCTACCTATGCCACTTGAGCCGTAAACATCAAAAAAAATATCCCATAATGCAACTGCACATTTAACCAACTATATCTTGTTTGACATTCCTCTGTCAAACAAGATATAGTAAGTTACATTTTTAGTCCTATGATCAGTAGTGTCATCAAAGATATGTCCAAGGAAAAGAGTGATAAAAGCAGATTTTCAATATTGATTTATTTATTTATTGTTTTTTAAGGTTGCAGATTTCGGAACAATGGCTAATCGTAACTGCAACATGGATACAAAGCCATTTTCAGCCAAACGTTTATCCCCGTGTTGCCCATTTTAGAGGACTTCCACCCCAGGCACTGGTTACCAGGTCCTATTGTACTGGTAAAACAGTTTGTTTACCACAGTAAACAAGCACTGCTTCACTTGATGGGGTTCCTACAGGGGGATTTTCAGTGATGAGGGATGTGCCTGAGAAACAAAAATAAATTTTCATAGCCTTAGTGTGAAAGCTCAGATGGAGCAACTTAGAATACTACACATAAAATTACAAGTTTCTTTCTTTCAGAACTCGAGGATATAATGATATGTAATACGCTGTTGGAATGGGCTTGGAGCGATCTTTCCACTAGTGTATTAGATCGTGGCAACCCATTGCAAAGTTAAAGAACATCAAGTTTTGCCCCCCTAAAAAAGCAGTTCAAGGTTAGTGACTTCTTTACAAATGAATACCAAACCCAATTTAGGCCTAAAAAAAAAAAGTTAATCTGTTTCTCAGGTCTTCTTGCATGGCCTTTTTGGCTGCTACTAGTGCAACAAGGCTTTGCAATTCTTTAGCATTGCAAAGCCTTCTTGCACTCAAGGGACAAAATACTATTGCCATTCGGTAGATTATAAGGCCTTAAACATAAAACAAACCAAGAACATGAACTTTCGATGGCAAAGAAATAATTACAAAAATAAAATTAAAAAAATGCCTGCACTTGTTATTTTACAAAACAAAAAAAAGCCTGAGAAACAGATTTACATTGTGCAGCCTTATCCTATTTCTTTTGGTGCAAACAAAATGATCAGTTATCCAATTTGTACAGGAAAAACTAACAAAAAATGATTTATTTATATAAATGCAAGCCTAATACTATCACATACACAATATCAAGTAACATTCCAAAAGCTTCAAGTCAATAAATCATTTGATTGGTTCAGCATACTGTCTCAGTCACAGGGTTCCTGCAGGGCCATGGATTCAAGGAATGGCCTTGAATTTGACTATGGTCCATTCAAGGCCTCAAAATCTTTGAAAATGGCCCATAAGGTAAGGATCTGCAAATCACAATTATTTTTTCGAATCGAATCTCGAATCAAATCATGTCTCTGATATCGATATCAAATGGAATCCCAAATCAAATCTTAACCCTTTACCCAATGCAGATGATATCAAAATTTATTGTATTAAATATCATTTTTTTAAAAATTTCAAAATATTTCAACAAAACCATATCATGTGACCCCTCACTGGAACGAGCTCATTGAGCTCGTTCCAATGAGGGGTCACATGATATGGTTTTGTTGAAAGGTGTTCACAAATTTAATTTTTTCAAGTGCTCAATTTGCATATTACGCGGGTGGATGTGGGTGATTTCTTAGGTAAAGGGTTAAAAGAAAAGTTATTTCATATTGCATCAAACGAAAGTTACAGGAAACCGTGATGGCCCTTACACACCTGAGTGAACACCTTAAACACCAATAACTGAATATTCTCTGTAGCACCGTCGCTGAAACAGCTTGGCCTATTGAAGGCTTAACTTGTTACTTTTCACTTTCTTAAAAACGTGAATAGTAACTAGCCTTCAAAAACTAAAACTGCTGATAGTTTTCTGGGCAAACTTCACTACTTACCTAACAATTCAACATTGTAAATTACTCAATTAAATAGGAATTGAACCCACATGAATGAATTTTCTGATGACAATTTTATTCAGTTTTTGTTGGAAATGTAACAAATTGAAGTTAGTACAAGAGATTTGAAAAAATCAAATCTGGAGGCTGATTTGGGATCGATCTCGAAGCAGAGGTATGGTATCGAAATCGATTTAAATCTCAAATATTTGCAGGACACTACCATAAGGCCTTGAAAAGCCTTGAATATTCGCAACATAAAAATGCTGACGAAGCACGTAACTGCAACTATACAATATTATACACATGAATTCATCTAGGAATAGTGCTAGCTTGGACCCTAAGGCCATTACCCTCCCCTTGAAGGGAAGTTGGAGGAGAGGATAATTACTGAAGGGGCCTAGTTTGGACCAGTATCTACTGAGCCTTGAAAAATCCTTAAATTTGGATATTGCTGGGCCTTGAAAATTCTAAAAATGTCACGACAAGGCATTGAATTCAGCCAGTCCTTGCCTGCAGGAACAATGAAACATTAACCCTTTACCTAACAAAACGGCCCATCTACCCAAGTAATTTACAAATTGAGCAGTGAAAAAAAAATTATTTTTCAAAAACTTACAACAAAATCATGTGACCCCCTGGAACAAGCTCGTTCTGATGAGGGGGTCACATATTAAACATGGTTTTGGCAAAAATTGGGGAAAATCTGAAAGAAAAAATAACACAAATTTTGATATTGTGAGTATTGGGTAACTGGTCAAGTGCTAAAAGCCACTGTCAGAGCTTACAAAAAAGGAGGGAACCAAAGCAAAAGCCAACATTTTCCTTGCTCATGTTTCCTATTTTGTAAAACCGAAATAATATCTTGTTTATATAAATTTGTTCTATTACAAATTATTGAAGAGTGCCTGTGGGCACTCTCCAATAATTTGTAATAAAACAAATGTTGAACAACAAATTCAGACCAACAAAAATAAGCTAGTAAAGGGTTAAAACACGAAAATCAAAATTATTATCCAACACAACTTTCAGTGAACTGTGCCAAATTTGATAATCAGCAACTTATACAAAAACTGAAATATTCTATCGCTCTTGGGAGGGAACTTGTATAACAACCTTATTTGCTGGACCTGCAGAAACCACAAATTACCCATAGGAAAAACCCATCGATAAACCCAGCTGTGCTTTAGCAGAAATTTTCATGATGGTTGAGATATTGTACTGAAAAAAAAAATTAACTGATGAAGAGTTCAGTTGTATGTTACCAACGTAACGGTCAAAACTGGCCCAGCGCTATTCACAAAAAATGCCATTCAATTTTTATTATTTTTTTCATTTTGGTCTCAAAAACATAGCTTATGACCCATCACTGGAACGAGCTCGCCAGGCTCGTTCCAATGAGGGGGTCATAAGTTGATATAAAAAATGAAAAAAAAATTAAGTTATTCAAGAATTCTGTCTGCAAGTGTTGTCTACTTTTTGTGGCAGGTAAAGGGTTAATTAAAAAAAAAAAAACATTCAATTTCTTCTGGCATTGCTTATTTAAATTAAATCTGCTCGTTCCAATGAGGGGTCACATGAAATGGTTTTGTTGAATTTTTTGGAAAAATTTGAAAAAAATATTTCAAACAAAATTTTGGTATCGTGTTCACAGGGTGAAGGGTTAAAATCCTGGAGATTTTTATACATTTTTGCTACACTTTGAGAGTCTACATCTTGTGCAATTGTTTCTAGTCAAGTCTTGACTGCCAAAATAGGCAGCCAAAACTGCCAAGAGAGTTTATCAAAAGGCTGCATGTTGGGGCACCTGTTGCAGCAAAATGTGGCCAAAGTCGTAATTAAGCCCTAAACCCTTTACCTAACACAGTATTTTAAAAAAATAAATTAAATTTAACATTTTTGGTAGACAAATTTCACAAGTTTTCAATAAAAGCATACAAATATGGATATTATTAGAACCAGCTCGAAGTTAGGTAAAGGGTTAAGGGTTAAATAACAAGATATCGGTTTTGAATTAATTTCTTTTCTGTAGTCCTGGGAGGGTTAACAGGATTTCAAAGCCATGCATTATAAAATGCTCAGATTTGTTAATGCTCCAACCAGTGGCACCATTAATCCTTGTCTTCATGTTTTTCTTTTTTCCTTTTACCACCACAATTCATCTTTTTCCATGTGTCAGCAGTCTTCTTGTCTCCCTTTGTTACAGGACTAAAGTCTAAATCTTGTAAAATTGGAAGAATTGACAAAACATGTTGTCGATAACCCTGAAACAGAAATGTTTTATAGATTTTTCCATGCACTGACAAAATTTTAACCCCTCAACTAATGTTACAGCAATATCTGAAAGGCACAATTAGGCCACACAAAGTAGATCTTCTGTTTCTCAGGCCATTATTTGTGAAATTGCATGCGGGCGAGCGTTTTTTTATTTTATTTTTTATTTCAGTAATTACTTCTTAGCCATCAAAAGTTCATGTTCTTGGTTCAAGTTTTAGGCCTCATAATCTACAGAATAGCATGGGTGGTGGTGTATTTCATCCCTTGAGTGCAAGAAGGCTTTGCAATGCTAAAGCATTGCAAAGCCTTCTTGCACTCAAGGGACAAAATCATAAATTTTTTTAACTTGGGTAAAATATCAGAAATAAACCATTTAATTTTAATTTTTTTAAAGTTTAAATTGGTTATAAAAAGAGAGTATGCAGCAGCCAATAAGACCATGCGGGAGGGCCTGAGAAACAGATTTTTTATTTTTTTAGGCCATAGCAATATTTTATTTTATAACCAGAAAGTGTGACTAACCCAGTGAGGGCTAGCTACACTTTCTGTTTATAAAAAAAAAAAAAAACATTCATTGTTAAAGGAGTAACCAACCCTATGCGCTGAGACAAATAATGAAAATTGAATGTTAATTTTCGTGAATTGTACGAGCCGGTTTTGGCCATTACATTAAGTAAAAGATTAAAGAAAGTTCTACAATGCAAGTCCAGGTTTTTAACAACAGCAGATTGGATGTATAGGTTTAATCCCTATCACTCTGGTAGTGCAACAGAATTTTCTCCAATCGCTCCGTTTTTCTTGTTTAAAAATGAATTTAACCATTTAACCGTTTATTTTTCGAACTTAAATATTTTAAACATTATTGCCTCCATAACATAAAGCTTATTCTCTTACCTGCCAAATAATAGTGATGGCTGAATAATAGTGATGGTCAAGATATTTGACTGGAAATAATAATATTGATGGTATTTTCCCTCTATTCCTCAATGCCAAATAATAGTGATTGCTGGCAGTTTTTTCTCCCAAATTAATAATAGTGTCGACACTATCATTTGGCAGTTAAAAGTAACTCATCAATGATACATCAAAGGCTATATTTCCGCCTCTTTTGAGCATGTTAAAAAATGAGTTACTCTGTGTGGTGTGATGTACTAAATATCAATCTTTCGATTTTGAAAATGGGAGGCATGCTGTGTACCTGCTTGCTACCAAGCCAGCAGGGTAGCATCACTAAATTTACCCTCTGTGAACCTCAATCTGAATCAGGGTCTCAAAACTAAACAGAACGAGGTACCCAGAGGATACAATGGCCCACTGTATGGGATAGCATGATCAAATTCACCCTCTGGGGACATCATTCTGCAAATGTCAGATGCCTTATTTTCAAGCCTGCTCGCTGCCATTTGATGTGAAGCATGCTATTGTTGAGTCCCAGTGTCAGGAAAATTTTTCAAGAAAAAAAAATCAACGAACATCAGCACACAATTCACTTCACTGGTGAACAGTTAGTAGGATTCCAAAAACATTACCAGATTTTTCGTACAAGCTTTTCACAGCCATTATCCAATTTACGACACATCTATTAATGCAAAACACGGATTTCCACTGTTCTGCCTGTACGATAAAAAAAAAAGTTGAATCGCACATGTGGTGATACAAAACACATGCGATTTCATTTCCAGCATAAACAGAGAAGGAACCTGTCTGAATAAATCACGTCATCGTAGATCAAATGCTCAATGAGCTTGTTCCAATGAGGGGTCACATGATATGGTTTTGTTGAAATGTTTTGAAAAATTACATTTTTTCAACTGCTCAATTTGCATATTACGCGGGCGGATGCAGGCGATTCGTTAGGTAAAGGGTTAACCACATGACCAGTTCTCTCGCGTTTTCCCCCATACATGTATTCCAATAATGCCATTATTAATGGCAATACTGACCGACCTGACATAAATTGATCGATGGCCATACTTGAAGTCCTGTTCGAGCCACTCAAAACACTTTTTTCTCCAGCCACATTTTTATCTCAAAAGACACACTTACCTGGCATTTTGTATATTCAACTTGTGTGAAACAAGACTTGGAAACTGAAGTACACAGTCACTGAGAAGACCCAATAGTATCAGATGAAATACATGACTGGATATAACAAAGCACAAATTTGGACTGGTTTTTCAGAACTTTCAAGGACTGGGCTAACAAAATATCCATTTTTCCAAGACTTTCCAGGCCTAAAATTTTATAATGCCAAATTCCAAGACTTTCATGATTCCAGGACCCACGTGCACAACTTGACTGAATGGTTCAGTCTGCATAGAAAATGGGACAACTGTTTTATTTGATTCATAGAAATTTCCATAAATTCTGGTTAAACAATGTTGCAAATCCGGTTAACCATTTACCCAACGCAGACGATTTCAAAATTCATTATTTTAAATATCATTTTTTTAAATTTTTTAAACAAATTTCAACAAAACCATACCATGTGACCCCCCTTTGGAACGAGTTCGACGAGCTCGTTCCAAAGAGGGGTTACATGATATGGTTTTGTTGAAATTTTTCGAAAAATAATATTTTTTCAGCAGCTGTATTTGCATATTACGCGGGCGGATGCAGGCGATTCGTTGGGTAAAGGGTTAAACAATGTTGCACTGTTTGAGTGAAGTTGAATAAAATGAAAATGTTTTCATATTTTGATGCAATTACATTGTCACTGGTACATTTGTGATGTCCATACTGACTAGATTGTTTGAATGTTGTGACTGTGTGCAACTGGACTATTTGCAACAACAAATTTCCAACTATACACTGTGCTTTAACACTAAAATAGGATGCGAGACGAGCAGAAAAGAATTTTAATCAATTTTAGTTGACATGTTAACAATCCTGGAAATAAACAGACTTACATCTGCAGAATGAGGTCCACAGAGGATGAATTTGGTGATGCTACCCTGCACAGCAGAGTGTTTTTATGCTGTTATAGATAATTAAAAATAATTTTTACGAGGAGAATATATGGCGCTGCGACTAAGTAACAATCCAGTCCCTTCATTCTGTATATGTAGTTGAATTAATATCTCTTCACATACTCAGGGCTTATATTTCGACGAGAATCCGAGAATCGATTCACACAATAAAACCGGCGAGAATCCATGTAGATTCTCGCTGCACCTCTGCTAGGATTCACATGAAAAGAATTGAGTCAATTTAACCCTTTATCTAACACAATGGCCACAAATTAACCAACAGAAGGCTAACATGACCTGAAGTATCCTGACACTTTGTCAACAAAAATGCACAAATATGGCTGTCAATGGAACCCGCTCATTGAGCCGGTTCCAACGACAGCCATATTTGTAAGATTTTATTGGTAAATATTTTTCATTTAATTATTTTATCATTTATTTTTTATTGTTTAAAAGTTATCAAATTTAGTTTTAAAAATTAAAAAGGTGTGCTGGGTAAAAGGTTAACATGTGTTATCAGTATTCAACAGTTGTTGAACCAGGGTGGCGTCATGGGATCCTGGGACACTCATAGTAGGTATGGATTCTCGCAACCATTTTCACGAGAATCCAAATGGATTCTCACAAATTTAGACGAAATATAAGCCCTGCATACTTGTGCACAATGGCTAATCGTGACCGTATCTATTTACATCATTACATGTATCCAGTAGAGGTAAGGAATGATGTTAATAATCTCCATATACGACAAAAGAACTGTGGGGCACACTGTTTTTCTACAGTAATTGAGTTATGCTAACAGGGCAGTTTGATTCTGATAGGGACAAAAAGTGCACTTACTTGGCATGCTCTTACATCAAAATAAGGCACAATAATATGACAGGACTTCTAGTTTCAACTGTACTTCAACTCCTCCATGCTCAAAATTGTCTGACATGATCTGACCCTGCTTATTGGAAGTGTAATTAAGCCACTATATATAAATGAATTATGTTCATTACCTTCTCAATTTCTACAGGATTTCCATGAAGAGTGAGTTTTCTTAGTTTTTTTAAACCAGACAGTTTTTCTATCTCTTTCAGGCTAGCTATTTCGTTTCCATGGAGATAAAGTATCTGTAGATTTTCACACTGGCAGATTGACTGAAAAAAATAATTCAATTCTTTTGAAAAAGGATCTGTTAAATTTTTAATTTATGATTTTTTAACCCTTTACCCAACGCAGACGATTTCAAAATTCATTATTTTAAATATCATATTTAAAATTTTTTCGAAAAATTTCAACAAAACCATATCATGTGACCCCTCTTTGGAACGAGCTCGTTCCAAAGAGGGGTCACATGATATGGCTTTGTTGAAATTTTTCAAAATATAATATTTTTTCAGCTGCTGAATTTGCATATTACGCAGGCAGATGTGGGCGATTCATTGGGTAAAGGGTTAAGGAAGAGAAATGCAAAGAATAATACAGTGAAATCTCATTAACCCTTTACCCAACGCAGACGATATCAAAATTTATTATTTTAAATATCATTTTTTCAAATTTTTCAAAAAAATTAACGAAACCATGTCATGTGACCCCTCGTTGAAACGAGCCCGACGAGCTCGTTCCAACGAGGGGTTACATAAAATGGTTTTGTTGAAATTTTTTGAAAAATAATATTTTTTCAACTGCCGAATTTGCATATTACGCCGGCGGATGCGGGCGATTTGTTGGGTAAAGGGTAAAATAAAAATAATCATTACTCAATTAATAAGATTCAGGCCTAAAAAAGTTAAAAAATCTGTTTCTCAGGCCCTCCCACATGGTGACGAGCTCGTTCCAAAGAAGGGTCACATGATATGGTTTTATTGAAATTTTTCGAAATATAATATTTTTTCAGCTGCTGAATTTGCATATTACGTGGGCGGATGTGGGCGATTCGTTGGGTAAAAGGTTAAGGAAGAGAAATGCAAAGAATAATACAGTGAAATCCCATTAAATAAAAATAATCATTACTCAGTTAACAAGAATTAGGCTAAAAAAGTTAAAAATCTGTTTCTCAGGCCCTCCCACATGGTCCTTTTGGTTGTCACATGCTCTCATTTAATAACCAATGTAAACTTAAAAAAATTAAAATTAAATGGTTTATGTCTGATATTTTACCCAAGTTAATAAAATTGATAAATTTGTCCCTGGAGTGCAATGCTTTAACACCTTGTTGCACTCAAGGGATGAAATACACCACCACCCATGCTATTCTGTAGATTATGAGGCCCAAAACATATTACAAACCAAGAACATGAACTTTTGATGGCGAAGATATAATTACAAAAATATAATTAAAAACACGTCTGCCCACATGCAATTTTACAAAAAATGGCCTGAGAAAGATCTATTTTGTGGGGCCTAATTCATGAATTACTTTTTTGTCTCAAAAGCATAGTTTATGATACCTCATTAGAACAAGCTCAACTTTTGTACCCTAGTGTATTCAATTAGATGGCTTGGGAAGATTTTATGTTAGGAATTGGGAAAAATCCTACCTAGATTGCATTGGAATGGGGTAGAGCTGGTCGATTTGACCGAACCGAAACTCGTTTTTTAGTGGGAACCGAAACCGAACCGAAAAGAGATTAAAAACCGTATATTTTTGGTTTTGTTGAACTTTTGAATATTCATATTTAGCACGCCATAGATTTTGTATAATCAACAAAATGTCAGCTAAATCGCATGGTAGCATATCAATAAAAAACGACGATAGAAATGCCAAATGCCAATTATGCAATAAGTCAGTCATCGCCCAGTACGTAAATGCCTCCAACCTACGTCGCCACATACAGAATCATCATGCCGATGAGTACAACAGTGTTATTGAAAAAGAACGGACTGTGACACCTGCAAAGTATCAATTCGCTCAAAGCTTAGTTGATGTTGGGGAACCCCTTTTGCTGCGAAGGTGTTAAATTAATATTAATAAAACATTAGCTGCACATACCTGTCCTACAAAATGTCAATCGAAAATATGAATAGAATGAAAGTAAAAATCCAAAATACACTTATACATGCAAAACGCACGTGGCTGGGTTGTTTTTTGAAGTAATGGGAATTCTCAGAATTCAGTGACTCTCCGACAATTATTATTCAATGCAAACTGAAAAGAAGAATGGACATGGAAATCAGGTCAGGTGACGAACTTGTCGGTAATTTGCATGACCTCTTCAGTGCTTTGTAAATGAATGATTCTGGGATTTAGTGTTTGCTCCTTTGGGGTACAAATGTCAACTTGTCAGGTCAGTTAGGTTGTGAAATGGGTATCTGTTTTACTGAAAGTAAATGGTGTATTCTGAAGTTCGCAGCTTCTTGAAATTGGGTGGTTGCTTTCTGAAATTCTGACCTGTTTCACTTATTTTCATGTCAGACAACACGTCTATGCTGTGAATGGAAATGAAAAACAAATCTGACAGGACGGTGGAATCATAAAGTTTCCGTCTCAAACGGCATCTTTGTGACTAAATGTTTGTGCCCCCACCCCCTCCTTTCCCCCTTCGACACACACTACCGACTCCCACATCTAAGCCCTTAGGCTTGAATGACTTTTTATGAAGGAGTATGCAGATTGCAGATATAATTTTTTGTTCATTAAATTTATAGGAAACAATGGCAATACAGTTTTTCTTCATTTCAATTTCACTTGCTTGTTATTTAACATGTTTTAGTACTATCCTGTCCCAGTTTAACACATAAGATATGGAAAATGGGTATTGTGTTACAAAAACCGAAACCGATTTTTTTCATCCAAGACCGAACCAAAACCAAACCGATATAATCTATCTAAATCCTTCAAAATGTATTTTGGAGCAAGGAAAAAAAATTGCCTAATTTGTGCCGGGGAAGGGAAGGGCTAATAGGAGTCAATTTATTTCTGCATGTAGTCACTCTTAACCCTTCAAAATGCATTTTGGAGCAAAGAAAAAAACTCCCAACAATTTTCATTGGATAATGGTGGTCATCAAACTTGAGTTCGACATTGTTCCCAAAGAGTTCTATACCCCCAAAAATTGATATTTGTTTACTGATGTTTAAGTTACTCCATAAACAAGCATTACACGATATTTTTTAACAAAGGGCAACAACTCTCATAATTTGCATCTAATATCGCTGGTCACTGAAGTTGATGTAGACATTGTTGCAAGAGACATACAGTGAAACCTGTTTTGAGAGACCACCTTTCTTCAAATCAAACTCTTTTTGCGTTCTGAAGGTGCACACGGACATTGTGGGGCAAGCCCCTTTCGACCCTCTTTAACTGAAGAATGAATTTTGGCATCATATCCGGACACGTCAAAGGAAGGAAGTGTGAGGGGTTCAGTGGCGCTTGTTCCAGTTCTGCTTCTTCTGGCAGGAGGTGGCTGGGAAGGAGAAGGCATGGCAGTTGTTGTTTTTGAGGTTTTCCATTGCAGCCACTTGTGGAAGTAGCAGTTGCGGACCTTGGCTGCTTCCTTTTTTGTCAGGTTTGTTTAGAAGAAAGTCGTATGCTCCATCAGCCCATCCTTTCTGAGTTTTCAGGTATTCCCACAAGTTATCCGAGGTACCATTAAAATCCAGCTGGAGTTTGCCAAAGTGCTCAATGGCGAGTTTGTCAAGGCTTTCTTTGTACGTTACCAGGGTCATGTCTTCCACCTTCACAGTTTCATACTTGGGAGTCAGAGGTCGAACCGGATTTGTGGTCCGAATGGTGGAGGTTGATTGAAGATCCAGGTACAGATTGGATGACTTCCATCTTCTCTGCCTCCATCTCCTGCTTCTCCTCCCCCTCTGACCTCTTTGGTGTTGAGGTATGGTCTGGGATTGGTGATGCAAGTTTTGGAGGTGAGTCGACAGTTGTCACCCTCTCCATCTCCTGTTTCCCAGTCTCAGCCCTTTTCCTTTCGAGCCACGCTTCCATTCGCCTGCCATCTCGGTGTTTGGTTGACGGGGATTTCTTCTTCTTTCTCTGTTCTTTTGTCTCTGCGCCGCTGGCTCTTGTAGTGTCGGTGGTGGTTGATGGACTGATGGACAGACAGACAGACAGAGCTATACGTTATATCCCTCCCTTGCGAGGGTATAATAATATTTGGAACTGAATATTTTCATTTCTTGCCTCAAAAACACAGCTAATGATCCTCCTGGGAACAAGCTCAATGAGGTCGTTCCAATGAGGTTCAGAAGTTATGTTTTAGGGGAAAAAATTGAACAAATGCTTTGCATCAGAGATGCTGTGGTCATGTTGTAGTGGCTCTAAAGGAATCTGTGTTGTCACCTGAAACCAGGCATGAAAATAAGCAGTCTGACATTTGCAGAATGAGGTCCCCAGAGGGTGAATTTGATGATGCTATCCCATACAGGGGGCCAAGTTATCCTCTGGGTACCTCCTTCTGTTTAGTTTTGAGACTCCGATTCAGATTGAGGTTCACAGAGGGTAAATTTAGTGATGCTACCCTGCTGTGCAGGGTAGCATCACTAAATTCACCCTTTGGGGACCTCATTTTGCAGATGACAGTCAGCTTATTTTCTGGATTGCCTGAAACTACTGAAACTGGGAGACAAATTTGATAAAAATCATTCATTAACCCTTTACCCAACGCAGACGATTTCAAAATTTATTATTTTAAATATAATTTTTTCAATTTTTTCAAACATTTTCAACAAAACCATATCATGTGACCCCTCTTTGGAACGAGCTCGACGAGCTCATTCCAAAGAGAAGTCACATGATATGGTTTTGTTGAAATGTTTCGAAAAATAATATTTTTTCAGCTGCTAAATCTGCATATTACGCGGACGGATGCAGGTGATTCGTTGGGTAAATGGTTAAAGTTATCATGCTGACACCGCCCGGAAGACGGAAATTCAGAACTAGTTTTCGAACTCATGCAAGACATTCTCAAGTAGAACCCACGATCAAAGCTGGCAAAAATCAGATAACATTTGTTCAAGTTATCATACTGATAATGCCTGGAAGTGAGAAATTCAAACAAGAACACAACCTAAGGGACCTAACTCATGAAAAATGAAAAAAAAAGTTGAAGCAGGACTCGTTTTCGAAACTCATCCAAGATATTCTTGAGTACAACTCACAGACCAAATCTGGTGAAAGTCGGATAATGTTTGTCTTCATGAAAACATAGAACAAATGGTTCATACAACTCAACCAAAAACACTCAAATCTGAATGACACTTTTTGAGAATACTATAGTGTTGTCAAGTTTGGGTCGCTATGTCAGGTAAATATTGGAAATTTAAAATTATTTCTATATTTATCTTACCTACCACAGGCCCAGACCAGCTGGCTACTCTATTCGCCGGAAACAGGCCAGATGCTTAAATACTGAACGCACCAACCCCCCAGAATTAAGCCAACATTACAAAAAAAAAATCAAGAGTCCTTATGGCACTCCATAGATGCTTCTGTGCATGTGCTGAGCTCCAGGAAGTGACCTCCATTCCCACCAATAAACATTACAGTGGCTAAGGAGAAGAGCTGTAAGCAGGCTCCCATAGTTAAGCCTAGGAAAAGGTCTTTAAAAGAGATCAGAGATAAATATGGCAGTCTACATCTGTCACCATAGATGACACTGTCAATGACACTGTAGCTTAACTTGTGTGTTGTGTTTGATGAAAAGGATAATGTTCAATGTTTATGAAAGGATTATGAAATAAGACAAGAATTGTGATAATTGGGAATATGTTCATTTCTGTTCCCTGTATGCTATGTTTTTGATAAAAATAATAAGAGGTGTACACTGTACCAAAGAGCTGAGGGGTGGGTTAATATGACCTCACAGTTAATGTATGTGGCCCTCACAATTCACGTATATCAACGAAAGTTTCCAAGTTACAGTGAAATTATTCCAAAACAAGTCATCCTATCAAGTTACATTGAAATCCCTTCATAAATATGGCCAGTAGCCTGTGCTAAAGGTTTTCGGGCTTCGGGCCCCTGCAGCCGTCAGTTTCCCAATTGCGTCCAAAGGGGACGTTCTCATCTAGACATTACATGAAGTCAACCTACCAAGTTACAATGAAATCCCTTCATAATTATGACCTGTAGACTGTTCTAAAGGTTTTCGGGCTTCGGGCCCCTGTGGCTGTCACAGTTGCCCAATCGTGTCCAAAAGGGGACATTCTCATCTAGACAATATATGAAGTCAAACCTACCAAGTTACAATGAAATCCCTTCATAAATATGACCTGTAGACTGTGCTAAAGGTGTTTGGGCTTTCGGGCTCGGGCAGCCATAATGTTTGAATGATCGCAACCAAAAGGGGAATTCTCATCTGGGCATCATCTGGAGTGATCCTATGAAGTTACAATGAAATCCCTTCATAAATATGACCCGTAGACTGTGCTCAAGATTTTCGAGCTTCGGGCACCTGTAGCCATCACAGTTGACCAATCACGACCAAAAGGGGATGTCATCATCTAGGCATTATATGGAGTCAACCTAACAAGTTGCACTGAAATCCTTCCATAAATACAACCCATAGACTATGCTAAAGGTCTTTGGGCTCGGGCAGCCATAAAGGCTGAATGATCGCGACCAAAAGGGGATGTTCTCATCTAGACATTATTTGGAGTCATCCTACCAAGCTACAATGAAATCCCTTCATAATTATAACCTGTAGACTGTTCTAAAGGTTTTTGAGCTTTGGGCCCCTGTAGCCGCCACAGTTGCCCAATCGTGTCCAAAAGGGGACGTTCTCATCTAGACATTATATGAAGTCAACCTACCAAGTTACAATGAAATCCCTTCATAAATATGACCTGTAGACTGTGCTAAAGGTTTTCGGGCTTCGGGCTCGGGCAGCCATCATGTCTGAATGATCGCAACCAAAGGGGACAATTTCATCTGGGCATCATCTGGAGTGATCCTGCGAAGTTACAATGAGATCCCTTCATAAATATGACCTGTAGACTGTGCTCCAGGTTTTCGGGCTTCGGGCACCTGTAGCCATCACAGTTGACCAATCACGACCAAAAGGGGATGTCATCATCTAGGCATTATATGGAGTAAACCTAACAGGTTAGAATGAAATCCTTCTATGAATATGACCTTTTGCCTATGCTAAAGGTTTTTGGGCTCGGGCACCCATCAAGGCTGAATGATCACATCCAAAATGGGACATTCTCATCTAGACATTATTTGGAGTCATCCTACCAAGTTACAATGAAATCCCTTCATAAGTATGACCTGTAGACTGTGCTAAAGGTTTTCGGGTGTCGGGCCCCTGCAGCCGTCACAGTTGCCCAATCATGTCCAAAAGGGGACGTTCTCATCTAGACATTATAAGTCAACCTACCAAGTTGCAATGAAATCCCTTCATAAATATGACCTGCAGGCTGTTCTAAAGGTTTTGGGCTTCGGGCCCCTGTAGCTGGCACAGTTGCCCAATCGTGTCCAAAAGGAGACATTCTCATCTAGACAATATATGAAGTCAAACCTACCAAGTTACAATGAAATCCCTTCATAAATTTATATGACCTGTAGACTGTGTTAAAGGTATTTGGGCTTTGGGCTCGGGCAGCCATAATGGTTGAATGATCGCAACCAAAAGGGGAATTCTCATCTGGGCATCATCTGGAGTGATCCTATGAAGTTACAATGAAATCCCTTCATAAATATGACCCGTAGACTGTGCTCAAGATTTTTGGGCTTCGGGCACCTGTAGCCATCACAGTTGACCAATCACGACCAAAAGAGGATGTCATCATCTAGGCATTATATGGAGTCAACCTAACAAGTTGCACTGAAATCCTTCCATAAATACGACCTATAGACTATGATAAAGGTCTTTGGGCTTGGGCAGCCATAAAGGCTGAATGATCGCGACCAAAAGGGGATGTTCTCATCTAGACATTATTTGGAGTCATCCTACCAAGCTACAATGAAATCCCTTCATAATTATAACCTGTAGACTGTTCTAAAGGTTTTCGAGCTTTGGGCCCCTGTAGTCGCCACAGTTGCCCAATCGTGTCCAAAAGGGGACATTCTCATCTAGACATCATATGAAGTCAACCTACCAAGTTACAATGAAATCCCTTCATAAATATGACCTGTAGACTGTGCTAAAGGTTTTCGGGCTTCGGGCTCGGGCAGCCATCATGGCTGAATGATCGCAACCAAAGGGGACAATTTCATCTGGGCATCATCTGGAGTGACCCTGCGAAGTTACAATGAAATCCCTTCATAAATACGACCTGTAGACTGTGCTCCAGGTTTTCGGGCTTCGGGCACCTGTAGCCATCACAGTTGACCAATCACGACCAAAAGGGGATGTCATCATCTAGGCATTATATGGAGTAAACCTAACAGGTTAGAATGAAATCCTTCTATGAATATGACCTTTTGCCTATGCTAAAGGTTTTTGGGCTCGGGCACCCATCAAGGCTGAATGATCACATCCAAAATGGGACGTTCTCATCTAGACATTATTTGGAGTCATCCTACCAAGTTACAATGAAATCCCTTCATAAGTATGACCTGTAGACTGTGCTAAAGGTTTTCGGGTGTCGGGCCCCTGCAGCCGTCACAGTTGCCCAATCATGTCCAAAAGGGGACGTTCTCATCTAGACATTATAAGTCAACCTACCAAGTTGCAATGAAATCCCTTCATAAATATGACCTGTAGACTGTTCTAAAGGTTTTCGGGCTTCGGGCCCCTGTAGCTGTCACAGTTGCCCAATCGTGTCCAAAAGGGGACATTCTCATCTAGACAATATATGAAGTCAAACCTACCAAGTTACAATGAAATCCCTTCATAAATATGACCTGTAGACTGTGATAAAGGTATTTGGGCTTTGGGCTCGGGCAGCCATAATGGCTGAATGATCGCAACCAAAAGGGGAATTCTCATCTGGGCATCATCTGGAGTGATCCTATGAAGTTACAATGAAATCCCTTCATAAATATGACCTGTAGACTGTGCTCAAGATTTTCGGGCTTCGGGCACCTGCAGCCATCACAGTTGACCAATCACGACCAAAAAAGGATGTCATCATCTAGGCATTATATGAAGTCAACCTAACAAGTTGCACTGAAATCCTTCCATAAATACAACCTATAGACTATGCTAAAGGTCTTTGGGCTCGGGCAGCCATAAAGGCTGAATGATCGCGACCAAAAGGGGATGTTCTCATCTAGACATTATTTGGAGTCATCCTACCAAGCTACAATGAAATCCCTTCATAATTATAACCTGTAGACTGTTCTAAAGGTTTTAGAGTTTTGGGCCCCTGTAGCCGCCACAGTTGCCCAATCGTGTCCAAAAGGGGACGTTCTCATCTAGACATTATATGAAGTCAACCTTCCAAGTTACAATGAAATCCCTTCAAAAATATGACCTGTAGACTATGCTAAAGGTTTTCGGGCTTCGGGCTCGGGCAGCCATCATGTCTGAATGATCGCAACCAAAGGGGAAAATTTCATCTGGGCATCATCTGGAGTGACCCTGCGAAGTTACAGTGAAATCCCTTCATAAATATGACCTGTAGACTGTGCTCCAGGTTTTCGGGCTTCGAGCACCTGTAGCCATCACAGTTGACCAATCACGACCAAAAGGGGATGTCATCATCTAGGCATTATATGGAGTCAACCTAACAGGTTAGAATGAAATCCTTCTATAAATATGACCTTTTGCTATGCTAAAGGTTTTTGGGCTCTGGCACCCATCAAGGCTGAATGATCACATCCAAAATGGGACGTTCTCATCTAGACATTATTTGGAGTCATCCTACCAAGTTACAAGGAAATCCCTTCATAAGTATGACCTGTAGACTGTGCTAAAGGTTTTCGGGCGTCGGGCCCCTTTAGCCGTCACAGTTGCCCAATCATGTCCAAAAGGGGACGTTCTCATCTAGACATTATAAGTCAACCTACCAAGTTGCAATGAAATCCCTTCATAAATATGACCTGTAGACTGTGCTAAAGGTTTTTGGGCTTCGGGCTCGGGCAGCCATCATGGTTGAATGATCGCAACCAAAGGGGACAATCTCATCTGGGCATCATTTGGAGTGATCCTACGAAGTTACAATGAAATCCCTTCATGAATATGACCTGTAGACTGTGCTCAAGGTTTTCGGGCTTCAGGCACTTGTAGCCATCACAGCTGACCCAATTACGACCAAAAGGGGATGTCATCATCTAGGCATTATATGGAGTCAACCCAACAGGTTACAATGAAATCCTTCCATAAATATGACCTTTTGCCTAGCTAAAGGTTTTTGGGCTCGGGCACCATCAAGGCTGAATGATCACAACCAAAATGGGACGTTCTCATCTAGACATTATTTGGAGTCATTCTACCAAGTTACAATGAAATCCCTTCATAAATATGACCTCTAGACTGTGCTAAAGGTTTTCGGGCTTCGGACCCCTGTAGACGTCACAGTTGCCCAATCACATCCAAAAGGGGGCTTTCTCATCTAGACATTATATGAAGTCAACCCACCAAGTTACAATGAAATTCCTCAATAAATATGACCTGCACACTGTGCTAAAGGTTTTCGGGTTTTGGGCTCGGGCAGTCGACACGGTTGGCAGATCATGCCCAAATGGGGAAATTCTCATCTAGACATCATAAGGAGTCATACCACCAAGTTACAATGAAATCCCTCCACATTAAACATGACCTGCGAACTATGCTAAAAGTTTTTGGGTTTCGGGCTTGGGCAGCCATCACGGTTGATAGATCATGCCCAAAAGGGGACATTCTCATCTAGGCATTATACAGAGGCATCCTACCATGTTACAATGAAATCCCTTCATAAATACGACCCTGTAGACTGTGCTAATGTTTTCGGGTTTTGGGCTCGGGCAGCCATACCGGTTGCATGATCGTGACCAAAAGGGGACGTGCTCATCTAGACATGACCCCAAACCTGCGTATGAAATTTTGTGACGATCAGACAAGAACTACGGGGTGTAGCCCCTAACAGACTTCCACACGCGTGATGGCAATAGCTTATCTTGACTATGTCAAGTTAAGCTAATCATCTGGTCAGTGATTTCTAGCCAAGTCTTGGCTGGCTGTTAAGCCAGCCAAGGCTTGACTAGAAATCACTGCTAAGCAAGGCATGTACAGGTCATAGTATATTGAGAATTCATTTCAACTGCCCAGGCCATTAAGGCATACAAAACTAAAAAAGAAAATCAGTCACTTCTTTCATGAAAATGAACACTTCAACTGCAATCAATCCTCAATAAGGCCTTATAAATAGCAAATGTAGGGGAACTGAAAATACTAATGGTTTCGGTCTTCAAAGATTGGTTTGGTTCGGTTTTTCGGTATCCCCATGATATCGGTATATTGCCCAACTCTACCGCTTGTAAAACCATGCATTTCCCAAATTGCAATAATTTAGATTGAGGGATCTAAAATATAAATGCATACAATATAATATAAATAAGACAATTTATAAATATTAAGATTACAAATTATGAGGTACATGTATTGTATGGAATGCGCTCATGACTCCTAAATTATATACAAATGTACAAAAGCAAGTATCCATCGGATCTCTAGAGTAGCTAGCTGGTCTGGGCTAGTGATAATTGTAAATAAATATAATACTCACAGGATCCACTGTAGTAATTTCATTGAAAGAGAAATCAATCCATCCAATGTTGCAGGGAATGTCAAAAAGTGAGTCTATGACTTCAGGTAAGCCACACATATCAGTCAGCTTGTTATTGTTTAACCGCAGACATCGACTTGCCGACTTTCCACTTTCCGTTATCACAGGCTTGATTTTTCTTGGTGAATTTATTCGTGGTTCCTCATCACTGATTTCTACAGAAGTAAAGAAAAAGCCAAGATAAGGCACAAAAATCCTGGCAAAACCAAGTTAAGGCATAATTTCTCAGCAAAAAGAATTAGAGTTCAGTCCTCAGATTTTCAAATCCACATAGGAGATTTATGTTGAATGAAAACATATTTGGTTGGTAGGTGTATTGAAGTGTCAGGCCATAGAATTCCAGGCAAATCCACAAATCAATTTGCATAAATATTCGCGTGGAGAAAATCACAGGAGTCTACATAGATTCGTGTTAGTATTTCTTTAGATTTGTGGCTGAAAATGGCCATCAACAGGGCTTATATTTCGACAAGAATCCATTCACGCCAAGACTCCCGCAACAACGCCGGCGAGAATCCAGGTAGAGTCTCGCTGCACCTCTGCTAGGATTCGTGTGAAAAGAATGGAGTCAAATTAACCCTTTACCTAACACAGCAGCAGCAAATTATCAATACAAGTCTACAGTACGTGACAAGTGGATTACGTCTCCAACACCCAGCCCCGCGGGTTTACTGACGTTTCGTACACAAGACGTTTTGTACACCCGACGATTCGTACACAAATAAGACGTTTCGTACACAAAAAATTGGACGTTTCGTACACGAAGTGAGCGTTCGTACACGTGCTTAATTATCTGTTTTAGACCTTGTATTAAAAATTATTTATTATTTTTCTTACATTAAATTAATATTTTTACATTTATGAATATCTCCTGTGAATATTAATGTAAAATTATTCCTGTTTTTATAGATACTGTTGGTGTTTAATTGCATGTTGAATAGGTTAATTTTCCTTGATTTCTTTGATTTATTGTTTGATTTACTGTTTGATTTTACTGATGAGTGACGTGTTTGAATATTACCGGGATGTTTTTAGGTTATTTTGTTTGTACATGCAATGACTAATCTAGTCAGCGGTAAATTGCAAAGAGTCTGACAAGCTTTCACTGGAGTCTACAAGTGACCTTTGACTTGGAAAAACAACAAGCGCGGTGTCCTGTCAATCTGAATTTCAAAGATAGTGCTAGTCTATAGTCTCTGGTTCCATAATGTACAGTCTCCTTGGTGTCATTTAATGGAAAGTCCAAGGATTCCCAGGAAATGGAACCAGAGACTAGTACTATCTTTGAAGGGCAAATATCGATAAATTTTTATTGCGTTTTTATGACAACTTATCTCCAGGGATACTGTACATTTTCGGCGAATCACCTCATTGCATTTATGCTAAACTGATTTTATTTTATCGATATTTGCCCTTTATTTGTCCCATAATGCACTGAGGTGATTCGCCGAAAATGTACAGTATCGCCTGATATAAGTTGTCATAAAAACGCAATAAAATTTTATCGATATCAAAGATAGCAATACATTTTATATTGATGTAATACAAAAAAATCACACGCAGAATACAACAAACACATAAAAACAAAACATGTTATTTTTGTTTAATGAATTTATTTTAATTAAGTATGTATGAGATTTCAACTAAAATCACCACGTATTTATTGGAAAATACAAATTATTTCATGCAAGAAAATAGTCTTCTTTCTTTCTTTTAAACCCAAAATCTGAAATTAGAAGGAAAAAAAGTGAGATATAAGAGAAATGCGGAAATTGAAATCTGAGTACGGAAACGTCCAGGCTTTTTGTGTACGAAACGTCCTAAATTGGCCGTGTACAAAACGCCCGTGTACGAAACGTCCAGCACCCAGCTCCGCGATAGGTGGAAAACGCAAATTTGACCCGGTTTGAACACGGGCGGTGGCGATAATTGGCCACTGGGATTTACTGAACAGAGGATTAAGTCGACTGTTGATCGAACAGTAGCTGGTGTAATTTAGTAGAGGAGGTGCGTTAATACAAGCTAATTGTTCTGACGCGGTGCTCAACCGGGGTTACATCTACATGTACACAACAGTGTTGACGAAACCCGCCCGATTAAGTTTTAGTTGACAGAAATAAACGTATCAAACTGATCGTGGTTTTTTTTTTTGTTATTGTTGTATTATCATTTTAGTTTGCATCATATTTTTTTTACATCATGAAGTATGTCAATGAAAACGCACGGCCACATTCCTGTATGAAAGTTTTAATTCATAAAAGATAAATTTTTAATATTTATGAGAACAGATGTCATGAAAAATAAACTGCAGAAGGCCAGGAAAAAGACGACAGAGTGCATTAATTTTTCTTGAACGATAAATGCCCCCAAACTAAACGGAAAATATGGCGCCTGGCCCGTTGAGAAAACATGGCAGGTTTAAATGTTTCAGCATGAAACCACGTGGTCGAATTGATTCTCCGACGCACAAAAAAAAACATCCCAAGTTCAATCTAAAAAGAGCCCGTATTAATTAATAATCGGCACTTTACTGCTACATGTCGCTTCAATAAAAAAATACAAGATACAGACAGAAAACAACAAACCGCATAGAACTTTAGAAGAACATTCCAGAAAAGTCATGACTCCACATCACGGACTATACGGATGAAATCGAAATTTTCCCCCATTGAAACCATGCCTTCTCTTCATCACAGATTAAGAAGGCATGTCCGAACATGATAAACACTGACGTTAATTCCAAAATAAGGCTTAATTCTGTTGTTTTTTCTCCAAGGTCCTAAATGGAATATCAAGTTTCAGCAGGGAAGAAAGTGATGAGTGCTATGATCATTGGTACTTTTTTAATAAAAACATAGCGCCCTTCCACGCTTTTCTTACCGACAACAGTTCTCATATCAAAGCCCACCGTCTAACAGGGGAGTGTTTTCAAAGAAATGTATTTTGAACTCACAACAGTGGCGTAGCCCCCCCCCCCCCCCATTTTAGTGCACCCCATTCTGTATGCTCCTTTGATATATTACACTTACCCCCCCCCCCCCCCCCCCCCCCACCCCACCCCTTCCTCACCAACTTTGATGTCTTTGCTACTCGCCTGGCTCATAGGCCTCCCTATATGTATACAAGTTTCCCTGGAATGAGTCCATGAACTGAAGTTTCGCAGTGTTTTGTTTAATAAAAACAAACCGCCCTTCTGCGCCGATCTTACCGACAACAGTTCATATCAAAGCCCTTCCACGCCGATCTTGCCGACAACAGTTCATATCAAAGTTCACCGCCTGACAGGGGAGTACTTTCAAAGAAATGTATTTCGAATTCTCAACAGTGGCGTAGCCCCCTCCCCCCTCCCCAATTTTAGCGCACCCCATTCTGTTTGCTCCCTAGATATATTATACATGCCCCCCACCCCACCACCACCAACTTTGATATCTTTGGCACTCACCTGTCTCATAGGCCTGCCTACATGTATACAAGTTAACCTGGAATGAGTCCATTATTTATTATTTATTTATTTATTGATGTTTAAGGTCACATATTTATGCACAATGGCTAATCATGACCGTGACAGTTTTACGGGTGGAGGAAGCCGGAGAACCCGGAGAGAACCACCGAGCAACGACGAGCAGCTGCCAGCTCTCCAGCATCGGAACTCCGCACTGCAGCACAGGCAGGGTTAGATTGGTTGAAGACATGCGTACCATCGACGTGCTGTACGCATTAGTACATGGCGTCATCGTGCCCCCACGAAATGAGTCCATAAACTGAAGTTCGGGTGGCGGTGGGGGGGGGGGGGGGGGGGGGGCTGGGGCTACGCCACTGTTGAGAGTTCGAAATACATTTCTTTGAAAGTGGGGGAGGGGGCAAGTATTTATATCTAGGGAGCATATAGAATGGGGGGAGGGGAGGGGGGCGGGGCTATGCCACAGTTGTGAGTTCGAAATACATTTCTTTGAAAGTACTCCCCGTCGCATAAATTGAATGGACTTATTGATGGGTTAAAGCACTATAAATTACGGAGACGTGTATAACAGGCCTCAGTTACGATTGAGGGTTATAAGTACTTCTACCGAAATTTTAACGGACTTTTTTTACAGTTGACAAAATTATTCAAATCGAAACACTTTGAAACATCTTTACATTTTAATTTCATTTATGAAACTTTGATTTCTTTATAAAAGTATCTCTTTTCTCTGGTGTACTGGGCAGAGTGTGGAAATAGTCAATACTCTTTCCTCTCGATGATTCCGATCTGAAAAGAAATTTGGGTAGATCGCCTCAAGCTATTCCATTGACCTCCTTAACTGGTCGAGTGCTAAATTATTTTTGGTCATCCGTTTTAGTCCACGTCCCTTTGCCTTGTTACAGTTTATGGGAGAGTGCCACTGAAATTACTTTGTACAGGTGGTCGATGTAATTATTGCAAATTTCATCATTCATTTCTTCCGACCAAAATTCCGTTATATACGTCCCAAAAACTAAACAGCAAAGTATGTCTATTATACAATGTAACTGATTAACCCTTTGAACACTAGCGGCCGTTTTCTCCGTTCAGAAACATGATATGCCATAACGTCATTAAATAGGATGGATGTTCAGTAAACGTGTGGGCCTGTGGGGTAGACCAATCAGTATTTTCAACATGCGGCCCCGAGGCTGCACTTTGAAAATATTGATTGCTCTGCCCAATCGGGGCTGCACGTTGATAATATTGATTGCCCTGCCCCAAATAACGAATATGTACTTCTAATTGCTGACATTGAACTGGCATGGAAGATGCCACTAGAGTTCAATGGGTTAAGTCACTGTTAATATAATTTTTTATCTCTCTGATCACAGGAAAAGTATATTTTTTACATGTATATGACATAAAACGGATGCGGAGCTAGGATTTCGGGGAGTCCGCTAACCTGTGTGTTTGTGGGCTGGGGGGGGGGGGGGAGGGGGGCAATGATATGCATGTATATAAAAAGTTTGGGCGTGGAAGGAGGGGTAACGACCAAGCCAGAGGATTAGCTCCCGCCCCATCCACGAGTAGATATTCCATTTGTGTTCTAAGATTGAATCTGAGGCATTTTGGCACTCTGCGTCATGCGAAAGTTACATTGAGCCAATGTTGGGGGCGCGCAGAAAAATTATTTGGGGGGGGGGGGGGGCCTGGTGTAGCTACGTCACTGACATAAATTATTTTTAAATTTATCAGGCTTTCTTACATGTATGTACTATTTAGTTGGTTTGCTACTTTATTCTTGTCCATTGTGCTATTTTTATATGTAGATTGTGCTATGAAATTAATCAATTGTGATTTGTACAGCCATCCCTTATGTGGGCTTTCGTCCGAATGGAGGCGGGGGTGAGTGTGTTTTTTTACTCAAAGCATTCTGGTCGAATGTTTCAGCCCGCCTTTTTTTAGTCCGGTCCAGTTTAATAAATATTTAATGGCTGTAATGTTCACTTTGCTTAAAAAGGTGGGCCGAAACATCCGGGTCGTAAAATCCGCTGGACGAGATGTATATATTGCAAAACGTGCATTCACAAATATTGTGAAAGAAAAGAAGACTGGTTGAATTTTGTCACCACTGAATTAGATATTCGGTTGTCCTGTGGCGACGAGTTGTGGCACTGAATTGTGTGGGTTGCTCGACTTGTACATGTACACGTGTGAACATTGTACGACGCCATTTGTTTTTAACGCTTGGGAAATATCCACAAATTATTGGCGTTTCTGTTAATAAAATCACTGTTTGTTACATGAGGATTTTGTTGTTTTTTATTTATTTTTTTTATTATATTCCCACCTCATACCCGAAACAAGTTGTTGAAAGCACAGTGGACTTCATTTTTCACTGTCAGTGTCGAAGACGGAGGTACCACCGGAAAGTACAGGTGTCAATCGCAAAAGCACGTTAATCGAATAATGTACTGCTGTTCTATCCCAACTCATGTGGTCAAATGTCACTGGGGAAATGACAAATTTCTGATGGAAAAATACTAGGGGGGGGGGGGGGGAGGGGATAGGTTGTGGTAGCATTTTTCGGGTCTATTTTCGGTAACATTATATTTTCGGTAACATTGATTGTTATGATTTGTGGCACATGCACTCGATGTAATATTCGATTCTATCAATTTTAATAATAATATATATATTATTAATACTAAAAGAACACTGTTTTTTGGTATTGGTAAATAGTAATACACTATATTTTTCAAACGCAAAAGTCCCGAGATACGCTTCAAGTTTATGTTTCGCATATCGTCAATTTGTGGTCCTCATCAAACTACTGAGCAAATTGCGAATGCGGCTGGCGACAGCGTTCTGTGCTTTTTCCATAACTGGTATTGATCTAACGTTCGCACAACTTTCTCACAACTAAAAAATAAAATAGTGAGTGAGTCTGCGGCACATGTTCTCTTAAGGAACGTGGTGGTGAGATTAATAATCCTGCAACGAACACGACAGAAACCAGTAATTTATTCAGTAGCAAGTAGAGTCAGTCTAGAGACGTGAAAATCGATTATGTAAGTAATCCTTTACACAGAAAAACACCGCGTGACCCAGTGATTTTTTTCTTTGACCAACACCGGGAATCCCGGTTTATCCCGGTTATTTTCTGCAATGCTATCACCGCGTTGGGTGTTAGAGACGTAATCCACTTGTCACGTACTGTAACATGACTTAAAATATCCTGAGTCCTGACAGAGCAACAGCAAATCACCAGTACAAGGCTAACATGACTTAAAATATACTGACACATTGTCAATAAAATTGTCCAAACATGGCTGTCATTGGAATGGGGTCAATGAGCTGGTTCCAATGGCATCTAGATTTGTAAGGTTTTATTGATAAATATTGTTTATCAGGCCTGAAAATAAGCAGTCTGACATTTGCAAAATGAGGTTCCCAGAGGGTGAATTTGATGATGCTATCCCATACAGTGGGCCAATTTATCTTCTGGGGTACCTCTCTCTGTTTCGTTTTGAGACCCTGATTCAGATTGAGGTTCACAGAGGGTAAATTTAGTGATGCTACCCTGCTGGGGACCTCATTTTGCAGATTACAGTCTGCTTATTTTCTGGCTTGTTATTTATTTCTGTAAAAAGTATCAAATTCAGTTTATATTTTAACTAGAAGTAGCCTCCTAGGGGTGGAAAATCCCCCGGAAAATGGATAAATTTATAGTAATTTCTATATTTTTATACTTACCAATGGCCCAGACATAGCTGGTGCTAACTCTAAAATATCTGGGGCCAAACACAAATTTTGCCCCCCCCCCCCCCCATTCCCCCAAATTTGCATGCAAAACCGAAAATTAGAAGTCCTATCTGGTCGTCCATACATTTACTCTCTGCCCATGCGCAGATGTCAGGAAGTGACCAGAATTGGCGTCAACACCATTCTTTGTAAAAGAGAGTATTACATAATAATTCAGCAGGGAGGTATGAGTGCCCACTCATGGGAGGGCTCTTCCCGTCTGGGCCATTGGTAAGTATAAAAATATAGAAATTACTATAAATTTATCATATTTTTACGCAGTATACCAATGGCCCATACATAGCTGAATCGTAAATAGGTGGAGGGCCTAGGACTTCTGAAATAATTCCAATCCTGCAATCCATGATGAAGGAACTTAGAATAATTAGGAATTACATGCATGTCTCTCTATACAGTAATAGAGGAGACATAATGTAAATAAGGAGCCCAATTTTAAGTAATTCCTTATTGTAAGCATGAAAGACAAGTTCCTAATTTTTAAGGATAGTCCGGACTAAGCCCCAAAAATTAGGATGGCATATCTGAGAATGAGAGAAAATCTCCCACAAACATACGCCTTACAATAACATTTCAGCTGTATGCCGGATATAAATACGGACAAAACAGCCTCCTTCAAAGATACATACATTTTAAGCCAGATTAAGGGTAAAAATCACCCCCCCCCCCCTTTTTTTTTTGAAGTCTTCAAAAGAAAAAGGGAAGAGCTCTGGAAACAATAAGAGCGGTACCAAAAAACAATATAAATAATCGTTGAACAGGCACTCAGGTATTAATTCATGATTAATAAATGGTGCTTAACGTTACTTCAGAAGTTACAGCTATAGCGACGAACCTGGTAATTAATATTGCCCACTAAATAACATACAACAGAGACGACGTACACAGATACATCGAAAACCGATGATATATAAAAATATAACATACATATATCCAATCGAGCCACACTGAACGATCCCTGAAGAGAAAACACACTTCCTAGGTAATCCACAAACGGCCACTGTACAATAAATTCCAGTTACAACACTCTCCAACGTGTACTATCCGATATCTACGATCGTAAAAACATGTGTTAGATGAGTACAAAACAAAATAGAAACTTGGATCTAGAGATAGAAGTAGATATGATTAACAGGCTCTAACACAGACCGCCCCCGAAATAGATTATGATTTCAAGGTCCACAAAATACAATAAAGCGTTAGCCTAATAATAATAATGCGCGAGAGCATTTATATTCAGCATGTAATCATCTGAATACCAGTTTACTGGTTATGCCATCTGCGAGGTACGGTACTCAAGAGTAGCAATTTAATTCTAATGATTTATAAAAAAGCGCTCATATATAACAAATTAACAAAAATAACAGGACACTAATTCAGCTAAAAAGCGGATGTGCCCATGAGGTCGCTATATAACACGACCCAAATGCATAGTATGCATGTATTAAATTATATGAGGTTTGCGGGAAGAAAACTATGTCTTGCCCGGTAATTGCTTCTAAACACAGTGCGTGAGTGAGGGAGGGAGGGGGGGGGGGAGGGTTTGGAATTCGAAGTCATATCGAAATTTCCTCACTCGCATTATTTAATCGTTCTTGTGTCAGTTAACAAAACACGAGGACCAGGGGGCCTGAGGGCGCTCACCTGACAGGCTGACATGGTAGCCTAAATATCAACCCAGAGAATTGTTTTCAACAAGTTGCATCTGCTCCTCCTAAGAAAAGCTTACACCAAATATCCAAAGATTCTGACCAGTGGATCTAAAAAAAAAGATTTTTAAAGATTATTCCTCATATTGAACTAAGTTATAATTCGGGCTCCCACAGGGAGCCCATATAGGAACCCAGGGACTTGGCTTTAAGAAATTTGAGTCTCCCCGCCCCCCCCCCCCCCCCCCCCCCCCTAAGGATATTGCACACCAAATATCCAAACATTCCGACTGCTGGATCTGAAGAAGAAGATTTTAAAAAACAATTCCTCATTTTGAACTAAGTTATCATTCAGGCTCCCACAGTGAGCCCAAATATGGACCTAGGGACATGGCTTGAACAAACTTGAATCTCACCCCTAAGGATGCTGCATACCAAATATCAAAACATTCTAATTGCATTTCAGGCAAATTTCTAGGCATGGTGCATACCCAATATCAAACGATTCTGCCTGCTGGATCTTGAGAAGAAGATTTTCAAAGAAATTAGCCTGAAATGCACTAAGTTCAAATTTGGGCTCCTATACTGAGCCCAAATATAAACCCAGGGGGCCGATTTGAACAAACTTGAATCAGATCCAGCCCACAATGCTGCATACCAAATATCAAAAGATTCTGCCTGCTGGATCTGGAGAACAAGATCTTTGAAGAAATTTGCCTGAAATGCACTAAGTCCGATTTTTGGGCTTCTATAGTGAGCCCAAATATGAATCTAGGGAGCCGATTTGAACAAACTTGAATCAGATCCACCCCACAATGTTGCATACCAAATATCAAAAGATTCTGCCTGCTGGATCTGGAGAAGATTTTTCAAGAAATTTGCCTGAAATGCACTAAGTTCGAAATCGGGCTCTTATACTGAGCCCAAATATGAACCCAGGAGGCCGATTTGAACAAACTTGAATCAGATCCACCCTACAATGTTGCATACCAAATATCAAAAGATTCAGCCTGCTGGATCTGGAGAAGATTTTTTAATGTTTTTCCCATTGCCTTGTGTTAAAAAGTGTGGACTCGGCACTTTTTAAAAGTCCTGAAAAAAGTACCTTGTGAACAAACCGATAGGGATTTTTTTTAACCATTCTATTCTACTGGATAAAAGTAAGCTGCTCCACTTCCTGAGATTACCACCGGGAATAAAAATTTGTTAAACACCACTTAATTTGGTCACAATTACATAAGTTGGACACAGTGATTATTGATGGTATTTGGGGGAATTTAAACACCCTTACCTGCTACTTTGGTAATTTTACAAAATGAAAAATCGATTGGTGGAACTATATCATTGTTGCAGTCTATAGCTGGTGATGTAGGCACCTGTTTCTGTTTATACAACACAACACTGAAATTGAAAGAACAAAAAGACATGCAAAATTCTTTAACCTGTAATGTTAACCCTTTACCTAATCAGGGACAGATCAGGACTGTTTAAAATACGCTCTAGCCTCGGAGCCTATTTTTTCAATTCATGCGCCAGATTTCAATTTACGGAGTCACACTGCTGTTTGTAACACACACTGCAAGTATGTAATAGCTCTCATCATTTTCATTTAGTACACTATAGCAAACATTAATCTTCACTGTGGTTTCTGATCAAGTCTTGGCTGCCTATTTAGGCAGCCAAGACTTGATCAGAAACCACAGTGAAGATTAATGCTTGGTAATTAAGACTTGAAGTATAAACTTAAGCACTCTACAACAATGATAAATGATAATCATATATATAATACATGTAAGAGTGTCTCTCTCGATTATACATCGAAAGAATATCAAAATATGATCTGAGAAGTTACGCGCCAACCGAGAAGCCTATTTCTGAGATTTAAGAGCCAGGTCCTGATGTTTCAGAACCAAATACGCACTGGCGCATGCCCAGGTCGGTCCCTGCCTAATGAATCAGCCGCATTTGCCCGCGTAATTAACAAAATGAGCCAATGGAAAACAATCTTCTATACTAAAAGAATGCTCATTTTTTTGTGGGCCACTTTTTGCTTTACTGACAGCATACATGCAAGAAATTGCGGCACTGAACTTTAATGTTCGTTTTGAAGCAACATTTCAGGCTTCTTAGACTTCCATTTTTCAAGAAATTAACAAAAAACATGGGAATTCCTGCGTAAAGTATTTTTAGATAAGTAGTGATGTTATATGGACATCCCCTGTCAGGCTTTTCATTGACCAGCTGAGAATCCAGAAAATTTTTGCTTCAAGCATGTATTTTACAGATATCCCATATCAACTGAGAAAGCCAAACAAATGGAAAAGAGAAATTCCACACTTTTCACAAAAGTTATTATAAATTTTCACTTAATTCTAACAACTTCTCGGAAATAGTTTCAAAGCTGCGTTTTAGTTACCAGTTTGCATATTAGAACTGAAATAATAAACTACACTCAGCACTAAACATATTTAAGTCACTGGTCGCTGGAGTTCACTACAACTGCAGACGGACCAAACAAAATGGCAACTCATGGTAATTCAAATCGCAGTTAGTACACAACACTGTCGAAAAAAGAACAATTACATGTAAAATACTTAGTGACCTTTTCTTTTATTCACTTTCATTATCTGACAGTCTTCGTTTGGAGTGATGACAGTTAACACAACTTCATTCAAATCACAGCTAGTCCACAACATTGTAAATTAATGCTAGAACCATGTGCTACATGTACAGTTACATCTAAAATTCCTGTCCTGAAATGTGCACATATAGTACGTTGATCTGTGTGTTAATCTACACGTTATGACCATAGTAAGGCTATCAAATTGTGTACATGCGGCCTGTGCACAAGCAATGTTTCAGCCAATGGACCTCCGGGTAACCCAGAGGTCCATTGGCAGAAACATTGCCTGTGTTTGCTATGAGTAACCAGGAGAACCTGCCGTGCTTTGGATGCCATTTGATTTGGCTATTGCGCGCAATTCCTACGCGCAATTAAGCCTAGATAAGCGCATATTTCGTGACAGGACTTCTAGTTTTAACTGTATGTGTCGAGTCGGCCTAATCCCCCCTCCCTCCCCCCCACCATACTGTACTTAATAGACCGAAAAAACTGAAATCGCCCTTTCAAAGCCTCAGATGCCAAGGAAATGCATTTAAATAGCCTAGGGTCGTTTTGGTCCACGTCTAGATGAAAATAAAACAATAAATAATTTCAATGAACATTCTGTACAATGCCCAATCCTCTCTCCTTCAATGTATATAAAAGAATCTTAGTCGATTTTGTACTACTGCCTACAGTTAAAACTAGAAGTCCTGTCATGAAATGCGCGTAAATGGCATGTCGATCTGTGCGTTAATCTACGCGTCATGACCATAGTAAGGCCAGCAAATTCTGTACATATGGCTTGTGACAAGCAATGTTTCAGCCAATGGACCTCCGGGTAACCCGGAGGTCCATTGGCTGAAACATTGCCAGGGTTTGCTATGGGTAACCAGAAGAACCTGCCGTGCAATTCCTACGCGCAATTAAGCCTAGATAAGAGCACAATTCGTGACAGGACTTCTAGTTTTAACTGTAATTTCTCACAAAACTGCTGGAAGGGGTGCACCCTCCCCCTACCCCCTTCTTTTTCTGTATCTATGTGGCTGGATGCATAAATTATGCATCACAAAAATCTCTTCTGGAGGTTAATGGGTTTCATCTTCTGTATCGTCGCCACTGAATTAATACATTGGGAATTTTGACAAGGTAGTTTTTTTCTACATGTAAGTTTTTACTTTCAATAAAGATAGGAATATCAATATTTATTTATTTATTATTTATTGATGTTTAAGGTCACATATTTATGCACAATGGCTAATCATGACCGTGACAGTTTTATGGGTGGAGGAAGCCGGAGTACCCGGAGAGAACCACCGAGCAACGACGAGCAGCTGCCAGCTCCCCAACATCGTAACTCCACACTGCAGCACAGGCAGGGTTAGATTGGTTGAAGACATGCGTACCATCGACGTGCAGTACGCCTTAGTACACAGCGTCATCGTGCCCCCACGCGGGCAATGGAGATGAAGTGTCTTGCCCAAGGACACAACGCGGTTGCCGCAGGTGGGATTCGAACCGAGGACCTCTCGGCTTGCAGCCTGCATCTCTACCTACTGAGCCACCGCGCTCCCAGGAATATCAATTACCTCATGTCTCCATTTATGTTTCCTCTTATTCCCATGCATGCGCAGTGTTTTTTCTAGTTATTTTTCAAAAAATTTCAACAAAACCATTATCATGTGACCCCATCATTGGCATGAGCTTGTTCCAATGAGGGGGACACATGTTTTTGCTGATTTTTTTTTTTTAAATAATATTTAAAATAATAAATTTTTATATCATTTGTACTGGGTGAAGGATTAAACACAAGCATGTTGTCACATTAACCCTTTACCCAATGAATCGCCCAAATCCGCCCACGTAATATGCAAATTCCGCAGCTGAATAAATATTATTTTTCAAAAAATTTCAACAAAACCATATCTTGTGACCCCTCTTTGGAACGAGCTCGTCGAGCTCGTTCCAAAGAGGGGTCACATGATATGGTTTTGTTGAATTTTTTTGAAAAAATTTAAAAAATGATATTTAAAATAATAAATTTTTAAATCGTCTGTGTTGGGTAAAGGGTTAAGGGCTTCTGTTACACCTAAAAAAATTATGGTTTAACAGAGATATCTCTATTTGTATTCTTACTTTCCATGCATTTGAAAAGGAAACAGTCACATTTCTTCCAACAGACTCTAGGGCTGCACGGTATATCGATAAACTGATACGTCACATTTCTTCCAACAGACTCTAGGGCTGCACGGTATATCGATAAACTGATACATACAGATTATCGTGATAATGTGCATGTCCTGAGATTTGTATCAGATTCAAGGTCGTGTCCAGAATAGGATCTCAACGAGCTGGCGAGTTGTGATCCCATTTTTTGACACCACCGAGAATCTGATGCAAATCACAGGACATGCACATTATCATGATAATTCATTTATCTAACAATTCTGTCACATAAACAGATTAAATCTTAAATTATTAATACAGTTTTGGGACATAATGTTGGAAACTATATTGTTGTGCATTCTAACAAACAATGAGTAACGCTGTCAGCACAATTTTCAAAGTTATGTTGTCAAATTATTCACTCTCAGTGTCACTTCCTATGATGATACGCTTGAATTTACGAGTGTGTAATACTGAATTGTGCAGTTTCTATTTATTGTGGGGGAGGGGGTCATTGCCTATTAATAGTTCTGTCTCTTACTGTAAGGAATTTTGTTTTGTTTTGTAAACGATCAGCTGAATCAATCACTGAAACGCACATACATGTAGATGTAGAATTTATTCATGTGCCCGTTATGATAGCCTGTTGCATTCCCGGAAACAGGTTGTCTATATGATACGGAATCACAATGAGCCATCAATATGATACGAATCTGAACACATTATGTGATACGTACCGTTTCTTGTGGTTTTCAGATCAAAATCAATATGATTGTCAGATAAATACCGGTATTCATACCAGTATCGATTGAATAACGGTATACATGTACATGTAATTGCAAAAATATTGGTTTATCATCATTTATTTACCCACAATTCTGGGTTTTTTAACTGTAGTCTCAAACGAATATTATCCATATAACAAACAAATTGGCTGCATCCTCAAGGGGTAATACACAAAATTGTGCAGCTGAATAAATATACATGTATTATTTTTCAAAACATTTCACAAAAAGCATATCATGTGACCCCTCTGGAATGAGCTTGATGTGCGCGTTCCAATGAGTGGTCACTTGATATGATTTTGTTGAAAATTTTTGAAAAATTTGATAAACTAATATTTAAAAAAATAAATTTTGATATCTTCTGCATTGGAGTAAAGGGTTATTCGAAACTGTATCATTAAGGCATGCTGATTTGTTCCGACTGTGATGGATTAAGTCCCGATTATGATACGTATGTTCAGATATCTGAACAGACTTTTTCTATATACCGGTATTCTGTGGTATTTTTTCAATACTGATACCGGTATTCAGTTTCGAATACCATGCTGCCCTAATGACTCACCCTTACATTTACGTTTCTGAAATAGACTCGACCCATAAAGTGTATAAGAGAGCTTTTTCACAGTTCTTCGTCCTCACTTGAACAATCCAAAGTCAAGTTTGAGGTTGTACATCTGTGGAGTTCCAAACGGCATAATGTGACAGCGAGAATGGTAATATACAGTTAAAACTAGAAGTCCTGTCACGAACTGTGCGCTTATCTAGACTTAATTGCGCGTAGGAATTGTGCGCAATTGCCATATCAAAGGGCATCCAAAAAGACAGCCCTTCTGATGTTGCTATGCATCCCTCACGGTGCCCTGTTGATTGTCATTCCTAAATGTTACAAATGCCACCGGTTCCCCGTGTGTTAATCGCATAGAGAATACCCAAATTCCAATATGATACTGTCAGATACTGATAGATATCACGGAAATCTGCGTACGGCCCAGTGTATTTTGGGACTTACCATGGTTTACCATTGGTACTTTTTTATAAAGCAATTGAAGAATCCCCCTTCCCAACCCCACTCCAATTATCTATCTACCTGCTTTAGATTTGATCTGAAATCCAGAGAACTCAAATGGCGACATCACCTGTCAATCTTTCTGCTGTCTCTGTCCATTCAGTGACGCAAATGACGTTAAGATCTAATTTTGCTTATGGATAACCTTGAACGTACGTTTCAGTGAAATGCTGATGATCACATGTGTTCTAAACTTCGAGATGTGAATTTCACCCGTCCTAGTTTCAATGACAAATTTAGTCCACTCATTGACATTTCCATCAAGGTCAGTCGACTGTTGACAGAATAATGCCACATCTACAATGTTTATAGTGCGCACTGAACGCCGCACTCGGAACATATGCATTGCATCAATTTGCATGATGGAATGGAAGTTATGGAACGACCATCCATTGTAAGTTGTATGAAGCCAAAACGGACAGACTTGTCACAGACTCACAGGTCAGTAATTGCTCTTACAAAGTTATAAGTTACACCCCAATTCCTTTGTCTTCTGCGGCTGGGTTGGTATAATCAGAGATGAATGAAATACCTGATAGAACTGTACTTGAATTGAATACATGTAATCACATACCAAGATACCAACACGGGTCAATGCATTTTGTGAACTTTGGTTTAAGACGGTTACTAAGGTAACCTAGCTGCAGGTATTCGTGAATTTGAACAACCTGCCTACGTGCTGTAACACTCACCGCTCGTGGGCATGTTGTTCAAATTCATGAATACATGAATGTACCTACTACCTCAAGGCTCCACCTGAGTTAGTAACTATTACATCAATACACGGTTGGGGTTAGGCCATTAGGGGGAGCCCAAGGGCGGGGAGGGACATAAGTCTGTGGCCCCAATGATTAAATGTCAGTAAATTTGGGTGGGAAAATTGGAAAATTGTAACATGCTGTTAAAAAAAATGTCTTTTTGCCCACTCAAAATTAAAAGTAGACTCAACCCCTAAAACTCACCAGAAGGCTCCATTTGATGCTAGATTTAAAAAATTCGGCATCTGCATTTGCCTCCGAAGACTCCAACTTGCCCCTCTCCCAAATTTCGACACCCTATTTTCAAATCCTGGCTAAACCCCTGGTTACTCATCACAAACACAGGCAATGTTTCTGCCAATGAACCTCCGGGTTACCTGCAGGTCCATTGGCTGAAACATTGCTTGTGCACAGGCCATATGTACAGAATTTGATAGCCTTACTATGGTCATAACGCGCAGATCAACGTGCTATTTGTGCGCATTTCATGACAGAACTTCTAATTTTAACTGTAGATGGTGTCTCTCAAGTCTTTTAGTAGGATCCATTTATCATTTTCGCCAAAATACATGTAAACATAACTTTACAGCCCGAGTCGACATTAATCACCCAGTTGCCGTAGTGTAGAAACAACTTTTGGATTCTGGAGCTGATAAGTCAACACCCAAAGGTCTAATCGAAGTCAACTAGATGGCACCCCACTTTCTGCCACAAAGATTTACAAACCAATACCTCTGCAGTTGAATATTTTTCTCTACTTTCGCTAGTTACTGATTCTGATCACGGGTGTCATGCAAAGGCATGGTGGGCTATATCTGGATTATATTTTGAAGGTAAGTTGTTAACAAAACGTCCATTTCATTAGACACAAGTTTGCGTATAAGATTAGAGATCATAAAGCGAGACAATGATCTCCTAAGAGAGCATAATTCTTTTGCATTTTGCTTGTGAATGGGATGAAGATGGGGTCATTTAGTGCCAAACAAAGTGTTTTGGTGCAGAACATTAATGAGAGGGGAGGCTGGGAGGGAGAGTACTTCACTATCCGATCCAAATAAATTGATCAAGTTTTCAAAAATAAATGGTAATTATTTCATGAGTGAACAAACAAATGGCCACAGGGAAAAATATGACAGAACACGAAAGTTCCAGCAAAATCTTTAGTAGACAAAAAAGGCGGTCACCTAAGTTATATCTACATGTATGCCACTGATTCAATAAATGGTCTGGCCATATGATGTATATTATAAGTTACAGAGCGTTTAGTTGGCAGATACAGTGTCATATACGGCAAAGAGAAAACAACATTGTTTTCTCTGAGCCGTACAGTTAAAACTAGAAGTCCTGTCACGAATAGTGCGCTTATCTAGGCTTAATTGCGCGTTGGAATTGCGTGCAATTGCCATATCGAATGGCATCCAAAGCTCGGCAGGTTCTCCTGGTTACTCACAGCAAACACATGCAATGTTTCTGCCAATGGACCTCCGGGTTACCCGGAGGTCCATAGGCTGAAACATTGCTTGTGCACAGGCCATATGGACAGAATTTGATAACTTTACTATGGCCATAACGCGTACATTAACGTGCAGATCAACGTGCTATTTGTGAGCATTTCATGACAGGACTTCTAGTTTTAACTGTATATGACTGTATCTGCCAACTAAAAACCCTGTAACATATTTATTATGCACGGCATGCTAAAATGTCATTGGGGAAGTTAACTAAACGAATAGTTAAATGATGTGCACTTCTCTAAAAATGTATACAAAACAGACAATGTTTACATACGCAACAAGGGGAGTAATTTTGCTTCCGCATTCTAATAAATCAATCGTGACTTGTTCTATAACGGCCAATGTTTTTTTGCAGGCATTTTGATACTGCAGGGTAGAATCACAAACTTTACCCTCTGTGAACCTCAGTCTGAATCAAGGTCTCAAGCCAAAACAGAAAGATGTACCCAGAGGATAAACTGGCCCATTGTATGGGATAGCTCAGCAAATTCACCCTCTGGGGACCCATTTTGCAAATGACGGGTTGGTTATATTCAGGCTTGGTTGAGATGTATAGGACACGAAACACATATGTAATCAACTCATAGAGTTGACAGCAGACACCACTGGTTCCTGGAAGTCCGCTACCATATTCGTACCAGGACTGCTAATAAAATAATATTTCGCAAGAACAACTCGTGGCCAAATGATATTCAATGACAAAGCTAGGCATTCAAAACACTTTTGAGTTTTGAGTGCAGCGATAGGACTGAATTTTGGAAAAGGACAACACTGTCTGCATTTTTTATTGAAAATGGTTTCCATGTTCGACAGACATGTACAAACCACTCGCTAACACGAATTTCCATCGAAAAACAAACTTGTAATTCTAAGAAATTTCAACAGGTATCATGATACCTTGCATTGAATGTGGCAACTGTGCAGTCTCTATATAATAATAGTATACTGTATTAAGGCGATCTTTCTCATTCTTTTGTTTTAGACGGCGTTGGATTATCGATGCTTTTTCCGTCCGATGACGTCGACCGGAAATCGAAAGTACAGTCTACTCGGCAGTATCAAGTCACTTTTTTATTTTCTGCCATCTCCATCGTTAAACCAAACATCGATGTGTTTGTCTTGGCAATGTATCATGTAGAACTAGGTACTGCTTACTGCGACTGCACGAGAAAAAATAAGGCTTACATGTCCGTGTACAAAATCATTTTATCAGTCGCATAATTATTTATTTATTGGTGTTTAAGATCACATACTTATGCACAATGGCTAATCATGACTGTGACAGTTTTACGGGTGGAGGAAGCCGGAGTACCCGGAGAGAACCACCGAGCAACGACGAGCAGCTGCCAGCTCCTCAACATCGTAACTCCACACTGCAGCACAGGCAGGGTTAGATTGGTTGAAGACATGCGCACCATTGACGTGCAGTATGCCTTAGTACACAGCATCATCATGCCCCATGTGGACAATCAGGGGACACAACGCGGAGTCCGAATCGATCGCTCAGATGGTCACCCATGATCCATCCGAGGACTAACCGGGCTCGACGTTGCTTAACTTTGGTGATCTGCCGAGAACCGGTTACCGCAACGCCACGTCCCCCCCCCCTCCCAGTCGCATAATAGCGGCAGAAAGGAGTCATGAAATATTAGTAAATTATCAGTTCTGGTTAGTGTTGGGAGGTTAGTACATTTTTGCTTGGTGTCGGTATCTACTCGTTTTTTTTACAAAAAGAGTTGACTCCGGTTTCGGTTATTTGTTCTGAAAAACATAATTTACTGAGGTATCTATCAGTTTGTAGCACTAATTTGCCGTCAGTGCCATGGATCATGTATGTTATCCCCATTACTAGTCTTGCTGAAATAAATATCAAAAATACAAACCCAAATCTTTTAGTTTTCTCCACTTTTCATGGTCTCCACCTCAAAAGTCCCTTCCCAGATACACTCATCTCTTTTGACAACTTGAGCCAGGTGAGTGTTTTAGGCTCACTTGAGCCTCTGGTTTGTTTTGGTGTTTTGCATGGTGGATTGTGCAATTCCATGCATCGTGGAATGTTTGTTGAGGCAAATTTGATGCATTGTTCTTTACAGCATTACAAGTTTTTGATGGAAATGACTTGACATTGCCGTACCACTGAAACAGTCCTTCAGGCGCACGTGCGTTCTTCGCTTGCGATGTCACGTGACAGTTATCGCTATTGCAATAGCGTTACAAGATCTTTTATCGCCGCATTTTTATCGCTATTAATATTTGTGTCTGTGATTGCGTTTTTGGGAGTAAATGGTAGACAAAATACACGAAATGCAATTACCACTTTGTACGTCAATCAAATGATTCACCATGGAATGCATGAAACAATGAGTAGGATTACTGGCTTCTGAAGTTTGTTGAATTATGTTATTTACTTACCTCAGGGCTTGCCTTGAGTAAAATGGTCGGGACCTAAAAAAAGTCCCCCAGATGTTGAGGTCGGGGCCTGCTGGGGGCCTGAAAAAAAGTCACCCAGATATTGAGGTCGGGCCTTTTGGGGTAATTTTATGTTGTTACATTCTTTCCAATGTCGACCTTACTTGATTGCTTTTGCTTAGAAAAAAAAAATCCCGGGGGCGAAATGACTTGGACCCATCATGTGGGTGCTGGACGTTTCGTACATAGACATTTTGGATTTTTTGTTGATAAAATTTTAAGACGTTTCGTACATATTGTGGCATGTGGGGTGTTTATTTTTGATGCAAGGGTTGTCTCAAAGAAAAAATTTAAAAACATTTCAGTTTATCGTTTAAATAATTTCAATCCATGAAAATTCCCCACAGCTTTGGATATTTCAGAAATGAAATGCACCCCACCTCTCCACGTAGACACAGGTATACATTTTATTTTATTTGGTACATTTATTTTGACGGCAGTTTCTGTGTCTAGTGTTCCATTTATTCAGATGTTAGGATCGGATGTACCTGCGCATAGTATAGTGGGATCGAAGGGAATTCCCCCATTAGTTGACAAACGTGCTTTCAAAGTCTCGTAAATGTGTTTTTGTTTAATCTTGGGACTTTCTCAGTTTCCATGCGGATTTAGGTGGATGTTAATTCGAATCAGACAAAAACAGTTTGTATTATTATTTTATCTGTTATTTGCTGCTTCTTCTATTGTAATCACACTTGCGTGAATGAGACGTGAATGGAAAAATTAATCTCGCAAAATTTTGTTGCCCAAACCTACCAACACTGAGATTTTGGGAGCCAAGACTGAAAAAAAGTCGGAGCCGAAAAAAAAGCCCCGAGAAGGGGCCTCTCGGGGCCAGGGCCGATCGGCTCCGACTCAAGGCAAGCCCTGCTTACCTGTTCTCAGAAGTACTGCCACACTGGGCTAGGTTGTTCGGTTGTTTCAGCCATTTTTACGCCAAAACGTACCACGAGGCCGCGAGATTGCGTTATCGTATGCCATAAATAAATTAACCGTGCATGTAACCGGAACGACGGTTTTCTGTGATCACGTCGGTCGGTGTTTTTTAATAACCGACACCGAGTTGTATTCTCGGTTAACCTCCCAACACTAGTTCTGGTACGAATACGGTAGCAGACTTACAGGAACCAGTGGTGCCTACTGTCGACTCTATGAGTTGATTACACATGTTTCGTGTTCTATACATCTCAATCTTCATTTTCATGTATAATTTGTGTATATTTCATCTGAATTTAAGGAATATCATAGGTGAGAATTTTCAAAATAAACAAAATTCCATTACTTATATAGCACCTTAAGGTGCTATAAAGGTGCTATAAAGCCTATAAAGGTAATGAAATTTTGTTTATTTTGAAATTCACACCTCTGATATTCCTTCAATTCAAATTAAATATACACACATCATACATCAAAATGAAGATTGGGACGAATAGAACACGAAAAATATATGACATCAACTCATAGAGTTGACAGCAGGCACCCCTGGTTGCTGAAAGTCTGCTACCGTATTCGTACCTGAACTGATAATGCAATATTTCATGAGAACAACTTGTGGCCAAATGTGCTTCACGTATCCAAGAACAAAGCTAGGGCATCAAAATTCTTCAAAACACAGCGGCAGAGCTGCGTGGGGGTAAAATCCAAAACTGTCACCTTTGTTGACATTGTAAATTACTTTCGATTTCCAGTCAACGTCAGCGGACGGAAAAGGCATCGATATACAATGCGGTCTGAAATCAAATAATGAGAAGGATCGCTTTAATACAGCATACTATTCTTATATAGAAACTGGGCAGTTGCCATATGCAGGGTATCACCACACCTGTTGAAATTTCTTAGAATTACGATTTTGTTTTTCGATGGAAATTTGTGGTATCGAGTGATTTGCGCATGACCGTCGAATATGGAATCCATCTTCAATAAAAAATGCAGACAGTGTTGTCCTTTCCCAAATGCAGTCCTATCGCTTCAGTCCAAAGTGTGTTGAATGCCTACCTTTGTTCTTGGATATGTGAAGAATATTTGAGTTATTGTTCTCGTGAAATATTATTGTTTTATCAGTCCTGGTACAAATACGGTAGCAGACTTCCAGGAACCAGTGGTGACTGCTGCCAACTCTAGGAGTTGATTTCTTATATTTTTCGTGTTCTATACCCCTCAACCTTAATTTGAATTTAAGGAATATCAGAATAAACAAAATTTCATTACTTACTTGTTGCACCTTGGCTTAAGGGGACGTCCAACCTAACTTTGGTCAAATTTCATGTAATTTTCTTTCAAGTCTAAAAAAGTCCCAAAATGAATAACCCGAATAAATTATATACCAAAATGCTTGGAATGAAACATAGAACATGTGGAAACTGAAATTTGCCATGGAACTGCTGCCATGTGTAAATAGCACCACCTGAAAGTCTGCTGTGGCATAAGTAAGAGAACAAAATTTTTACAATAAAATACCTCAAAAAAATGCCGCTCAGGATCACCGATCCAATGTCAAGTTGTGACAACAGTTCCTCGCACCAAGGCCAACACACCTATGAAGTTTCATGACTCTAGGTTGAACCACTATCAAGTTCTCATCCGGAAACCAATTGTTGCGATATACTATGTTCAAGGTCACTGTGACCTTGACCTTTGACCTGGTGAGTCCAACATCAATAGGGTTCTTCCTCGCACCAAGGCCAACACGCCTGTAAAGTTTCATGACTGTAGGTTGAACCACTATCAAGTTATCATCCTGAAACCAATTGTTGCGATATACTATGTTCAAGGTCACTGTGACCTTGACCTTTGACCTGGTGAGTCCAAGATCAATAGGGTTCTTCCTCGCACCAATGCCAACCCACCTATGAAGTTTCATGAATGTAGGTTGAACTACTATCAAGTTATCATCCGGAAAGGAATTGTTGCGATTTACTATGTTCAAGGTCACGTTGACCTTGACCTTTGACGTAGCGAGTCCAAAATCAATAGGGTTCTTCCCCTCACCAAGGCCAATCTACCTATGAAGTTTCATGAATGTGAGTTGAACCATTATCAAGTTATCATCCGGAAACCAATTGTTTAAGATTTACTACGTTCAAGGTCACTGTGACCTTGACCTTCGACGTAGCATGTCCAAAATCAATAGGGTTCTTCCTCCCACCAAGACCAACCTACGTATGAAGTTTAATGAATGTGAGTTGAACCACTATCAAGTTATCATCCGGAAACCAATTGTTTACGCCCGCCCGCCCGCCCGCCCGCCCGCCCGCCCGCCCGCCATTCACCAAACTATAAGTCGAGTTTGACTTCGTCACAACTCGACTAATAAAATAACAGCTGTATTCTATAAACATTTAAGTACATACTCGAAGAAATCTTTTCCTAATTCATGAAAGTAATAAAGATTGAGACCAAATGTTATAAGTGGAGTGCTCACTGACTGAAGGCAGACATTTTCTTTTGTTTATGTTTTGATTTGGGAAGTTCAACAAAGGTCAACTTGAAGGAGTCCAGCAGAAGAAGTATGGAAGGACAAAAGAGTGTCTCCCCCAATATAAAGATGTATGTGTTACTGTAATGGTTTTGAAAGAAAATATGATATTCTCCTATGTAGAATGCACTGCAAAGTCATACATTGTAGTTGAATAAATATATTTACAACCCCCTTGCACTGTAACCCCTTTCACCCGAGGCACGTAGTGCCGAGTGGGGAGGGTGTGGGAGGGGGGAGACCCCCTCCCACAGGTGGGGGCCCGGGGAAAATTTTGAAAAAAATGGGTTTAAAAGAGTGCAGTTAAGTGGGTTTTAAAGAGTTTCAGATGGCAAATAAAGTCCATTGTTTTTGCTTACATGCATTGCATTTTCTGAACATTCAGCTGAAGTTTGCAACAAAATATTATGAAGTCAAATTTAAATTGAATTTGTTGTGCTGAAAATAATTATAATGAAAAAACAATTGACATGAAAACTAAAACAACAATTTTTCAAATGGTATGATGAAATACATTTTAGTTTGTCAAAATGAATTAGAATTCTAAAACAATAAACAGGCAGGAAGTTTAAAAAATCACTGAACAAGTAAAATAACAATGGTGCAACTTTGAATCAAAATATTCTTACCATACTCCAAATATGGCAACTGGAAGGTGATAAAAGCCCAGGGTAATAGAAAGATTTCTTGAATCATAACCATGTATATGTATACGTTTTCTTGTTTGATTACACTAATCTGACACTGACAGGAACTTTGGAAATACACTGAACAGTTAAAATAACACAGACTCCAAATTAAATGAAATATATTTTATTTTCTTGAAGAGATCACAACAAAATTCCGCGGCCGGGAAGGGGTTTTGGATAGAAAAAATAAACAGCCAATCAAACAGCTTGATTTCATAAAGAAGGTCTGCTTGATTCGTTTGGGGGTGATTTTTGTGCGCATTGCGCAACGCTGACCATTGATATCACATCAAATTGAAACTGTCTTTGAAAAGAAAATAAGTTCTTGTTTTCGCCCATTTTAAATTAAGTTTCCTGTCTTCCAAGCATTGGTTCAATTGAGAATCTTCATTCTTTTTCGCCCATTATGCGAGATGCCTCAATTCGCCACGTCAACCGATCAACAATTTCTCTGTGTTTCATTACCTTCGCTCGTTACTATACTGGATCGTTCAAACGTATATGAAGTGAGTATTAAGCGGTTGTAATGTACAAATCCAGACTCACATCTGCGTTTCGGTTGTGGATTGTAGTACGGCCAAGTTTACGTGAAACCAATCGATTGCACGCAACACAGTTCAATGTTGTTGTTGATTTTCAATACACGTTGAAAATTGAATACGATTATTCAGTATCATTTTTGTGATGATAATAATAAATATATGTTTTATAAACACGTCTTCTTTTCCATGTAAAAAGCAGCATAATTCAAGGGCATTTACAGGGGATTTTTTGGTCGTGTTTTACTAAAACTGGGCGTGCAAAACACGGGTGCACGGCTCGCTGGCTAAAACACTGATCCCATGCATCAATTTGAAAGTGATTAAATTGTTAAATTTGTCTGGTTTATCAATAACTATAATAGCTTTGTTTAACTCTTGGACACCAATACACTCATGATATCTGTTGGAGAAGAAATAAGGGTAACTGTAACCTGTCACTGCAATAAACCATCTAATGTACTTAAAAGTACATTGTTATTCAAAACACATCAAATCAACCTTACATAACCATTATTGCATCATGTACTTTCCCCAAGGAGGCTTATTGACATATTGAGATCAGAAGGGCACATCCAGAGGGTCTCACATATTTTTTTCAAGAACGCAGTACACAAAGCAATCCCAAAAAGGTGACAAGTGAGCTCCATTTGACACAAAAAATTTGGGGGGGGGGGAGGCAGGGGGGGGGGGGAGGGGAGGGAGCTTGCTTCCTTGTATGACTCTACCTCCGGCACTCAAGGCATATGCCTATTTTTCTCTAAGTATAACTCTTTTTTTTTCTTTTTAAAGATCCTGGCCACACATGTTCCAAACACTATAAGACAGGTAACCCTCCAAATAAGTGTATCTGCAAAAATCATGTGACATTGCAAAACATTCTTTTTAGACTTTTAGTTCTGGGCCTTTCATGCTTCTTACTTCCAACTATAACACTTAATTTATCAATTGATGGGTGAATAGAAAAGTCCTGCCATAATCAACATTTTGAGTTCCATAAGCCTTCAAAACAGCTCCGATAAAAGTGTCAAACATAAGATCTGTGGCTTTATACAGAATATTTATTAGGTTATTGCTTGATAAGTAATAGGAACAAAATCTTCACCAGAAAATTCTGTAGCAATACAATTGAGGGTATTAGCAGGCACTTTGCAACAAATTGTAACAAATCAACTAGTTATAAACAAAATTTTAAAAGAGTGAAAAAGTACCACAACTCTGAAAAAATGTGGGAAGAAACACATGCTACAGCAGCTACACAGGCATTGTTTCCCCATAATGCTCGATCACAACACCAAATATCCTTCAAATTGGAGTAGCAATGGTTGAGATACAAGGGAGAATGTTGATACATGTAATGATGAATGGGTAAGACTAAGATTAAGAGGACAGGGGTCACCACTGCACGGCCCTAGATGCACCTTTGATTTTCCAACTTCCAGGTCTGGGGCATAATAATCGCAACACACCCCACCTTATCAGTTCATAATTTCAGTAAAATAAAAGAAATTATCAATTTGAATTAATTAATAGATGATGGAAAATATTTGGCTTCCTTCGCCTTCTCGTACTATTTAATTACCACAAACAATATCAGTTTGATGCCGACAAATGAAACTGAACGCATGTGGTTTGGTTAAAATGTAACTCGGCATGAATAATGAAGAAATTGCGAATATTTCGTGTATTTCATTTGTTTAAAAGCCAATTGCAGCTAATACTGACCGTGCATTCGATAATTCGTTTCGGTTTTGACCACACGGCCACGCTGACACTCAGTGACAGCGGTTATGTTTATTGTGATATGCAAATTGGGGGATGGTTTCCGGTGAAGGAGATTTGTCACATTTGTCAGTGTAAAACGATCATAAAAGACACTGATCGACGCTTGTATTACTATGGTTGGTTGCAAGAAAAAACTAAATTCTCAGCATCGTCCAAGCGCACCGTATTTAAAAGCACGAATGCATCATTTTAAACCCATCTTCAATCGGTCCTTTGCAGACATCAACACAGTCCGTGGTAACTTACAACATCACAACATCTGGGGAAATCAACACGCTCAATATAGTTCCAGGTCACTTGGAATATACTTCGTGAAAAAGTGATTTCTGAAGCATTCTGCTTACTTTGTTATGAATATTGCCTTATTTTATGTGTATCGTCCCGATTTTATACACTCGGTTATTTTTTGACAAGTGGTTCATGTTGTCTTTCTAGTGCGCAATAATTCAGATTTTTTGTCAACAAAAAAGTTCAGGCGGCCTGTAAACACAAGAGGGAATTTCGAACCATATTTTACAGTTATGACATTAACAACTCAAGTATTTGCTGTCACCTGTTTGCAAATCCGTTCATACATTGTCTCAAACAAATAAAGGGCGTGATCACGTCCTTGCATTCTTACGATTGCCCAAATTGAGTATTTCTGCAAGAACCACATCGTAATCACATGACCAGAAAAACATCATTGAAACATGGCCACATCTGGAACATCCCAAATTTGTGTTGGTGTTATTACATTCAAACGTCAAAACCCACCAGAGTGTGTGTCAAAAAAATGCTTTCTCCAGTAGTGCTGGTCGGTTTAACCGAACCGAAACCGAATCTCGGTTTCAATGCAAAAATCGAACCGAAACCGAAATTTTGAAAAAACCGAACCTTCGCGATTTTCAATTTTTCATGAAGACACGTTCGGCACTCCGTAGATCCGCCGATCACCTATTTCGATCAAGTAAAATGTCGTCTGAACTATCAAAACAGCGCAGCGCCGTTTACACTTTTTTTGAAAGAAAAGATGAAAGAAATGTTGTGTGTAATACGTGTGGCAAAACAATCATCGCCGAGTGTGGCAACACATCAAATCTTCAAAGACATTTAAAGAATCACCACCCGGCTAAATTTAGCAAACTGTCAGAGATCGAAAATGAGAGAAAAAAAGAAAAGCGACCAAGAAGCAAGGTAAGGAAAGAAATCTCTTCTGTGTTCAATGTTTAATTCATTGAAATGTACTGAGCTGTAAATGAGAGGGGGGTTAAATAATGCTAACACTTACTGTCCACTTGTACACTATAAATTCCTCATTCATAAAATTGAAAATAAACCTCAAAAACACAAACTTCACAAGTTCACATGGTACACGTCCATTCACTCGGATTTTTTTTTTCACTGTGATAACTGGGCAGAACTCGGAGGCAGTTGTCAGGGATATTAGATCAGCTGACCAGACTTTCTGATTTTATTATGTTAATTTATTTTGGAAATGAAGCAACACGAGACACACTGCAGGGTTCTCGACGTTCCGCCCCATGGTTGTTTCGTCCCATTTATTAAGTCAGTTTATCCCATGTGGGTTTTTCACTGTTGTCGTCCCAGGGGTTACGGGTCGTTTCGTTCCTTTTCCCTTTCGTACTGGGTCGTTTCGTACTGAGTCGATTCGTACCCAAAAAGGAACGAAACGACTCGGGTAATTTTCATCAGTAGTTCAGTACTTTCCATCTTTTTTTAAAAATCTAACAATAGAACATGAATTATGGACAATTCGAACCAAAAGATTATTCCAATGGTTACGATATAAAGAAAAACTAGCCCTTGAAAAATATCTATACTATAGATGATACATTTGGGATGGGAGAGTGGGGGGGGGGGGGCAATGCTGATCAAAAGATCGAGGGCGTAGGAACCGGGGGGTCCCAGGTGAAATTTTCACTTTGGTTGTTCCGTCCCACCTAAGGTTGGCGTGAAACCAACGTTTTATTTAGTTTTGGGCGTTTCGCTTCACCCGAGATTAGCGTGAAACCCGCTTTTTTTAACTTAACTTGATCTGTTATATCCGAGACTGACAATGTTTTGGAATTTGGATTAGGACATCACCCAGTTTGTCCCAATAACATCCGTATAGTAGGCGTATACGCATTTTTCTACTGACACTGTTGAGTGTTGAAGCGTTAAGTAACAAGGGGAAATATATAACATTTCACATATTCACATTTTATTTTATCACATATTCCCATGAAGATGGGGTAAAGTGCTTACAAAAAATACAAAACAACAAAGATTAAAAACATGCTAACGACGATAGATCAGGTATGAATGAACAAATTAATGAATACAAATCAGAGCCGAGGGTTTGGGGTAGGGGTACTTTGCTCTGCAGCTCCCGAATTATGCACAGGCCGTAAAGCGTTTATCACACGTTAATATCACAGTCCGTTGACAACATGACTGTGTCTTTAACTGTCTTAGTATTACTCTAAAATATTTAAAAAAGGAGCCACGAAATCTCTTCCGAGAAATGTTAAAATAAGAAATTCATCTGGGGAGTGGAGAGGCCCTCACCGAGCACCCCTTCCGTACCCTCCACCACTTCCAGCCTGTGGCCCTCGGGCTTTGGCATGTCGTGCTGAGCACCCCTCCCCCACCCCAATTCCTCCCCATTCTTTTGGAATCCTGGTTCCACCACCGATGTCAACAGTAGAGACTGACTGAATGTCAATGCAAATAATAATTTCTGCCAATTTTCTGCCTCCATCTGTTTGACGTTGTTATTCAATTGTATTTTTTTTTTTTTTTCAGGGGAAGGATAACACAATGTCGAAGCAACTGAAGCTGGATGGTTTTGCTAGCAATACAAAGAAATGGGAAGCCAATGACCAACGTCAAACAGATGGGGACAAAAAATTGACAGAGATGATTTGCCTGGACATTCAACCAGTATCAATTGTTGACGACATAGGTTTCAAACGTTTTGTTGGGTCAATTCAACCGGCATATAAAATCCCAACACGGTGGTCACTTAGGAATAGTCATGTACCAAAGTTGTATGACGAGTCAAAAAGAATGATTGAAGAAAAGTTACAGGGATGTGAAGGGTTGGGCATCACAATAGACCACTGGACGAGTGTTGCTAATGATGCCTATATGGCAGTTACCGCGCATTTCATGACAGAGGACTGCTCAGTACATGATCTTTGCTTAAATGTTCTAAACATGCCAGAAAGCCATAATGCTGTTAACATTTCTACACAGGTTTTAAACTGTATTAAAAATTGGGTTCCAGATTATGACTCGAGGGAAATTCCCATTTTCGTCATTTCTGATAACGCCTCCAATGTACAAGCCGCGCTTAAAATGCTCCCTTCTTGTACATTTACGCCATTGAGGTGTTTTGCCCATACCCTGCAACTTGTCCTGGATGATGGCATAAAGAAATTCCCCGACACAATAAAAGTTATTGCTAAAGCGAAAGCTATAGTTACACATTTTCACCACAGTGCTAAGGCAACACATAAACTTGGTGAAATACATAAGCAACTGAACAAAACTCCCCATAAACTAAAACAGCAATGCCCCACCCGGTGGAACTCCACCTATCACATGCTTGAGCGTCTTGTTGAACAAAAAGAACCATTGAGTGTAATTTTATCCTCCACTGACAAAATCCCAAACTTAACGTCTTATGAATGGAAAACGGCTCAAAACTATGTTAGTGTTTTGAGGCCATTTGAGGACGCGACCGAAATGCTCTCTGCTTCCCGGTATGCTACTCTATCTTTAGTTATCCCGACTCTGAATATCCTTTCAAATAAACTGAAATATTCACCATTGGATGGTTTTGCAAAAGTGGTCTTATCTGACATTGAAACTAGGTGGCCCGATTACGAGAATAATGATTTGTTCGCGGTTTCCTCTTACTTAGATCCACGTTTCAAAACCTTTGCATTTAGTTCTGCGAAATCTAAAGATTCAGCATTTCATAAAATATTAGATCTCATGATAAATAATTTTGAGAAAAAACAAGCTATGGGGAGTTTGGGGACTAGCAATGACAGTGTTTTGGACAGTAAAATAATAGTACCTTCTCATAAAACACCTGAAACAGAAATTCAGCACGCACAGGCTTTGGAGACTGAACCCCACCCCAGGGTTGGGAGATTTCAGGATATATCACAGTCGCAATGCTCAAGTGCTTCGAGTAGTGGAACTAGCGTCACTAGTGACACACCCAATGAATTATTAGCTGATTCTGCCCATAAAGTTGAGAAAGATACACCCACGCCATGCACTGAGTCTGGGAAGGAGTCTTCTGACTTTTGGTCTGTATTCCGACAGATGGTTACTCAAAAGCAGCAGGAAAATTTTAATACCAATAGAGTTGATGACATTCGTTCCAGAATGGAGTATGAACTAGAGCTATACTCAAGGGAGCCCCTTATTGACCCATCTGACTCACCTTATATGTGGTGGTCTGAGAACAGCAGTCGGTTTCCCAACATTTCTAAACTGTGAAGAATTTACCTCTCCATTCCAGCAACGTCTGTCCCGAGTGAAAGAATATTTAGCAAGGCTGGAGCTGTAATATCCAACAGACGTAGTAGTCTAAATCCGAAAAACGCGGAACAGCTCATTACACTGAGCCACAATCTCCGAACTCTCAAGCAAAAATAAAATTTCCCAATAATTTGTTGTTTGTCCCTGTAATTTTCACTTTTAGATTGCTTGTCACTTGCCCTTCATTATGAGCAGAAAAGTGAGACGACACTCGTGAAAAAATTTGCTATGACTAAAAATTGTAGTTTTTTGCTTAAAAATCTCTGATTGTGACCCCTTTCGGGAACGAGCGGTCGAGCACCTCTCGCTCGTTCTTGTTAGGTGTCATAGCCTATGTTTCTGTAGCAAAAATAAAAATGAAAAAAAAAGGTTGTGCAGCGAGTGCGGGTATCTGTGGATGGTGTCATCATGTGTACTTCCGCGCGCGTCTCTTCGCACGCACAGTCTCCCTCTATGTGTGTAGAAAATTAGAAATACAACAAATTTGGTTGTTCAATATCTGTGTTTCTGGGATGTCCAGATGCCGATGGGGAACAAATAAATTTGTTAAATGAAAATTGGACAAATTTCACCGAATTTCTTGAATTTTCATCGCACACACAAGTCACACAGCCGAATTTATCTTTTGCCACCCCCCCCCCCCCCCCACGCACACACACAAAAGAAAAAAAATAAATATATTTTCACAATGTACGCTCAATAATTTAAAAGTATTGTGACAATATTGTCTTCTTCCAGATATACTTTTATACTATTTAGTCATGTTTATTCAAAGCATTCTCCGGTTCAAACTCTATAAATATCGTAGCAGTACTCCCTAAATAACCTTATAATTTTAGATATTCCGATAGCTCTTTCCTCTGAACTTTTTACGCACCGAGGTGGATACCCTTGAGCTTTTGGGGCCCAGGGATACCCGCATCAAGACGTAGAGGGTCCACAGACTAGCCAACAACAAGTATAGTGCCCCTGACCTTCCATGTTCTTGCTGCCCCCCCCCCCCCCCCCACACACACACACAAACACTCACAGAATGTGTGGAGAGGGAGGGGGGACTTGAAGTTCGTTCCAATGAGGACTCGTAATCTATATTTGGAAATAGAAGGTGGAAACAAAAACAAAAGCTAGAACAGTGTAATACTGGTCGCATTCTCCACCATTTTGTGGTCAGGTTAATCCTTTAATCAACACAACCTTTGTTGAAAATAATTTTGGGCCTAATTTCACACCTTTCCTAAAACAATTCTACATGTTTTCAATAAAACCATACAAATATTTGGGTATCAATGGAACTGGCTTGGTGATCAAGTTCTAATGATATCCATATTTGTATAGTTTTATTGAGAACCCTCAGCTACGCTTATTTTGATGAATTATAAGGTCAGTGAAATTGCTATGTTTGGTCCCTCACTGAAGGGAAGAGATTAACGATTAGATTAACGTAGGCACAGGATGACAGGGTATTTGCTGACCGACAGGGCATAAAAATCACCTAAGTGTTAAAGGAGCAGTATCGGTCCGTATGTCATGGCAGCTAGTATAATGAGTATATTGCCTTAAAACCATTCTCTTTTCAGGTGAATGCTAAATAGAATACACTTAAGGACAGAATGGTTTTAGGGTGAAAATTTACCAAAAATAGAATCACGCAGACGACGAGTCAATAATATGGTTACTGACCACCTTGTCCTGCCCTCCCCAATGACCCACGTGGCATATGATTCACCCCCCCCCCCCCCCACACACACACACCTATTACAAATCAATCTAACATCTTACAGTTTCTTAACTTTTTGTAGTGCAAATTCTCAAATCTTTTAGGATAACACTCATCATAAGTATTCATACCATGTGATTCACAGATGAATACACCGCTAAATCCTTTCGTATTTTTTGTCAGAACCCCCACCGACCCCCCCCCCCCCCCCCCCTCACGCCCTGCGCTTGTGTCTTTTGGGCAGAAATTATAGATGGATACTGTTACAACCTGAGAGTATCGAATTTTTCAAGTTCTTGTGTTATTATTTGGGACTCAGTATATGTTCCTAGTGCTTTTTCAAGTTTTGTGTTTTAACTTTTAAACAGTATTGCTCTCGTTGTTTGTTTGAAAATTGTTATTAATAAAATTCAAACCACTGATTGATGATTGCAAAACCAGCCAAATTGTTTTGCTTTGTTTTTCACAGACACTCAGACAGGAGTAATTTGTATAAAAACAGAGGATAATGGATATATATTTAACTCCCGTTTTGAAACTTCGAAACACATGCCTCAGTCATTCACACCACCCTGATTGGTGAAACTCAGGTCAGCAAGGTTCCGGTCAACCCCGGGCCTCCTTGAAAGTCCTTGCATGTCGAGTGTCGACACCGGTTCAGTCTCGTTTCGGCCTCGGGACGTTTCGGCCTCGGTGTTTTTTTCGGGACGTTTCGGCCTCGACCGAATGAAACCCCTCATTTGATTATAAACCCCAAACGTCTAATTGGCTGAGCCTTCAAAGACTGAACAATCAAAACAACCAGTCAGATGTTGAACAGCGAAATTTCAATCTAATTAAGCAAGGTTCATTAAGTCAGAAATTTTGTGACAGAGGGATGTGAGACATCATGTGTCTTTTTCTCATTCGTTTTACTTGTGGGTTTTAATGGATTTTCTGGGGTTTTTTTATTCCTTATATTGGTGAGTAGTAAAACACTTTTCAAATTATGGAGGCCAAAACGTCCCCTTCCAAGTGTCGTTTCGGCCCTTGGGACGTTTCGGCCTTGATATTTTCCCTGATAACTTTACGTCTTAGGTTTAAAAAAATATCGAGGCCGAAACGTCCCGGGCCGAAACGTCCCGAGGCCGAAACGTCCCGGGGCCGAACTGGTAAAGGGCCGAAACGTCCCGCTCCCTCGACACCCACTTTCCATGACCTCAAAAGTGGAAACCCTTTTATGTTGAACCCGATCCTGAAAATTCAAGGAAGCGGAGTTGGTTATCCATGGTCGAGGTGCTATATCAAAATACATCTGATGATCAATCATTCAACCCCTTATTCAAGTGATGGAATTTAAATTATCATTTCTGAACGCTACATCTTGCATACAAGTGTAAAATGTTTCCTGAAAAATCCTTTAATTTCATCTGGTTTTCTCCTTGAAATTCCTGTAATTTGTAGAAAGATTTGCTGCTAGAACTTGTGGGTTATTTTCCGGAATTGTCCCGAGCAAAGCCGAATTGCACCGGTTCTGTGAAAAAAACATGCCGTAATTGCTGTTAACAGATCTGTTCCTGAATCAACAGTCACTTCCGCAACTTGGCGGCACAGGAATTAATTTCGTTCACCCATGGAATTTTTTGATTACTTGAGGTAAGGTAAGTTACTGTATTTTATAATATCAGCAAAGTAAGACGCTTCGGCACTTTTCTTTACGAAACACCCCAGACTGAAATGTTTCAAGGTCCAAAAGCAACAGAACACACTTTTGTGGGAGATTTAAAAACAATCTGGTGACTTGTGAGAACATTTTGCATTTCTAACACTTTGTCCTGATTACTATTTACTAAGTATTAAGCAGAGCAGAAAGTCAGAAATGCGTAACTGATGTTCGACTTACGAGCGGTGCTTGCAATGTCATCAACTTTTACGTTAAACGGGCGCTCCAGCCGGGCACACGAGGCTCTTCAAACCGCGACTTCTAGTAGAAAAATGCATTGAATACGGAGGTGTAAAAAAACCGAAACCGCGAACCAAGTTTTTTGTTAAAAACCGAACCGAAACCGACTGATTTTTTCAAAACCGACCAGCACTATTCTCCAGGTCTGTAGTATGTTATCATTATATTGAGGACAAGGCTTTCGAATTACCGATTATTTTGTGGTTTTACTGGTTCGTTACTTATGCCATTTGCAAATTAATCTTCTTCAAAATCCTAAAATTCACTTTTTTTCCTGAAAAAAATTATATGTACCTTTTCTATGCACTTTACTCATTATTTTGATATATAATTTGCCTTTCCGTACTTCTCTTATCTGTTTCTGAGGCATTGGGAAAAATGTCAAAAAATTGACCAAAGTTAGGTTGGACGACCCCTTAAGTTAACAACGCACTTTTTTGAATTTCATTTGCGGTGATGTAAGAGCTACAAATTATACAAAAGTAGGGCCGAAACGACCAGGGACGAACAGTTTTCGAGGCGAAATGATCCGATACCATCAGCCTTCAGTACAAGGTAAATCTTCTCGCTCAGCTCTCACTCTCATCAGATCAATAAACAGAATGAGTGAATCTGATCAAAAGACTGGCTTTATTTAATATAAATTCTACCTTGTATTTGACATTTTGACTGAAAAGATCTAGTTCCGTAGACGTTATGTCCAGTTAATTAACGATTCACATGTGTTTCAAATTGATTTTCATTCACGGTTCAAATCTGTGTTTACAAATTGCGCCTATTTTCACGCAGCCATTTTCAACGTTGCCACGACAAATGTTGCTACTTCCGTTTTAAAAATGTGAATCACAGATATGGACAGCGTATATATAATAAAAGATGACTGCTGGAGTACCAGCTTCACAACAGCAATGGGACTAAAAATATTGTTCCAAGTCACGTGGTTTGTTTTCGAAAATTATTTTCCTTAACGGTGACCACAAACAACTGATGAGGAAAGCGCACGTGATAGGAGGAAAGCGCATGTGATAAAACATCTGACACAACAGTACATCTCTCCACGACGCGACTATAGCCAGTTAGGCTCCTGCGTTGGAAAATATAGATACAGATGAAATTCTGATTCTGTAGTATGTAGGAGAAGAAACTTCAAGAAAATTACGTACCTGTATTCCGAAAGTCCAATACCGAGTTACAGTAACTTTCCACCTCTGCAATCTCAGACCAAGTAAATTCGGCCTATAACATAACACTCTGGTCGGCCGCTGATTTGTTGCAGTTCTCAGGTGAGAAAGGCCCTGGTTGGCCCAGTTCTTCAGAATGCCTTCTTAGCTCCACGCCTCTTCTTTTGCAAAACAAACAAGTATGTTATTTCAACACATATTCAAATATCTATGTAGTAGAAAGTGATGAACTAGTAACAACCAGGGAATAATAGACGAATGAACAAATGAGGTTCAAACAAATGAATAAATATCCAGTCTAATATTATTTATCAAATAAATATATTCAATATTGGATGCAAAATGTTCATTTATGTGAATAAATCTGAAAATAAATTTAGGTACGAAACGTCCACTGGCAGGAACGAAACGTCTGTAAAGTCCCCCCCCCCCCCACCCCACCCCGGGCCGCAGAGCCCACTGGCGGTCGGCAGTTCAGAACAACTTCATTGACAGGACACCCAACTCCTCGGTAAGAGAGACTTCAACCCGGAAAAAATGGTAGAGTGCTGTACGGCCTATCTCACACGACAGGTTGGCCTGCCCCCAGGGTTCTGCCTAGCAAAAGGAGACCAGACTGACAAAGAACAATATTTAAGTAATTATTTAATAAACAAAACTCACCACAGTGGCAAGAGAATAACGTCCAGACTGTTACTGGTGATGTCGAAGCACTCTGTCTCTTCACTGCACTATCCTATGCACGCCGCTGTTCCACGCGAACTCCATCATCTCCTTACGAATCCTGCTTTATATACACACGTGTGACGTCACCAGCAGCAGTACCGAGTTACAAGCGGCTAAGATGCGCCATCCCTGTCGGGCAAGGCAGAACCTGCTGATCGGAGACGAGCTCTGCCTAAATACCTGTACCAAAGTACACTACAAAACCCACGCCTCCGACAAATGCGCCCCACCTTGCCCGACAGGGAATGAAAGTCACAAATATCAGCCACATACACTACTGATTAAAAATGTCATTTAGACGATGCACTTCCTCTTCTTCAAGCAGAATTTCTTCTACCACTTCTCTTCTTATCCACTCAGCCCTTCCCACTTTCACTTCTGTTATTGTCATATGGCGAATGTGTTGCAATTTACACTGTACTCCAATAGAAGTACTGTTCACTACATTATTCATTCTGGGTCATTGGTGGGGTATCACCCGTAAGTGCCATTATTGCTGAAGCATCAGTGGACACAGTATCTTCATCAACTGGCAAGTCTATTGTCAATTTGGGATCAGAACCCAAACTCGGCAAACCCTCAACTGTGTTCTTTGGTGCTGTGTGTTGTCCTGTACGGGTTAATCTCAACAGATTCTTACCAGAAGGTTTCCCACTTGAGTGTCTCGTCTTCTGAAGGCGACTAGTCTATGCTTCATGCTTAAAATCATATCTGCAATTTCTTGTCTTGGCATCTCAGCTGTGACGAGTTGTGTTTTGGGTGTAACCACTGTGTTGCTTGTTGCATGGCCCCTGACTTATGTCACATATTGATGCTGGTATCTTTTACCTCGCTGCTCTCTATAGATTCAGTGCGCTGTTCCACAATTTGAGTGTGACTGGTATGCCTGTCTTTCCTGCGCCCTCATGGACGTTACTCCATCTTGACTCTGTTTCTTTATTCCTATGGCGCTCTCGGTCTAGACTTCATGTATCATGTTGATGCTTCCATACATCATCCCCTTTGCTTCTTCTATGCACGGCTCTTCTTTCACCCCTTTCTTTATCTTCACTTTCCCTTTCTTTCGACTCTCTTTGATCATCCTTTCTGACGCTTCTTTCTCTGTACTGGTTCCAACGACTCCACTTTCTGCCCATGTCCCTTGCTACTCCAGCTCTACTTCTATCTCTATCATATCGTGACAGCCTTCCATTTTTTTCTGAAATGACAAAAGTACACAAGCGACTTTGAACCATTTTGCTACTGAACAGAGTTTAGGTGGAAATGCAACAAATATATTGATCTAGATAAGCAGGTCTCCTAGTTGGTCGAAAAACCACGGTTGAGGGTCAAAACCCATCTATAAGAAGATCGTTGTCCTCCATATCATTGGGGTTGACTTTACTTTGTTCAACTTGAGACTCATCATCGAACTCCAGGACATCTTCCTGTCTTTCCTTGCACCTCCGAAGTTGGTCGATATGCACCACTTGTCTTCTCCCTGATTTTCTGTCAGCCATTTCGTATGTGATATCAGTCAACCTTTTCTGTATGCTAAAAGGTCCTCTCCAGTATTTCTGGAACTTAGATGGAATTCCTTCTACTTTTACGGGTGTGTATAGCCAGACTGAATCTCCCGTGTTCACGTTATCTGTACCCAAATGGTGGTCATAGTCTGCCTTTTATCATTTGAGTTTATTCTCCAAGTATGCACGTGCATAGGCATGTGTGTCCTCCATTCTTTCAGCCATTTCCCGACTCCATCGTCTACAATCTTCATCCATATCAATGCAGGGTCGTCTGTACTGTGAGTCGATGGGTGTGGTCACTTCGCTGCCCATCAGTAATTTCTTTTTTGGTATATCTAGGCTGCAACTGTGACGTCTTAGGAAGTCTAATCCCAAAATGGCCGGGGAACCAATTTCTGCAACTACAGCCTTTTGCTCACACTCTTCTTTGCCAATTCTAAATTTAAATGCTGCTTTTCCATAACTGTGCAGCATCTCCCCATTTGCTGCTCTCAGCTTCCGTGTCATTGGGGTGAGCTCTTGGCGCTCCTATTTTTCCATGGCATCATATTTTTCTCTTGAAACTATAGTCAGTGTTGCTCCAGTGTATATCAGGCTGTATGTACTCTTATTGTTTATTTCAATCATCATTTAAAGACCTGAATCATTAGGTCGACTAATAACACCAGCCCGTCTACTGCTGTAATGTCTTTCTCTACTCGAGCGTCTTCGTCTTTGCTTTATTTGCTGAAATGTGCGAGCAGGATTCCTCATGGAGGCACAATGACGGGGCAATGTGTTCCTTAAGCCCACACTCTTAACAAATTATACTTGATTGTCTGTTGTCTCTACGATTCTGTAGTGGTTTTCTGGGATCTGTTTCTTACTAAACTTATTCTGCCAGTGATTTGCTTCTGTTAAAGCTGTGGGTGCACTATTATTATTTTGTTTTGTCTCGTGCAGTTCTTTGACCACTTTACTCAATACATTTAACTGTTCTGCAGTTTCTGCCATCTCACTCTCTGAACTGACGACTTGATGATAATTCTTAATCGGGGTCTGACTGGTCTGTTGATCGAAATGCTTCTAATACTGATATATTGACAGACTACCTCTGATGATCCTCCTGGTAGTCTATTAGCTGAGTATTTAACTCTTCCTTTATTCCTTGCTGCCACGTCCTTTCGTTGGGTCTATGTATATATGGGACTCAGATCAAAATAAGCTCCTGTCATACTATCAGCTCTTCTATTTCCACGTAAAGTAGTGTTGAGCCTATTGACTCGTTCTGTGTCTTTATATCATCCAACAGGAGTAACATTATGCTCTTGTTCTCTACTGTCATAACTAACCCCATGTCTTCTTTCTTCCAATCCGATAGCTGTATTATTTTATCGATTACTCCTGTCTAACAGCTTTGCCCTACTCTCTGCAGGGATCTCTGGTAGATTCTAGGAGTTTCCATTGTCCCTTCAACTGAATGTGGACTCCTAACCAAAGGTGTATGTTCAGCTCTTGTGTAATTCGCCCCTGGAGCTCCACACAACATAAATCGCTCCTCTGAGACACCTCTGTCGAATTTCTCTGCTTCGACCAAGGAAGATATGTATGCTCTGTATTTTTATTCGGAACGTGTTCTGCAGCACCAACCCGGCTTTTTCATGGAAGCTCTTCACTCTTTCTGTGGCTCGCTTGCCAACTTCCAGCATGTCTGACATGGCTCTGCTGGGAGAGCTCTCTGAAGTCATCACGGCTCGCTCTAGCAGATTCTGTTTTCTGTGTGTAGATCTGTGTAGGGAGCTTTACTTCCGGCTCCATCCAGAGTTCCATCTCGTTATTTCTTGTTTTTCACTCATCATAAATCTGTAGAATGCTGTAAATCTTCGCAAATTAATTCCGGCTCTGGAACCAATATAACGTTCCCTCCTCCCTTAGGCCGCCGATCCCACTGGCTGTCGGAAGTTCGGAACAACTTCACTGACAGGACATCCAACTCCCCAGCAAAAGAGTCTTCAACCCGGAAAAATGGTAGCGTGCTATAGGGCCTATCTCACACGATGGGTTGCCCTGCCCCCAGAGTTCTGTCTGCCAAAAGGAGACAAGACTGACCAAGAACAATATGTAAGTAATTATTTAATAAATGAAACTCACCACTGTGACAAGAGAATAATGTTCTGACTGCTTACTAGTGATGTAGATAACATTCTGTCTCTTCACTGCACTGTACTATGCACGCCGCTGTTCCACATGAACTCTATCGTCTCGGGTGCTTATAGGTGGTTTGCGCACCGAAGGCGAGCAGGGACAGGTTGGGGCAAGCCCTTTTTGACCCTCTTTGGCTGTTTAGTGGCGTTTTTTGTCTCTTGTTTTTCTTCTTTGGTGGCGGAGGTTGTGATGGTGAGACTGTAGAGGTTGTTGGTGTTGGGCTCTTGATGTTAGTGGACTGACTTGGGTGGAAGGGTATAGTCCTAGCTGCCTCGGGAGTTTTCTGGATGTTAAGCTCTACCATAAGTGCCGTCGATCTGTCGGTGCCTTCCTTTGCCTCTCTGGTGGCATCTCTGACTTCCTCTCTCAAGCTTTCCAGAACCTTTATAAGGTCAGGAAGTCCTTGTTCCTGATCTGGAGGAAGCGGATAGATTGGAGAAGAGAGCTCGGAGAGCCAGTTTCCATCTCCATCTCCTCTTCACTTATAACATCTCCATCCTACAGGTTGTCCCCCCGAGTGGAGGCAACTGGGGTGTGGATGAAACTTAAAGGAGTAGGAGATGAGAAAATGGTAGTGGCTTCGTCGGCCTTCTTCTCCGCCTTATCTTCCTTCTTTCTTCTCTAGAAATCTTTCAGCCGCCGGCATCTCGGTGCCTGGTCGAGGGCTGTTGTTTTTATTCTGTCTCTTTCCAGGGCCTCTTTGAAAACAAAGGTGGGAACGAATCGTCTCGAAGCCAATGGTTTTAGCGCGCCGAAGGCGCGCACGGACGGTGTGAGGGAAGCCCCCCATCGGGCCTCTTTAGCTGTATAAGAGTTTGTACTTGCCTGAGCGTGGTAAAGGAGGAGAGTGTCCGGGTACTTAGCGGCACTTATGTCGTTTCTGCTTCTTTTGTAGAGGAGGCGGGTTTGAAGGAGAGGCTGTGACAGTGCCAGTAGGTGTTGTTTGTGGTCTGTTTACCGACTGGCCCGATTGGAATGGTCTAGTCCTTGCTGCGTTGGGAGTTGCTTCTGGTTGTTGTGTTTGGGCCTGTTGTGCTGCCAGATGTATTTCGATTTGCCAGTTCAATTCTTCAAATTTTTGCCTTATTTCTTCATCCCTTCCTCTCCCTTCTTACTCTGTGTTGTGCTCCCTCTTCTCGTATAGTGTCCAGGTGCAGGCTTTTTGGTGCTGAAGAGGGAGGTAAGTGAGAATCGGGAAGTGGCAAGAGGGCAACTTCCAATTTCACCCCAGTCTCCACAGGACTGTCCGCATCCAACAATTCCGTCTGTAAGCCGGCAGTTGGTTGGGTATGTCTACGGGAGTGTGTGTGTGTGGGGGGGGGGGGGGGGGCTGCCTCTTGCTCTTTCCTTTCCTCACTCTTCTCTCTCTTCTTTCCAGAAAGGCCTCCAGGCGTCGGGCATTCATTCGCCTGGTAGAGGGCTCTTCTTTTTCTCTTCGGTCTCTTCTCAGGGCCTCGAGACTCCTTCTGGTGAGAACCAGCGGGAGAGGCGTTCCTCTCACGAATGGTACTACCTCTACCCGAGAAAGGAAGTGTGGTGTCTTCTACTATGAACTTCAAGGTCAGGTGGACGCTCTTGCCTATCTCCTGGACAGTCCAGGTGATGGGACAAGAGACTTCCAGAGCTAAAATGGTCTTTATGAGTCTTGCTGGTAATTCCAGTTTTTCCATGCTGGATAATCAAGGTGTTAACTCTCTGGAGTCAGAGGTGCGAATGATGAATGAAATGAGGAATCGTTTTCTCACGAATTCTGCTTTATATACACACGCGTGACGTCACCAGCAGCAGTACCGGGTTACAAGCTATGTCTAAATACCTGTACCTAAATACACTACACGTCCATGGATATTTTAACCTTTTACCTAACATGGAAAGCAGACGACACTTGCAAAAAAAATTCTTGAATAACTAATTTTTTTCATTTTCTTGAAATTAATTAGCGATTTTTCAGAATAGCACTGGCCGGTTTTGACCGTTACGTTGGGTAAAGGGTTTAGCGAAAATAATTGTTGGGTGCGAAACGTCCAATGTTAGGTACGAAACGTCCAGAAATTTGGGTACGAAACGATCAAAGACTTGGGTACGAAACGTCCAGAGTACGAAACATCCAAAGTACGATACATCCAGAAACTGTCTGAACCATAACATTCAATAGACTTTTTCCGAAGTGGGTGTTACAGAGGTATTTTACGGGTAGGATGTCATTATCCACGTGTTGTGGTACTGTGGGTTTTGAAGCGTGAAATTTCTCGTGGCGTAATGAATAAACAACTCACAGGTAGGCCAAACTAAGTCACTTTTGTGATTGGACACCTACATGTAGCATATGTCTAAGGCGGCCGTACTGTTGTCATAGGCTGGTTTTGAAGTGAAATTCAAAAGAACAAAATTCCAAGGCATCTTTCAAAAATTATTATAAAAACTCAAACTCAGGTGCTAATTGTTTTGTTGATTAAGCAGTAATTTCAGTGTTTGTATTGTTGCCGAGTATATTTAAGAAATAACTGTTGTTTTCCTTCGGTTTATGCGATATAAACCGAAAAAATTTTCAGCACAAGCTTCATAACTCGCGTAGCGAGTTATGATTAAGCTTGTGCTGAACATTTTCGGTTTATATCGCATAAACCGAAGGAAAACAACAGTTATTTCTTATAATTTAATCCGGCTGTAATATAAAAATATAAAAACTATGTGTACGTGGACGAAAAACTTTTAATTTTCACATAAGACAACAGTCAAACTCAGGAAAGTGTGCCACAAACAGGTCACGTCAATCATTGTCAAATTGTTTGTTGTTTTTATTTTCGATCGCAGACGACAGATATTTAGCAAGTCACGTAACAATATCATTAAAAACATTTTTTTTAAGTTCCTCCAAAATCATGTTTGGGTATATGATCTTTTATTCGTCTCACACTTCGGTATATTTTATGAAATTCAATTGTTCCTGAGAAATTATCATTATTTTCTCGCTGACTGGAGGCGATGAAAAATCGATCATTGATCTTTGTTAACAAGCTTGTTATCCATCTATCAGTCTTCCGTCACGCCCTCACAGTGACAATTGGATTGAGTGGGCGGGGCTTCCATAGTCTTCAAAGTTGGGTCGGATGTGCGAACGTGTAGCGACATTCCAAATCATGACGTGATTTGGTTTATACGATTTTGACGACTTTCACGCTGTATGCTTTCAACCAATGAAATGCAGAGGCGGGGCAAATGATTAAATTATTAGAATATATACATAAGTTGGTAATCAGCAATTGTCCTTCTATAATAGTACAAGCTGCTTGATAACAAGTCCTGTTCACCAAAAGGCTTTAAGGACAATGTTACCCCAAATTTCAACCAAAATGCACAGTGCCAAAACACACAATTGAAACATTTCGGATGTAGATGTTTCATATCTGTTGGATCACGGTTATTTGATTAAAATATCAATGATAAATAAAGAAAACAAAAAGTGATTTTGAAGTGAAAAAAATTACTTTTAGTTATCGAATTTAAAAAAAAAGCTTCAGCTGAATACGTGGGAAATATCACGGAAATAGTTAAACCAAAATATTCAGTGAACATTCATCTAGTGGCAAATACCAACTAAATAATTTTAAAACCCCAGCAAAGTATTTTAAAATTGGCACAGAAAATTATAAATTATCTACATGTTGTTTTAAAAAAAGATACAGAAGGACATCCTTAAGGGACTATACAAGTAATGGAATTTTGTTTATTTTGAAATTCTCACCTCTCGTATTCCTTAAATTCAGATTAAATATACACAAATTATACATCAAAATGAAGGATGGGATGTATAGAACACGAAACACATATGTAATCAACTCATAGAGTCGACTGTAGGCACCACTGGTTCCTGGAAGTCTGCTACCGTATTCGCACCAGAACTGATAATAAAATAATATTTCATCAGAACAACTCGTGGCCGAATGTGCTTCAGATGTTCAATAACAAAGCTAGGCTTTCAAAACGCTTTCGAGTGCGGCAGCGATAGGACTGCATTTTGGAAAAGGACAAAACTGTCTGCATTTTTTATTGAAGATGGTTTCCATGCTCGACAGACATGCGCAAATCATTGGGACAGACTAATCGTAATTCTAAGAAATTTCAACAGGTATCATGATACCTTGCATTGAATATGGCAACTGTGCAATCTCTATCTAATAACAGTATACTGTGTGAAGGCGATCTTTTTCATTATTTGATTTTAGACGGCGTTGTTTTTACATGGCTTTTCCGTCCGATGACGTCGCCCGGAAATCGAAAGTATATTGAAATGTAAACAAAAGCAAAGGCTTTGGAATTTACCCCCATGCGGCTCTGTTGCCGTGTTTTGAAGAATTTTGATCCTCTAGCTTTGTTCTTGGATATGTAAAACACATTTGGCCACAAGTTGTTTTTGTGAAATATTATTAAATTATCAGTTCTGGTGCGAATACAGTAGCAGACTTCCAGGAACCAGTGGTGCCTACAGTGGACTCTATGAGTTGATTACACACGCGTTTCGTGTTCTATATATCTCAATCTTCATTTTGATGTTCATTTTGTGTATATTTAATTTGAATTGAAGGAATATCTGAGGTGAGTATTTTCAAAATAAACAAAATTTCATTACTTATATAGGCCCTTAAAATCACAAGATACTCAACCACTACACATGTACAGAGTCATTGTAACTGCTCAGCGTGGCCAAACAATAACAAACATGCATGATTACAGTAAAGCTGATTACCACTTGATACTCAGAAATGGAAAGGTGTTTTCCTTCCAAACATAAGACAATCCAATTATCCAACAGAGGTTGAATGCATTGTTTACCTTGCACTCAGTACCGCTAATGCAAAATTGGTTATCCTTCGTTTTTTGTTTTCAAAAGTTAACTGATTTAGAACTAACAAGTGAAGTTCATTTTAACAGTTACATTCATGACATGTTTTTTTTTTTCATTTCATATGGAATGTTCTCTCTTCCCCTTCTACGCACATGTCTGATTTAAGGGGTCGTCCAACCTAACATTGGTCAACTTTTTGACATTTTTCCCAATGCCTCAGAAACAGATAAGAGAAGTAAGGAAAGGCAAATTATATATCAAAATAATGAGTAAAGTGCATAGAAAAGGTACATATAATTTTTTCAGGAAAAAAGTGAATTTTAGGATTTTGAAGAAGATTAATTTGCAAATGGCATAAGTAACGAACCGGTAAAACCACAAAATAATCGGTAATTCGAAAGCCTTGTCCTCAATATTATGATAACATACTAAAGACTCGGAGAAAGCATTTTTTGACACACACTCTGGTGGGTTTTGACGTTTGAATGTAATAACACCAACACAAATTTTTGATGTTCCGGATGTGGCCATGTTGCAATGATGTTTATTCTGGTCATGTGATTACGATGTGGTTCTTGCAGAAATACTCAATTTGGGCAATCGTAAGAATGCAAGGACGTGATCACGCCCTTTATTTGTTCGAGACAATGTATGAGCGGATTTGCAAACAGGTGACAGCAAATACTTGAGCTGTTAATGTCATAACTGCAAAATATGGTTCGAAATTCCCTCTCGTGTTTACAGGCCGTCTGAACTTTTTTGCTGACAAAAAATCTGAATTATTGCGCACTAGAAAGACAACATGAACCACTTGTCAAAAAATAACCGAGTGTATAAAATCGGGACGATAGACATAAAATAAGGCAATATGCATAACAAAGTAAGCAGAATGCTTCAGAAATCACTTTTTTCACGATGTATATTCCAAGTGACCTGGAGCTATACTGAGCATGTTGATTTCCCCCAGATGTTGTGAAGTTATTTTCTTCCTAGTAACCATGGAATATGAGGCGGGTTTATTTGATGTCCGCAAAGGACCGATTCAAGATGGGTGAAAATGATGCATTCGTGCTTTTAAATAAGGTGCGCTTGGACGATGCTGAGAATTTAGTTTTTTCTTACAACCAACCATAGTAATACTAGCGTCGATCAGTGCCTTTTATGATCGTTTTACACTGACAAATGTGACAAATCTCCTTCACCGGAAACCATCCCCCAATTTGCATATCACAATAAACACAACCGCTGTCACTGAGTGGGTGTCGGGTTGTTTCGCCCCTGTAACAGTTCGGGCTTCAGGTGATTGTTTGGACTTCACGAAATGGATGGATGGCTGTGTTACCCAAACTAGATCAGGTTCTATAAATCACTAACTCTGAAATGGAATCTATAACACTTTATTTTGTGAAATTTGTACAATTGTTTGTTTTGTCAGATTTACTCTATGGAAAAAAATGTAACTGTTCAAGAAGAAATGTTAAAAAAAAAACCCAAAAAAAACCTTATAAACATTGATTAAATCTGTTTAAACTGTAGATACTTTTAATCTGTCTTAATTCACTGGGGCATTATTTCAGTAAAATTTAGAAACTTTAATTTACTTTTACCTTAAATCATTTTGTTTGACATTTATTTATTTATTTGACTTTGAAATTTTTGAAGTTAAATTGTTTAACATAAATGAAATCATTTTGTTTCACATTTATTTAAAGTACTGGAGTTAAATGATTCGAAAGAGGCATGGCTCAAAAGGCTGACCTTTCAGAAGGGCTAGTAATTGCCCAGGGAAAAATCACCAACTGAACACTGAAGTGAGAAAAAACTACGAATTTATAGCCAAAATTCAACATGAATAGTCCGTGACTAGGTCCATTGGCTGACTGATAGTTTGACCAACACTCTGGGCCTATCAGTAGAAAGATTATTCCAGAGTTAAAATTATCTCCCTTTTTAAATGTCTAAGCCAATCAAAATGCTTGTTTTAACTGCTTTTGGTGACCATGAAGAAGGCAAAATGGCGATTTTCAACCTTTGCCAAATACGAGAAACTTGACCAAAAATTCTGTAACTTTTAGACCGCTAAAGAGTTATAGGTGAAAAACTTAGCCAAATGAATGTGAAAAATACGTAAATTTGATGGATATCATCGCCCATCCACATAATAATGATTTTAGATTGACTTTTAAGCATTACTGTGGAAAACATGGCGAAAATAGGAGAGTTGCCAAGAGCAAGCATTCCAAAACGCCAAACAGTTGTATGTCAAAAAAAATCAAAATAACTGCAGAAAATAGGCGAATTGGATGGACATTACTGCCCATGTATGAAATAATACTTTTAGATAGAACTTTCAGATTTTCCTATGAAAATCAGGACGAAAATAGGTGAGTTACAAAAAAAACGTGACTCTGTCACATTCCTCACTGCTTTAAAAAAACAAAAAACATAGGTTGTTTTTTTTTTAATCTGACACAAAACCCTCAAAGTTCTTAATTTCTCCTACACTTTGCTTCTCTCCTTCTCTGAGCCAGTTCTGTTTTCTTTTTTTAACAATATGTCCATCACACTCAATGACCTCCTCATCCCGACACACAACTTCTCTACTTGAAGAATAATTGTTTACAATGTCCTGTCCTCTCTTCCGTTTCTCACTAGCTAGAACTTTCAACTGGTCCCTTATCAACAGTTTATCAGAAGCTGATGGCACCCGTGGTGGTAAAACATCTCCTGGACTAAGATAACCTAGGTTATCTGCTTCAACAGTTTCTAAATTGGTATGGTTAAAAATCCTGTGATGACGGTTAATGTCACATTTTCTTTTAAACTTCTTCCCACATGAGGAACACTTAAATAACTTTTTAGTTTTTTTATGTACATTGTTCCAGTGTTCATATAAATTGGCAGGTTTATGAAATACTGTATCCACACAATTTGGTACAGGGCAGGTCTGTCCAAGTAAGTTGAATACTCCTCGATTCTCTTCTTCAAATTCCTTCAGTTCTTTATCAATTCCTTCAAGGAGCTCCATTTTCTTTCTACCAAATTTATTATGGACTATATACCTCTGGTTTCTTATGAGCCTGCCTCTCCTAGTTTTAATTTGAGGACTTACTAAATCAGAAACACTATCATTATCTGTTTCAGTGTCACTACCAGAAGTTATTGTTAAATCAGAAAGAAGGTTAATATTTGTTTTGTTTAGGTTAATTTCAGTATTAATTATTGGAGGATTGTTATCTGGAGCCTGCAACCATTTATCTGGAACATTTGTACCTACATAAGGTTTTAATTGATCAATATGTACATTTTTTATTACTGCATCACGTCCACTCTGAATACTGATTATTACATCTGAGATGAGATGTACCACCAAATAAGGTCCAGTCCAACCTAGTCCTAATTTTTTCTTACCTGTAGGCAGATACCACCGCCAACCCCAATCCCCAATTTGATATGACCGATTTTTTATGTTTTTATCATAATTTGTTTTCTGTCTTTTTGCAGATGTTTGTAACTATTTATTTGCAAACTCAAATGAAGACACCATTGTTTTCTGGAGCCATTCTACATAAGCAATTGGACATTCAGGAGATGAGTTGGGCGGGAGTCCAACCATCAATTCGAGTGGCAATTGAATCTCACGTCCAAGCATTAATAAATTTGGTGTACAATGTGTAGAACTATGCTGACTGGCCCTGTATGCCATCATCAGATATGGTAGATGAATATCCCAATCAGTGTGATTTTCGTTCACAAACAGTGAAAGCATTTGTAACAATGTTCTGTTAAATCTCTCGACCATACCATCAGATTGAGGTCTGTATGGTGTGGTTCGAGATTTTTCGACATTTAACATATGGCAAATTTCAGTAAACAGAGCAGACACAAATTCCCTTCCCTGGTCTGTGTGAATACGTTCTGGGCAACCAAAACGGCATATGAACTGTGTAACTAATACATCAGCTACAGTTTGAGCAGTGTGATTTCTTAGGGGAAAAGCTTCCTTCCACTTCGTGAAATATTCTCCCACTACCATAATGTACTCATTATCATTGTCAGTGAATGGTAGAGGTCCTAAAATATCAATAGCTATACACTTCATTGGCTTTTTATTTGAAACCTGACTCAGAGGATTGCGTCCTAAACCAGGTCCTGGTTTCCTTTGGGCACACTCCTCACAATCGGCACACCATCTTTGGATATTTTCATTCATTCCTGGCCAATAAAACCTACTTTTTACTGAACTTATCATTTTATCACGACCTAAATGTCCACCTGTTCGATCTGCATGTAACTTTCGGAAAAGAAACTCTCTCATTTTCACAGGGGCAATTAACTGATTTACATCCTGATTTGAAGACCTTCCTTTCCTATACAACAATCCATTTTCAATAAACAATTGTTCCCATTGATTACAGAAACATTTGACATCAACAGGGGCCTGTGACTGCTCTGCCTGATTAGGTTTAACATTTGATTTTTGTTTTGCACTAATTATCCAAGCAATATCTACATCCTTTCCCTGCATGTCAACTAACTCTTCAACTGTCCAACAATCTACCCAATTACTACAGGAAGGTGCAGAAGATGCAATTCCCGTTGTTAAATCAGATGATGCATTAGTAGTGTTCAAAGGGCAAATTAGTTGAGTTTTATTTACTTCATTTGATGTAATGTTTGTTTTATCATTAACAGCAATTGCCTGGTTATAACTTTGCCTTGAAAATAATTCAATGAGACCCTTAGAAGTGGTTAATGTTTTCTTTTTCACATCAAGAATGACCTTATTTACTTTCAGGAAGTCATATCCCAAAATACCACGTAGACCATCTAACTCTGCCACATAAAATGACTGGGTAACTGTTAAGGAACTGAATTTCAACTCCAACTCCATTTCACCCTTTACTTGTATTTTACTTCCGTTAGCTGTAACCAGATGCCTATCCGTTCCGTTCAACATAAAATCCGCAAAGCCTAATTGATGAAATGTTTCAATATCCAAAATTGAACAAGGAGATCCAGTATCCACTAGAAACACACAAACTGACTCATTCACAAAAGCTCTGGCAAACAAACAAGAAAAATCACAGTCTTTTGATAAAAATGGCGACTGGGTTTCCGACTCTTTATTCGGATCTAATAACAATTTAACTGATTGTATATCCCCATTATCATTTATGCCTTTCCTTTCAGGTAATTCACAATCCTTCTTACTCATTGACTCAGTTGGTAAGACTACAGAAAGAGAGCTAGAGTCAGCAACTCTAGTTAAACCTAAAGCAGTTGTACTCCTTTCCAAGACTTTTTCATCTAAAACCACATCTCCCTGCTGCTTATTAAACAGTTCAGAAGAGTCATCTTCCTTGGGGAAACTGGCATTATCTGGAATGTGTTCAAACCGGGACTCTACCACCTTTGTTTGCTTATGTTTTTGTTCAGAAAAATGGCAAAATTTTTGTGGTTGCATTTCAAATTCAGCGGCTGTGTTTGCGACCCTCAACCCAGCCGATTGGTGTTTCCCGAATTTCGGTAATCTTGTTGTTGTAACTGTGTTTGTTGATCATGGGCACGTTCATCATACATTTTTTTTCTACAATGGGCTTCCACATGTCCATTTTTCTGACAGTAATTACAACTGATCGTAGGGACCCTGGGCTGTCTTTGAAGCTGAGAAATTTTTTGTTCTAATAGTTGTAATCTCTGAACCAAATCACATTCAATACCGGGCTCATCTGGGGGATAACGATTACGACTAACAGGACCTTCAATAATTTCATATTCAGTGGCTAAAGCAATAGCCTGTTCCAGTGTCTCTGGGCGACACAGCTGCACATTCCGTTTTAACTTGTTATCACCCAAACCCCAAACAAATTGCTCCACCGCTATGGGCTCAATATCTGAGATTGTAGGAAACGCCTCTCTTGCTAACCTCCCAATTCCATATCCAAACTCTTTCACACTTTGCCCCTCATTCCGACGACTTTGGCGAAAGATTGCCTTATTCGCAAACAAATGTTCATTGGGGTTATATCTACTTAACAGAACCTGTTTAAGTAATTCGTAACTTTGCATCTGCCGAGAATTCAACCCACTCAAGAGTGACTGTGCATTTCCTCTAAAGCTAATCAAGAGATGAGCAGCTCGTTCACTATCACCCCATCTATTTATTTTGGCAACAGTCTCAAAATGTACCAAATAATCTTTAATATTCCAAACAGAGTCATCAAATGTTTCTGGCTGAACAGTTTTATGTAACATCATTCTATGTAAGATTCTAGGATTTTCCCAAGTTGGTTCAAAATCAATGCCTTCATGAGAACTAAATCCTAAATTTTTCTGAGAAGGTGAAATATTCACCTTAGGAGTTGATACAAAATCACTTGGCACATTCTGCATAAACTGATTCCTTACTCCAGATTCTCTTTGAGCTGTTCCTTCAGAACAAGGCATTTGCACATCCCTTGACGAAGTTCCCCTATCATGAATAAACACTGAAGGAGTTTCCGGTATAAACATGTGTGAATTTACAGGTAAAGTTGAAGCTTTATTTGGATAATGAAAGTTTGTTCTCCCAGATGGACCCCCTCCTGTGAATTCTTGGGCTGTATAAGGAATTCTGTTTTGAGGGCCATCAAAAGCTATGGGTCTTTGATCACTAAATGAAGGAAATTGATTTACTCTAGGATTATAAACTTCTCGAATTTGGCACCTTATCCTTTGAAAATCAGGAGTATCAGGCACTGTTTGAATATGACCTTCATTATGCATAATAGATGCATCTCTAGATAAATGCTGAATACCAGACTCAATGGAATTATCCCTATCAGAATAATCTGAAAACATTACTTGACCTTGAGAAAAATTTGTCTGAGGACGTCTGGGGTAGTTATAGGAGCTCTTGCTAGGACTAGACAGAGGAGAACTTCCCCCTCCCAGTGGGCTCGACAGCTGATTTCCTGATGAAAATAGTGAATTTTCACCAGAACAATTTAGCAACAGATTATTTTTCCTTAAATCTGATTTCAAAATACTGGGCGGAATAGGTGAATGTTCACCAGGAAAACCCAATTCATCCCGTTCAGAGCTTTGGGAACTTATCTCCCCTGTACTGGGTGGAACCCACTCACTCCCATGTGACCGATGTTTTGGCCTAACACCTATATAGACCCTTGATTCTTGCAACTCACTGCCTAGTGTATCAAAACTGTTTAGACTTGGGGTCCTCACTAATTGATCACTAAAAGAAACAACTCTTGGTTTTGAGAGACTGGACCTATTTACTTTCCTCACTCCTGTGTCACGAATCGATGTCAATACCTCATCACTGTCAGAAAATATATTTGATTTAGAAGATAAATAAGCACTAGAATCTTCTGAAACATACAAGTTACCATACATGTCATGACCTTCACACGTCTTTTTTAGAGGGGACTGTCTACCTATACTACTTGCAGAACCTCTAAGTTTATTATCTTCAACCTCTACGGAACGAATCCAAACATCTGTTTCAGTGTTGGTAGAAGGAGTAGGTGTGTAAGATGACAACACTGGGAAATGCCGAGAGTGAAAACTTTGATCACTTTTTGTGGCAGAAGGGGAGATAATTACTTGTGTTTGACTCAAATCTACAGGAGAATAATCTGTACAAGGTTCCAAATTTATTTCAGTTTTTTTCTCCCTTCTTTTATTTACATCCCAGGAGGGTGAGTACCTAACTTCTAGCCCCCCCTGGCGCTCTCGGTCCAGTTGGTTCCAATGCCATGGACCTATCGTAACCCTTTTCTGAATCAACCATTTTGGCCTTGCCCGTAAAAAAACACAGAAAAACAGAATAATTTTGAAAAATGTCTTACAAATTACTATTTTATACCCAATTTCACCGCCAAAAACCCATCCTGGTCACGGCACCAAATGTAACAGTTCGGGCTTCGGGTGATTGTTAGGACTTCACGAAATGGATGGATGGCTGTGTTACCCAAACTAGACCAGGTTCTATAAATCACTAACTCTGAAATGGAATCTATAACAGTTTATTTTGTGAAATTTGTACAATTGTTTGTTTTGTCAGATTTACTCTATGGAAAAAAATGTAACTGTTCAAGAAGAAATGTTCAAAAAAACAAAAACAAAACCCTTATAAACATTGATTAAATCTGTTTAAACTGTAGATACATTTAATCTGTCTTAATTCACTGGGGCATTATTTCAGTAAAATTTAGAAACATTAATTTACTTTTATCTTAAATCATTTTGTTTTACATTTATTTATTTGACTTTGAAATTTTTGAAGTTAAATTGTTTAAAAGTAATTAAATCATTTTGTTTGACATTTATTTATTTATTTGACTTTGAAATTTTTGAAGTTAAATTGTTTGACATAAATGAAATCATTTTGTTTCACATTTATTTAAAGTACTGGAGTTAAATGATTCGAAAGAGGCATGGCTCAAAAGGCTGACCTTTCAGAAGGGCTAGTAATTGCCCAGGGAAAAATCACCAACTGAACACTGAAGTGAGAAAAAAACTACGAATTTATAGCCAAAATTCAACATGAAAAGTCCGTGACTAGGTCCATTGGCTGACTGATAGTTTGACCAACACTCTGGGCCTATCAGTAGAAAGATTATTCCAGAGTTAAAATTATCTCCCTTTTTAAATGTCTAAGCCAATCAAAATGCTTGTTTTAACTGCTTTTGGTGACCATGAAGAAGGCAAAATGGCGATTTTCAACCTTTGCCAAATACGAGAAACTTGACCAAAAATTCTGTAACTTTTAGATCGCTAAAGAGTTATAGGTGAAAAACTTAGCCAAATGAATGTGAAAAATACGTAAATTTGATGGATATCATCGCCCATCCACATAATAATGATTTTAGATTGACTTTTAAGCATTACTGTGGAAAACATGGCGAAAATAGGAGAGTTGCCAAGAGCAAGCATTCCAAAACGCCAAACAGTTGTATGTCAAAAAAAATCAAAATAACTGCAGAAAATAGGTGAATTGGATGGACATTACTGCCCATGTATGAAATAATACTTTTAGATAGAACTTTCAGATTTTCCTATGAAAATCAGGACGAAAATAGGTGAGTTACAAAAAAAAACGTGACTCTGTCACACCCCAAATCCCGTTCGCCCCCTGGGTCGTTTCGCCCCCATACCAGTTCACCCCGGGTTGTTTCGCCCCGGGTCGTTTCGCCCCAATTTTGAGAGTGGGTCGTTTCGCCCCACATTTTTCCCGGGGGTATAGGGTGGGTTTGATAAAGAAAAAAAAACAGAACTAGCGGTTGAAATGATAATTCAGTTTATTTTTATATAAAATTGATAGAAAATGCATTTGCTGTAATACAATGATCTCAAAATGATAACATAACATCGAAACAGTTTAAACAAGACATGATTTCTGAATAGTGAAATGTTGCGTTGAACAGTTATAATGCAAAAACATGCATAGATTTTAGTTCATCTGACTATCTCTGTCCCGGTCACCAGAAACTTCGCCGTAAATGTTGCTAGATAATTTCAAGAACCGAGTTGTTGAAATGTCTGACTCAGTGTATTTGTCCCAAGCTTTTGTTAATTGCTCCTCAACTTTTATGTAGCGTGTTCTCTGGGCACGTTGAAGGTCATCCGATGCAACACATGTTTCCACGGTCTCTGCTTCGCGTCGGAGCAGAGGAATGAGTTTGTAAATACCAAGTCCAATGGTGGCAGCCTTGTTGTTGAGTCTGTAATGTCATCCTGAAAAATTGAACAAAATAACGTTACAATATATTTCATGGTTGGCAGACGGGAGGACAACAAGCAAATACCCCACCCAACATCGCCCCCCCCCCCCCTCAAAACACCGCTGAAAATAATGTATTTATTTTTTATGTATTTACTACATTACGCAATTATTCATCACACGGTATAATTAGTTATATGTAGTATATATAACTTCGTCAATTTGCTGTCATGTTCGGAAGATTACTTCCTTCTAAGCGGCTTTCATTTTTTAGTAATCCTTATTCCGTTACGTTTAGTGTCGTACCAATGTGTATCGCGTCATGGAAACGTAAAATGTTACGAATTAGTCAAAAATGAAAGCCGCTTAGAAGGAAGTGATCTTCCGAACATGACGGCAAATTGACGAAGTTATATAAAATATTTGATGAAGTGTATAGTATATATATATAGTTATATATATATATTTTTATTAGTTATAATTATATATATATAATTACTTTCAACATCGTTATTGCTGCGTACTGTCTCTTTAAAAACTGACCAACTTTCTACAATTGATGTTAGAGAAATTCAGTTGATTAATATGTTGTTTATCTTACAACAACATTGTTTAGTTCCTTTCTTCTGATTAATGTTAGAGACAGTCACTTGATTAACATGATAGATATTCAGTCACAATGAACAAGGAACGTTTTTAGGAATCATTTGTTTGTCATCAAGGTGGATTAACTGTTTTTGTCAGATTAATGTTAGAGTCAGTCACTTGATTAACATGATAGACACTCAGTCACAATGACAAAGGAACGTTTTTTATCAAGGTGGATTTACAATAAGGTAAGACTATCGTATGGACTGAAAAATTACCATTGAAAATAAAAAAAATAACTTTTTATCCCGGGTCGTTTCGCCCCAATTCTGGGGGCGAAACGACCCGGGGCGAAATGACCCGGGGCGAACGGGAAAAGGGGCGAAACGACCCGTGACCACTGAGTGTCAGCGTGGACGTGTGGTCAAAACCGAAACGAATTATCGAATGCACGGTCAATATTAGCTGCAATTGGCTTTTAAACAAATGAAATAAGCGAAATATTTGCAATTTCTTCATTATTCATGCCGAGTTACTTTTTAACCAGACCACATGCGTTCAGTTTCGTTTGTCGGCATCAAACTGATATTGTTTGTGGTAATTAAATAGTATGAGAAGGCGAAGGAAGCCAAATATTTTCCATCATCTATTAATTAATTCAAATTGATAATTTCTTTTATTTTACTGAAATTATGAACTGATAAGGTGGGGTGTGTTGCGAGTATTATGCCCCAGACCTGGAAGTTGGAAAATCAAAGGTGCATCTAGGGCCGTGCAGTGGTGACCCCTGTCCTCTTAATCTTAGTCTTACCCATTCATCATTACATGTACCAACATTCTCCCTTGTATCTCAACCATTGCTACTCCAATTTGAAGGATATTTGGTGTTGTGATCGAGCATCATGGGGAAACAATGCCTGTGTAGCTGCTGTAGCATGTGTTTCTTCCCACATTTTTTCAGAGTTGTGGTACTTTTTCACTCTTTTGAGTTAGAAAATTTTGTTTATAACTAGTTGATTTGTTATAATTTGTTGCAAAGTGCCTGCTAATACCCTCAATTGTATTGCTACAGAATTTTCTTGTTAAAATTTTGTTCTATTACTTATCAAGCAACAACCTAATGAATATTCTGTATAAAGCCACCAATCTGATGTTTGACACTTTTATCGGAGCTGTTTTGAAGGCTTATGGAACTCAAAATGTTGATGATGGCAGGACTTTTCTATTCACCCATTAATCGATAAATTAAGTGTTTTAGTTGGAAGTAAGAAGCATGAAAGGTAGGGAACTTAAAGTCTAAAAAGAATGTTTGGCAATGTAACATGATTTTTGCAGATCCACTCTTTTTGGGGGTTAACTGTCTCTGATAGTGTTTGGAACATGTGTGTCGACAGGTTCTCTAAAAAGAAAAAAAGAGTTAAACTTTGATGAAAAAGGCATATGCCATGAGTGCCGAAGGTAGAGACATACAAGGAAGGGAGCACCCCGCCCCCCGGAAATTTTTTTATCAAATAGAGCTTACTTGTCACCTTTTGGGGACTGCTTTGTGTACTGCGTTCTTGAAAAAAATATGTGAGACCCTCTGGATGTGCCCTTCTGATCTCAATATGTCAATAAGCCCCCTTGGGGAAAGTACATGCAAAATGGTTATGTAAGGTTGGTTTGATGTGTTTTGAATAACAATGTACTTTTAAGTACATTAGATGGTTTATTGCAGTGACAGGTTACAGTTGCCCTTATTTCTTCTGCAACAGATATCATGAGTGTATTGGTGTCCAAGAGTTAAACAAAGCTATTATACTCATTGATAAACCAGACAAATTTAACAATTTAATCACTATCAAATTGATGCATGGGATAAAAAGGGGTTACAGTGCAAGGGGTTTGTAAATATATTTATTCAACTACAATGTATGACTTTGCAGTGCATTCTACATAGGAGAATATCATATTTTCTTTCCAAACCATTACAGTAACACAACATCTTGATATTGGGAGACACTCTTTTATCCTTCCATACTTCTTCTGATGGACTCCTTCAAGTTGACCTTTGTTGAACTCCCCAAATCAAAACATAAACAAAAGAAAATGTCTGCCTTCAATCAGTGAGCACTCCACTTATAACATTTGGTCTCAATCTTTATTACTTTCATGAATTAGGAAAAGATTTCTTCGAGTATGCACTTGAATGTTTTTAGAATACAGCTGTTATTTTATTTTGAGGTATTTTATTGTAAAAATTTTGTTCTCTTACTTATGCCACAGCAGACTTTCAGGTGGTGCTATTTACACATGGCAGCAGTTCCATGGCAAATTTCCGTTTCCCAATATTCTCTAACGACTTTGCATTTCAGTCACAACTGTACCAATGTTTTTAGCATTCAGGAGGTTCTGCTTTGGGCATTTGTTCACAGTGAAACAAAACATATAATTTGATATTTTAATTTTTTAAATTATTTAGATATTTTTTAAAATTATTTGGTTGGTAATTGCCACTAGATGGATGTTTACGGAATATTTTGGTTTAACTATTTCAGTGATATTTCCAACGTATTCACCTGTACCTGTTTTTTAAGGGCCTATATAAGTAATGAAATTGTGTTTATTTTTAAAATTCACACCTCTGATATTCCTTCAATTCAAATTAAATATACACAAAATATACATCAAAATCAAGATTGAGATGTATAGAACACGAAACACATGTGTAATCAACTCATAGAGTCGACTGTAGGCACCACTGGTTCCAGGAAGTCTGCTACCGTATTCGCACCAGAACTGATAATTAAATAATATTTCACGAAAACAACTCGTGGCCAAATGTGCTTTACATATCCAAGAACAAAGCTAGGGGATCAAAATTCTCCAAAACACGACGACAGAGCTGCTTGTGGGGTAAATTCCAAAGCCTTTGCTTTTGTTTACGTATGAATATACTTTCGATTTCCGGTCGACGTCATCGGACAGAAAAAGCATGTAAAAACAACGTCGTGTAAAATCAAATAATTAAAAAGATCGCCTTCATACAGTATACTGTTATTAGATAGAGATTGCACAGTTGCCATATTCAACGCAAGGTATCGTGATACCTGTTGAAATATCTGAGAATTACGATTTTGTTTTTCGATGGAAATTCGTCGTATCGAGTGATTTGCGCATGTCTGTCGAGCATGGAAACCATCTTCAATAAAAAATGAAGACAATGTTGTCCATTTCCCAAATGCAGTCCTATCGCTGTATTCGAAACTGTTTTGAATGCCTAGCTTTGTTCTTGGATATATGAAGCACATTTGGCCACAAGTTGTTCTGATGAAATATTATTTTATTATCAGTTCTGGTGCGAAGACGGTTGCATACTTCCAGGAACCTGTGGTGCCTACAGTCGACTCTACGAGTTGATTACATATGTGTTTCGTGTTCTATACATCCCAACCTTCATTTTGATGTATAATTTGTGTATATTTTTAATTTGAATTTAAGGAATATGAGAGATGTGAATTTTCAAAATAAACAAAATTTCCTTACTTATATAGGCCCTTAAAGTTGATAACTAATTTCATTTATCATTGATGTGTTAATCAAATAGCCGTGATCCAACAGATATGAAACATCAACATCCGAAATGTTTCAATTGTGTGCTTTGGCACTGTGCTTTTTATTTGAAATTTGGGGTAACATAGTCCTTAATTATAATTGCTTAGGATTTATGTTAAGGGCCTATATAAGTAATGGAATTTTGTTTATTTTGGAATTCTCACCTCTCATATTCCTTAAATTCAGATTAAATATACACAAATTATACATCAAAATGAAGGTTGGGATGTTTTGAACACGAAACACATATGTAATCAGCTCATAGAGTTGACAACAGGCACCACTGGTTCCTGAAAGTCTGCTACCGTATTCGCACCAGAACTGATAATAAAATAATATTTTATCAGAACAACTTGTGGCCAAATGTGCTTCATATATCCAAGAACAAAGCTAGGCATTCAAAACACTTTCGAATACAGCGATAGGACTGCATTTTGGAAAAGGACAACACTGTCTGCATATTTTATTGAAGATGGTTTCCATGCTCGACAGACATGCGCAAATCACTCGTTACCACGAATTTCCATCGAAAAACAAAATCGTAATTCTAAGAATAATTTCAACAGGTATCATGATACCTTGAAATGAATATGGTAACTGTGCAATCTCTTTCTAATAACAGTGTACTGTATGAAGGCGATCTTTTTCATTATTTGATTTTAAACGGCGTTGTTTTTACATGCTTTTTCTGTCCGATGACGTCGACCGGAAATCGAAAGAATATTCATCCGTAAACAAAAGCAAAGGCTTTGGAATTTTCCCCAATGTAGCTCTGTCACCGTGTTTTGAAGAATTTTTATCCCCTAGCTTTGTTCTTGGATATGTAAAGCACATTTGGCCACAAGTTGTTTTCGTGAAATATTTTTAAATTATCAGTTCGGGTGCGAATACGGCAGCAGACTTCCAGGAACCAGTGGTGCCTACAGTCGACTCTATGAGTTGATTACACATGTGTTTCGTGTTCTTTTCATCCCAACCTTCATTTTGATGTACATTTTGTGGATATTTAATTTGAATTGAAGGAATATCAGAGGTGAGAATTTTCAAAATAAACAATATTTCATTACTTATATAGGCCCTTAATAAGTAACCGTTGTTATGAGTAACTGTTTTACTATAAAATGTATGTATTTCCTGAATTCGACTGTCTGGCTATACCGGCTGAGAAAGAAGTACGGTTGGTTATGCCGCCGCTAAATGTAAATAAATGTTTAAAGTTGACAAGCACTTTGAGTGAGCTAATTTTCCCCACAGTATACACTTTTCGACACTGTCGTAGTTGCAGGAGGGGGTGTTTTCGTCAACTACGACTGAACTACATCTACGATTCAAACGAGAGTACAATTTGTTTGGCCAAATTACCAACAATCCTGTCCGAGTGGCATGAGCATCGTCGCGCTCGGTTGCCAAAAGTACCACAGTACACTGATAATGACATTCCGTGTATGTAATACCCTCATAATACCAAATCTCCGGAAAAGTCTAATGAGTGACATTTGGACCTGAACTATAAGTGATACAGTGGAATTCTATTAACCCTTTACCTGACATGAAAAGCAGACGACACTTGCAAAAAAAAATTCTTGAATAACTATTATTTAATTTTTTTGTCTCAAAAACATAGGTTATGACCCCTCATTGGATCGAGCTTGTTCCAATGAGGGGTCATAACCGATGTTTTAGAGACAAAAAATGAAAAAAATAGTGAAATTAATAGGCGATTTTGAGAATAGCGCTGGCCGGTTTTAGTCGTTACGTTAGGTAAAGGGTTAACCGAATGGTCACTTTTCCGTTGGAAAATAACCAGTTGATGTTCAATTCACTCAAATCTGGCAATTTTTCTAAATTCTGGTCAGAGAATGTGTGCTTATTCTGTTTATTAATTGACAAATTTCCTTGTGCTTTGTCAACCATGCAAGATATGAGAGATTAAATTTTTTCATTAAGGGCCTATATAAGTAATGAAATTTTGTTTATTTTGAAAATTCAAACCTCTGTTATTCCTTCAATTCAAATTAAATATACACACAATATACATCAAAATCAAGACTGAGATGTATAAAACACGAAACACGTGTGTAATCAACTCATAGAGTCGACTGTAGGCACCACTGGTTCCTGGGAGTCTGCTACCGTATTCGCACCAGAACTGATAATTTAATAATATTTCACGAAAACAACTTGTGGCCAAATGTGCTTTACATATCCAAGAACAAAGCTAGGGGATCAAACTTCTTCAAAACACGACGACAGAGCTGCATGGGGGTAAATTCCAAAGCCTTTGCTTTTGTTTACGGATGAATATACTTTCGATTTCCGGTCGACGTCATCGGACGGAAAAAGCATGTAAAAACAACGCCGTGTAAAATCAAATAATGAAAAAGATCGCCTTCATACAGTATACTGTTATTAGATAGAGATTGCACAGTTGCCATATTCAACGCAAGGTATCATGATGCCTGTTCAAATTTCTGAGAATTACGATTTTGTTTTTCGATGGAAATTCGTGGTATCGAGTGATTTGCGCATGTCTGTCGAGCATGGAAACCATCTTCAATAAAAATGCAGACAGTGTTGTCCTTTTCCCAAATGCAGTCCTATCGCTGCATTCGAAACTGTTTTGAATGCCAAGCTTTGTTCTTGGATATATGAAGCACATTTGGCCACAAGTCGTTCTGATGAAATATTATTTTATTATCAGTTCTGGTGCGAATACGATAGCAGACTTCCAGGAACCAGTGGAGCCTACAGTCTACTCTATGAGTTGATTACATATGTGTTTCGTGTTCTATACATCCCAACCTTCATTTTGCTGTATAATTTGTGTATATTTTTAATTTGAATTTAAGGAATATGAGAGGTGTGAATTTTCAAAATAAACAAAATTTCATTACTTATATAGGCCCTTAATGTACTTAGGTCTTTGGAGCTGGCGTACATTTATTGTGCATAATACAAGTATGAAATGTAGTGGCATCAGAATACTTAGGAACTGAAATGGTTAGATCTCAATTCCCCATCACGAGTCACTGGTTCTATGTCCATTCGTTTGGTCACAGTCTGTTTGCAATCACCCCATCCTGCAGGGGTTGGCAGGTAGACAGCCAATCTGGCTATGCCACATCCCATGGTATACTACTTATTACATCTGTGCAATAAGTTTATTTGTAACCATTTTACATGTATGTGTACCGTGAATAAAGAATCTAAATCTGAAAACTGGATTTCATGGATTTCTCAAATGTTTTCTCTTGGCATAACCACTTAACAAAACAAAGTTAAAATTCTAACTTTTTGTCAAATGATTACATATTTATTTATTGGCGTTTAAGGTCACATACTTATGCACAATGGCTAATCGTGACCGTGACAGTTTTACGGGTGGAGGAAGCCGGAGTACCCGGAGAGAACCACCGAGCAACGACGTGCAGCTTCCAGCTCCCCAACATCGTAACTCCGCACTGCAGCACAGACAGGGTTAGATTAGTTGAAGACATGCACACCATCGACATGTGCCTTAGTACACGGCGTCATCGTGCCCCCATGTGGACAATCGGGGTTAAGTGCCTTGCCCGAGGACACAACGCGGGAGTCCGAATCGATCGCTCAGAAGGTCACCCATCCGAGGACTATCCGGGCTCAAAGTTGCTTAACTTCGGTGATCTGACGAGAACCGGTTACAGCAGCGCCACCGCGCCCTCGTCAAATGATTACAATGGGAATAGATCAGTTTTTAGATTGTTTCTAATAAAACGCCAAATTATGGAAAATTTGGTATCTTAACCCTTTACCTAACATGAAAAGCAGACGACACTTGCAAAAAAAATTCTTGAATAACTAATTTTTTTCATTTTTTGACTCAAAAACATACGTTATGACCCCTCGTTGGAACGAGCTCGACGAGCTCGTTCCAACGAGGGGTCATAACCTATGTTTTTGAGACAAAAAATGAAAATATTTTGAAAATTAATTGACGATTTTTGAGAATAGCGCTGGCCGGTTCTGGCCGTTACGTTGGGTAAAGGGTTAATCTGCCTAAAATTTGGTAAACATCTGAGCATTTTTGTTGTTTTTTTAATTGAGAAAAACAAAATTTTGAAAATATGCAAATAAAACCCAAATTTAACATTTTCATGGTTTACACCAATATGTCATAGAAGGCTACAAAAGTTGACTTGCTATCACGTTTTTTCTGACAGCTTGTATTTTTCTCTCATGCAAAGAAAAACAAAATACAGGGCTTGTCCGCCCAAATGAGACTTCCCACCCTTCGATCTCCTGGCCTTGGACGAAAACATACCTTGATGATGTTGTTGGAGTATCGGTCAGTCGGGACTTGAGCCAACACGGTCGGGGAAAATCAGGTTTATACCCCCCCCCCCCCCACCACCACCACCACCACCACCACTAATCGGTCATCTTCGCGACGCCTCTGCTTAGAGCTGCCTCTGGTAGTTGGTGATGTATGACTGGTCAGATAGGCTTTGTTGTGTGTGTGTGGGGGGGGGGGGGGGGGGTCAAAGCTATAGTTCATCGCTTTCACGAAAGGCGAGGATTGATCAATATGACCAATGAGTGTTGTTAAACGGTTTGTTAATGTAGTGGGCTCGAATAGTAGAAACTTTGAACAGATGTTAACGACGTCCATTTTGTTTGGACTGGCTTTAGGTGGGATGTTTAGTCTCTATGTGGCCTCGGTAATTCTGTTAGATTTTATTAACTTTTATTTCGACAAACAGAGATTTAATGATGTGTGGGTACAAGGCGGACAAGTCGTGGCGAACTTTAAATTAATGCGTTCTTTGATGAATAATGCCCCCCCCCCCCCCCGGCCCCCACCCCCACCCCCATGGTGACCGATGGAGCGATTTTGAGTTTTTATGTGAGGCTGATATTCATTTATGGTTCTTTATGGATGGATGATAGCAAATTCACATTTACAACAAATAAAACACACGAATATCCCGATTTGTCGTTGACAAAATCAAGCCACATCGTTCCAAGTGCACATTGGCAGAATTCCCCCAGAATACTTTCTTTCTTTTTTTTTGTTATCTCCCTTTAACCGTAAACCAAATCTCTTCATCGCTGAACTTGCGTCGTGAATGTGGGAAACGGTTCGAGAAAACACCAGCGAAGGACGAAAATCCGCAACTAAAACTCCTGGCCACACCAGGAGGGTGGGGGGGGGGGGGGGGGGGACTAAAAATTTGCAAGACGTGACGTCCTATTTTTTATTCAGCACCTTTTTACACCCACCATCCCCTACGTGCAAATTTTCTACTACCATTCTCAGACACCCACCCTACTCTCCCATTAAAATCCAAAGTAAACTTATAAACTTAGTAGGAACAACTGTCTTTAGGGGGGTTTCATAAGGTTCTTAAACTGGTACCACCAATTTAAACCTCTGTGGGCTGCTGTGGGCCTCAATCTACAAATGACAAGCTGTTCATTATCAGGCTTGGCCAGAGCAGGTGTACATGTACGATAACAAATTTTCATTTGAATTGTTCTGTCAGTATTCTCAGGTGTTTGCTACTTTCCTCTTCTATCCATACAAATTCTATTAATAAATAAATAACTTGGGTTGAATTTAGTGCATCAGAGAGAATTTTCCCAAAATATTGTCCTCACATTTTCTACATTTCGAACAAGACACCCACCCCCTACTAATGTGTGACATTTTCCCAGATTAAGCCAAATATTCTCACATATAAAGCCTCCTGATGTTGTATTTATGTTAAGAGTGTGATGTACAACATCATCTTTAAGGTTTAAAACACAAATGATGGTATATATAACCTGATATATTGATATATTTTTAAAAAATGTAAAAAATTGCACAAGCTGGAAATGCACATTTTTGGCGCACTCAAGAGACCCACCCACCACCACGTCACGTCTTGCAAATTTTTGGTCCCCCCCCCCCCCCCCCCCGCCAAGCATCCCCCCCCCCCCCCGGCCACGCGTCGGTTTCGTTTCGTTTTTTTAACTAATCGGTTAATCTGAATTATTACCAGATCTATACATACAGTAAAACAATCAGCACTAGCAGATGGATGGTCTCAGATGGCAGCATGCAATATTAAAATCTCTTAACATTGTGCCGGCGCAGATCGTCGATTCATTTTGCTGAGTCGAGCCTTTGTATGGAATAAATGTTTTTATATACCATACTAGTCAAACATGGCCTGAAAGTCCGAAATAAAATTTTGGGGTTTGGTATTTTTTTCTTTGAAAGGACGTACCAAACTCAAAAATTATATTACGGACTTTTTCACGCCATGTAAACGAGGACTAATACCATAAACGATCTGATACGTTATTTGGCTGCGGTATCCCTTTCTACCGTGACTAACCACAAAATGAGAAGTGGAGCCGGTAGATATGCAAACCAACCATGGAATGATAAAGGAAGCCAGTCGGAGCGCGGTGGCTCAATGGTTACAGCATTGGACTTCAAACCGAAAGGTCTAAGGCTCGACCCCCCCCCCCCTCCGGGGGGATAACTGCGTTGTGTCATTGGGCACCGCACTTAATCCGCAGGCCTGGCATTCTTAAAAATGCAGCAGGGCTAAAAATCGCTCTCCTCACATAGCCTAGGGTAGCGATTAGCTCTTCTCAAGCCTACAAAAGCTAAAAGTGACAAAATGAAGTTGTACTATTAATGAATTCTGCCTAGTGGGCTTTGTACATTTTATTTGGTGCTGCTAACAAGGTAGTCTCTGTGAGACGTCTACACTGCCCCTTCAACACCTCCGGGCCTTGAAGGCCCGGAGGCGTTGGAGGGGCAGTGTGGCCATCTTACAGAGACCACTAACATAGAGATCTGAAAACCTGTGGGTTGTAGGTACAGGCTGTTGTGGTAATCATTATTTTCTAAGGCTAGAAAGGCTATTTTTCTCCTCAGTTTTTTTAAGGCGAGTAGTAGGCGAGCGAATAAATCGCTCTCCTGAAAATGCCAGGCCTGAATCCCGATTGTTCACGAGGGGGCATGGTGGCTCTGCGTACTAAGGCATGGTGCACGTCAGTGGTGCACTTCAGCGAAGTTAGGACGTTGGGGAGTCTGACAGTTGCTCGCTGCTGCTCAGTGGTTCTCCGGCTTTCTCTTCTAGTACAACTGTCCGACACAATGTGACTCTGGATGTTGAAAGTGTCGTTAAACCCCACTAAAAAGTGGAACCCAGTCATAGGACTGGCATTAGGATAAATGGCAGGCCAGGTAATGGTAGCCGCTACAAGTGAAGTGATAAGAGCGGCAGTACTAGAAGTTAGTAGTGGTCACAGAAATGTTAGAAGGCAGTAGTACCCAGTTTAGGCAGAAACCGCAGTATACTCTAAAATTAGTTGGGTTAAAATTAACACAAATTAACTGGGTTGAGTGAATATGAACCCAATTGGGTTCATATTCCTTCAACCCAGTCGGTTTAGGTTGATATTTAACCCAACTGATTTTAGAGTGTAGTGGGCCTAGCCTTTCTTCTCGGACGTAGTAGTAGTTAACATATCGGAAACCGGGCTTTGTCGTTGCTGGAAGAAATAGATTCACGCCGCGTATTCAGCCAAACTCAAGGAGTGTAGCCTGAATCCGTGCGTGAACGGGTGTCTCACCGTGACGAACCCGCCCGTTTCACTTTTGTTGATGTGGTTCTTATCCTGAAGGGGTTAATAACTTCTCCGCGAAAGGCATAAATCAATAGGGGTTCACTGAAAACAACAATTTTAATACATACACGTATAAATAAATATGATAATTTGTGACTTACATGGGAACCCATGGAAATAAAAAACAAAACGTCAATCACCCCGTTCCCACACTGTTTTTGAGTCACTTGCGGACCCGCATTCTCTGTTGTTGCTGGTTTTTCCTCCTTTTCGCTGGTATTTGTTCCTTGGTCGCCTCTTCATTTCACACTTTCACTCTTGTCGCACGGTCACTAACGTATTGTCACTTTATCGGACGCCTCTGCTCTAACATTTGACGGAATGTCACTCTACCACTGCCGTCGCACGGCCACTAGCTTATTGTCACTTCACTTGACGCTTTTCACTCAAGCAGTCGCCACCAATGGGGCTAAACTCTCCCTTACGTTTGTCTCAAAATAATGTTCATACACACAAAGTCGACTCTGCCTACGTATGGCTTGCCTTCTAAAACAGGTAATGCCGTTTATCCAAATCCCTGAGCTCGTACTTCGTGTTTCTGATCCTATTCTCATATATGGCCACCGACTTGGGCCGCGACTACTCCTGTTCTAAATATGAGCTCTGTGGATCTCCTACGTCACAACGTGCCTATACTTTCGCACCGATGCGGCACCTCCTCTATCCTATAGCATGGGGCATCCCCCATCTACGCGCAACGACCCACAGTCTTACGCACCTCCAGACAGGAATTAATTTTTCGAGACACCCCCCGATTTTTATTTCCATAGCCAGAACATTAATTCTCAGTTTAATCGCTTCTCTTGAACTTGGCCTCTCAGATCTAGCTTAATTTAATACTCGCTTTAAAGTTCCTTTGAAAGACGCGAATTTCGATATTTCCTAACATTTGTGACAGGCTAGATGCGCAATATGGGTGTGTGTCCAGAACATGAGCGAGTACTGGTTTCACCACAACTATCCATTAATTGGCTTAATTACACAGATAATGACAGTTGTAGAACACTGGTCTCTCTCGTTCTTTCAGTTTGTATCAGATAGCCCATGTGGCGTTCGACAAGTTCGCAATAATGGACATTAAACTTCATGCTTAATTTAGCAGCGCTTGAATTATTGCTGATCTGTTTAAATGACAAATCGGTTTTTGGGGTCCGTCATATACCTATCTTTACCCTCTACATTTAGCCCGAACTAGAATGAAAGTGTCAATGACACTGTAGCTCAACTTGACAAACTTGAACTTGGTAAGTTATAAATGAAATGGCAAAATTGAAGATCATTGGTACCAATGTTATTTTTTTTGCCAGTGGCAACATTTTTTGACAGAAACCGAAGACAATCGATAGCTCCCATCTAGAGACCTCCCCAAACAAGCATGCCAGGTTTCAAAGCAATCCGATCATAAATGTGCCCTGTAGGATGTACAAAAGGGAAATATTGTGGTCTGACTAGACTAAATTCTAAGAACGTTGGCCGTGGCAAGATTTTTTGACGGAAATGGAAGAAAATCGATAGCTCCCATCTAGAGGTCACCCTAAACAAGCATACCAGGTTTCTAAGCAATCTAATCATAAATGCGCCCTGTAGGGTGAGCCAAAGGGAAATATTGTGGTCTGACTAAACTAAGTTCTAAGAATGTTGGCTGCGGCAACATTTTTTGATGGAAATTGAAGAAAATCGATAGCTCCCATCTAGAGGTCACCTCAAACAAGCATGCCAGGTTTCAAAGCAATCCGATCATAAATGTGCCCTGTAGGGTGTGCCAAAGGGAAATATTGAGTCTTCTGACTAAACTAAGTTCTAAGAACGTTGGCCGCGGCAACATTTTTTGACGGAAATTGAAGAAAATTGATAGCTCCCATCTAGAGGTCTCCCCAAACAAGCATACCAGATTTCAAAGCAATCAAATCATAAATGTGCCCTGTAGGGTGTGCCAAAGGGAAATATTGTGGTCTGACTAAACTGAGTTCTAAAAACGTTGGCCGCGGCAACATTTTTTGACGGAAATTGAAGAAAATCGATAGCTCCCATCTAGAGGTCACCCCAAACAAGCATGCCAGGTTTCAAAGCAATCCAATCATAAATGTATCCTGTAGGGTGTGCCAAAGGGAAATATTGAGTCTTCTGACTAAACTAAGTTCTAAGAACGTTGGCCGCGGCAACATTTTTTGACAGAAATTGAAGAAAATCGATAGCTCCCATCTAGAGGTCTCCCCAAACAAGCATACCAGGTTTCAAAGCAATCTGATCATAAATGGGCCCTGTAGGGTGTGCCAAAGGGAAATATTGAGGTCTGACTAAACTAAGTTTTACGAACGTTGGCCCTGGCAACATTTTTTGCCGGAAATTGAAGAAAATCGATAGCTCCCATCTAGAGGTCACCCTAAATAAGCATACCAGGTTTCAAAGCAATCAAATCATAAATGTGCCCTGTAGGGTGTGCCAAAGGGAAATATTGTGGTTTGACTAAACTAAGTTCTAAGAACGTTGGCCGCGGCAACATTTTTTGATGGAAATTGAATAAAATCGATAGCTCCCATCTAGAGGTCACCTCAAACAAGCATACCAAGTTTCAAAGTAATCTGATCATAAATGCGACCTGTAAGGTGTGCCAAAGGAAATTGTGGACGTACGTACTAACGTACTAACGTACGTACGTACGTACGCCGACGGACGAGAAGTGATGGCAATAGCTCAGCTTGACTTTGTCAAGTTGAGCTGAAAATCATCAAAGATATATACACTTATATACAACAAAATCGAAAATCCGAACTATCACCTTAACATAACACCAGGAATAATAGCAGGATCCTTTGGTTTGTAAACCTGGCAATGGTCTCACTGGGTCCGAAAATCGTAATCCACATTGAACCCAATCCAATGAGACATTGTTATCAAGAAACGGTGCTATTCACCCGTGGACATGAAGGCCTTTGGGTCCTGCTTCAGTGAAGCATTTCTTTGTGTTTTTATCTTCATATAGCAAAATCGAGAACCATACCCACAAACTTTATACTATAAGCGACCTCTCAGTTACTGGGCGACGGCATGAGGCCTCTTGAAGTTGAGTCCACAGTGCCAGTACACTCAAAAATCAGTTGGGTTAAAAATGACTCCCAGTCAACTGGGCTGAATGAATATGAACCCAATTGGGTTCATATTCACTCAACCCAGTTAATTTGGGTTGATTGTTAACCCGACTTATTTTAGAGTGTAGTCAGGAATCGATATGGTTGGCATCAGGAGCCGAATGTGGGCCATATCCCCAATGTGAATTGGGAATATGTTTCCTAATTCCGACCCTACAAAATCCCACATCCTCCATCTAGTGTGTCAATATATAAAAGAAACCTACTCAAGTGCCAAATAATTCACTGTGCACATAACATAAATTGAAAAACTCTTGGTCATAAAGCCTGCACAGTGCACAAAATGCATTTTGTAAACTAATCGAGAAAATAAGGGTGATTTTTAACAGCAACACTTTGAAGACTTGGGACGCAGCAGTTGTCTATAGTTAAGTCTCGTCTGCCTATTCTGGCAGATGACACTTAACCAGAAACTTCCACCCGGGTAATTTGGAGCTCAACAATTTAAAGAAAAGAAAAGATAACAACCCATATACACAGAAGAGGTACATTGGGACCCACTTAATTGTATATCTCTTAATTGTATATCCCTGTTAATTGAATATAATTTTCAAACACAAAACCATTTACCATACCTTCAGTACAAATTTGATCTGTTAATTGCATATGGGTTGTAGAGTAAACTCCTGTTAATTGTATATAAATTTTTGTAATATGTCGAAAAAATTACTGTGACACGCACCAAATTCCCCTTATTTATCAACCTTTTTGGCCTCACTACACCCAATACCGGCATTTATTCTATTATATCTTGTTTGACAGAGCTCTATGAGCTCTGTCAAACAAGATATAATAGAATAAATGCTCAGTTTACCCCCAGAACAAGGGAAACTGACCAAATCCCTGTTAATTGTATACTCCTGTTAATTGAATAATTTTCACTGGCAAAATGGATATTTAATTAAGAGGATACTACTGTATTAATACAACTTGCACACTTTGCCGATAATGTGCAGGAACGCCGAGTTAAATAGACCTTATTAGAGAAGGTCAAGAAATTGACTGCCTTTTTCAAGGAAATGCAAAATGGAAGTCGATATTCACAGTAGAGAGGTTAATGGAAACGACTGTGATCCAAAAGAACCCATGAGTAAGACAGTTACCATAATATGCAATAAATAACAAAAGCTGAGCAAAATAGAAATTCTTACAAAAATTGATTTGCTTTTCGACAGATAAAAATGCAGCTGAGCTGGACAGTTGAAGGGTAGTCATGATTCCACACACCTCGCGTGAGCAATAGAAATGACCTGACACAGGAAAGTCCGAAGCAAATCATCTATACATTCATCCTGACAGACAGAGATTGAGCAAAATGTAAAATATTAGCCACCCCCCCCCCCCCACCCCCGCCCCAACAAATAGAAAATGAATACACAATAATAAAAAATAAAATAAGTATTAATAAAAAAGTGGACGAGATAATATTAATAATACTGATGTCAAAATGTCCAAGATTCAACCTGTAATTTTTTCCCATAATGCTACTTGCAATTAAGCTTTTCAATCCTGTTTGCCAGAGCTCACAGACCCAGTGGCGTAGCGGAAAATCTTGTGCCCCCCCCCCCCCCCCCACTCCTCCCCGCGAGATAGAGATGGGGGCCCTTTCATAATGGTGGTCGCCTTTAAAACGGAAGCAAATTTAGTGTTGTTACCGTGCACAGCACACAGGATTTCACGTGTAACATACACTATAAATTAAATGAAGGTATAGCCTGTAGGATCGATTCTAAATGGACGACCCTGTAGATTTTTTCATTACATGTTTTAAGTTTCATCCCCACCATCCAACGATACACACATGCACGCCCAACATGTGTGACTTGAGAGGCACGATGTACGCATATTGTTCATTTCTCACTCCTATCAGTTACAATGATGTAGCGTTCGCTTAACCCTTTACCTAACCCGAAAAGCAGACGACACTTGCAAAAATAATTCTTGAATAACTAATTTTTTTCATTTTTGTCTCAAAAACATAGGTTATGACCCCTCGTTGGAACGAGCTCGACGAGATCGTTCCAACGAGGGGTCATAACTTATGTTTTTGAGAAATAATGAAAAATAATGAAACTTAATTGGCGATTTTTGAGAATAACGCTGGCCGGTTTTGGCCGTTACGTTAGGTAAAGGGTTAAAAGAATAATACATAGACTACAAAGAGTACGTCGTGTGGAAGTGAGAGTTTGAAATTATGTGTATTTGGTACACAGTCTCGCTCTCTCTCTCTCTCTCTCTCTCTCTCTCTCTCTTTCCCTCTTTCTTCCAGCGTTGGGGCGTCTTTCAAGACGGGGCCCCCCTTTCAGCCGCCTCCCCCCCCTCCGCGATGCGGGCCCTGCGGGCCCTGCGGGCCCATCCGCTACGTTTCCCTAAATTTCGATGTGCACTGGGGATGAGTTGACGTTTCTATTTATTATATGTTCCAAAACCCCAGAAAAAAGATTTAAAGGGAACGAGAAACAACCAGCGGCTTCTTCAAAGCCCGCGATTATGTTACAACTTAAGATGCGTTGTTTGTCCGCAGTGTCCGCGTCAGGAAATAATCCCCAATAAAGATGTATTTAATGACGTAAATTTAGTGAAATAATTTTCAAATTAGCATCAAATACTCTCACAGATAACAAATGTTTGTCATTTCTCGTCCCAAGAGTGTGAATCTACTGTTATTCTCTTTTATTGATGGGTCGGGCATTACCAGTTTTAACGAATGGTCTAAATAAACGGAAGAAGGGTCATCTTCAGATTTACACAGAACGGCAAACGCGTGTGAACGTGTTAATCGATGTGGCATGAGTGCCAGCACGGAAAGATAAAACGAGAGGCCGCCATCCTTCTGCGACGGCACAAATACCATATCGAGTAATCCATTCACACGCGTATGTGTCGTATAGGCCTCGAGTTTTATCCTTCCGCGGAGGCACAAGTGCCATATCGATTAACCAATCACACGCGTGTGTCGTTCTGTGTTTATTACATGCCATAACGTATATAGAAACAGTTATTAGACGGATACTAAGCAATTCATTTGACAACTATGAACAAAAAGAACACATTTTATCGCCAACCAAATTTGCAAGGGGACCTCGTGTTAATATTTCGTCCCCTGAGTTCTAATGTGTTCTATGTGCCTAATGGCAGCCTACTGGTACATAGAATACACTGGAATTCCGGGAACGATTTTTAGCTATCGCTGGGGGTATCAAATTGCAATTGCAGTGCAGGATTTGTAGAAAAATCCAGAGAAGTTTCGCTTCTATTTAAAAATAGTCCGTCAACGATTTACGTTCCGCACATATGTGCGGAACAGACTTTCATTTTCCGGAAATGTAATACATGTTATGGGTTAGATAACTAAGTTACAGAATATTTGCATTTGAAGAGAGTGTATGGCATGTCATTTTTGGAAATGCCTGGAAAACTGTGGAGCGGAACCTAAAATAATTTAACACGTTAACGTTTGAAACGTTAACTGCTCCCTGCCCTGGTGACTTCATATTTGTATTGCAGTCCCATCGCTATAGATGCTAAAAGTGATCTTAAACTTAGATGTAAGTCTTCCATGGAAGACGTGTGCCGCCTGCACTATATTTTAATATTTCAGACAGAATTCTAAGTGGAAAAGGGGCATAACTCTGGAAAAAATACAGCGGATCAAAAAATAAAATAGGAGGTGCACAATGCCATGATGTGATAAAGAATCACTGAAAGTTTCATTAAAATCCATTCATAGGTTAAAGAGGAGTGGCGGATAAGAGAAAGTGTGACGCGGACGACGACGCGGACGGCGCAAGACGACAAAAGTAATCCCTATGTCGCTCCCCACTTCGTGGGGCAGGCGACACAAAAAAAAACAATAGATAAATATACAGAACGACACGCGTGTCTAAAGGGGTTAATTAATATGGCGCGAGTGCCACGATGGCACAAGTGCCATATCGATTAACCCATTCACACATGCGTGTCGTTCTGTGTTTATTACACTCCTTCACGTCTATAAAAAACATTATAAGAAGGTCCCTCAGCAATTCTTTTGACAACTATCAACAAAAAGAAAAAAATATGCGAGGGGAACCCGTGTTACTATTTCGTCCACTGAGTTCCAATGTGTTCTATGTGCCTACAGGCACATAGAACACATTGGAACTCAGGGGACGATTTTTAGCTATCGCTAGCGATTCAAACTGTAATTGCGGCACACGATTTGTAGAAAATTCCAGTGAATTTTCGCTTCTATTTAAATATACTCCGTCAACGATTTTCGTTCCGCACATATGTGCAGAACAGATTTTCATTTTCGCACGGTTTAGTGTTGCTGTAGAAGGGGGAATCCATAGAACAGGCATGTAATAAATAAATCACAACACAGCTAACCCAGACAGAACGTCGCACAACTTTTTACAGCAGTTTGACGAAAATAATTAACGAAAATCACACTTACAACAAATAAAATAGAAATATCTCGATTTGTCGTTGACAAAATCAAGCCACATAGTGGTTACAATACAGTGTTTTCGTGAAAACAGCGCCTCTAGTGGTTGACACCCAACCTTTAATGGAGGATAAAAGTTCCTGGAATTATCCGATTGGTGGAAAATGAACCGAGCTTGTAAGTGTGAATAAAATTTTTAAAGAGCATGTTTTGGAAAAGATATAAAATATTGGTGACTATTGTCTTCTGAAATGTGTGAGAGAAGATTAAAATTGGGTGGGAGTTGGTAAAAATATATGTCTATTTCATTCAGTGCGAAACTGGACGGGAGTATAGGAAGCTCCAAATTTAAAGGCAAAATTCACGTGGCTACCTATATTTTTTTCAGTATCTTTTTTTCATGAGATGATAGGCTAAATGGATAGATGGTTGTTTCTGCCCAAATCACCTTGATGAGATGGGGGAGAGGAGGAAAGATTACTACTGTCGTCAATGGAAAAAAAAACTCTGTATTGTAACTCCTAGTTCCAAGTGCAGTGCACATTTGCAGAATTACCCCAAAATATTTTCTTTTCTTTTTTTTTGTTATCTCCCTTTAACCACAAAGCAAATCTATTCATCGTTGAACATGCTTCGTCAAAAGCCCTCTTATACACAGGGTAAGAGTTAATAATTGTTGTCCCGAACACGCCATGAATGCAATATAAAAGCCAATAAGTTTCAAAGAATCTGAGCAAAAAACAAACTTCCACAGCAGCGGCCACGGACGCCAATGATGGCGGTAATTCTAAAACGGTCGTCGTTACATTGCATCACCTCCACTAAATAGACGGTAAAAGAGGTGTATCACGAGTATGGCATCGAGTAAAATGACAATGACGAAAATGGCAGCTACAAAAAGTAAAATGAATGAAATGGATCAAACGGAACTGATATTAAAAGGTATTGCCTTCTGACAGGTGTTTTATAGAGAGTAATCGCTTGACTGGACTTGTTACTTGAAACAATTCATGAGAGGAGAGGGACGTTGTACAAACACGAGTGCGCGACTGTTCAACAATAAGTCCCTCGCCTCGAATGAATTATTTCACATAACCAGTCCAGTCAAGAGATTACTTTGTTTATTACTTTTCACTGATAACGATAATTATATTATTTAACACTTTACCTAACGTAACGGCCAGCGCTATTCTCAAAAATCGCCAATTAATTTTCATTATGTTTTTACTTTTTGTCCCTAAAACATAGGTTATGACCCCTCATTGGATCGAGCTCGTCGAGCTCGTTCCAATGAGGTGTCATAACCTATGTTTTTGAGACAAAAAATGAAAATAATAACTATTCAAGAATTTTTTTTGCAAATGCCGTCTGCTTTTCATATTAGGTAAAGGGTTAAAAAAACAAAAAAACATTGAAGTCCCCATTATATCCACGACAAAGCGTCTTCGTTTGCGCGCATGACACAATTGTTGATTACATAATTCCAGGGCGGTCGAGAGACGGGGTAGTAATCGCGGGGCCCGGCGGTCTGGGGGCCCGGTAGGACGAAGCCGCGCCACCGAAACAGCTAGTTTGCGAGCTTTTTTTCAATGCCCAGTGTGTGTGATTCGACAGGCGGACCGCGGGCCCCCGAATTCACTGGTAAGCATATATTCCTTTCAAGAACTGTCTAAGTTATTAGATATATCGTGGGTCGATCCGCCCACAATATGCTGTTCTGTAATTCGGTTATATAGACGTCCCGCTTCGATGTTAGATATCGGTCAGGGAAGGGTGAATATTTTCATGGATCCTTGGTAAGTTGGGTTTGAAACAAGGGGGCCCAGGTGGTACCATCTAATTGATCCCCCCCCCTCCCCGGGCCCGTATTTTCTCTCGGCGGCACTGCATAATTCACTTGTGAGGGTATCGTTTATAATCAGATCCGGAAATCCCAGTAAATCACACTTTGGAAAGTAATAATGTTTATAATCTCACGCTAGAAGAGTATTTCGTGAAGAGGTCTGTCCACCCGTTTGTCGGGGCTTTCATTCAATTCTTAAGTGGAAGGGGTGTGGCCTAAAAGATTTCCATTGTCTACCTTTTGTTTTCTGGAATGGAAATTCATTCTTCCTTAACCCTTTACCTAACATGAAAAGCAGACGACACTTGCAAACAAAATTTCTGAATAACTATTTTTTTCTTTTTTTTTTGTCTCAAAAACATTGGTTATGATGGTTATGACCCCTTACTGGAACGAGCTCCTTCCAAAGTGTGGGGGGGGGGGGGTCATAGCCTATGTTTTTGAGACCAAAAATGAAAAAATAATGAAAATTAATTGGCGATTTTTGTGAATTGCGCTGGCCGTTTTTTGCCGTTACGTTGGGTAAAGGGTTACGCGGTTAGAGGATGGGTTAACAACAAAAGAAAAGCCGCCTTTGAGTTCATTCGTAGTGGCGCCGATTTCTTCGATCTTATCATGTCTTCGAAAGAAACACGATGATTTCTCGAAAAATGAGGGAGTTACAGTACGTGAAGAGTGGATTGTAACTAAATCACCCGCGGAATGGAGTTACCACCCACACTATAACTTTCAAATTTTGTATATATTGACTAAAAACGCAAGCAATGTTTCAGCCAATGGACCTCCGGGTTTAACCCGGAGGTCCATTGGCTGAAACTTTGCTTGTGCTTGTTATGCTTTGCAACAAATTTGCAATTATTGCTTCGGTGGAATATCCACTCTGCGGGTGATTTGGTGATAATACACTCTCCGCGAACTGTAGGTTATGTGATTATTTGAAACTTGGGTTGAAAGGTTATCATTAGAGGTCAATAAATTTTGTTTTGCTTCTTTGTGTTGACATCATCTTGAATTTGTTGAAAACGGAAAGAGTAATTGCCCTTTGCGTAAGGTTCGTAAAATTAGCTTAACGTTCGGCATTCATATTTAGTCAATTTGACTTTGGGTGTTTGACATTCGACTGAAGTTAGTTTAACGTTGGACGCTTGATATCCGTCTGTACATTCCTGTAGTCAGTTTCGCGACGTGAAACCGACTTTCGCCGAATGTCTCACGCGGGACGGTACACTGACTACATGCGAATGTCAAACGCCCAACGCGAAACCGACTATATCCGAATGTCACACGCGAGACGTGAAACTGACTACAGGCGAATGTCAAATGCTGAATGACAAGCTAGCTGGCTGCAGGCGAATGTCAAACGAGTGTTCAACGACAAACGCTCAACGACTAAAGGCGAATGTCAAGTGAAAATCAAACGCCGAAAGTCAAACTAACGTCTGGCGAAATTAAACGCATGTCCAACGTCCAGCTAACTTCACAGACCTCGATTGATTCCTTTTCACTTAAAAGTTTAATTTTCACAATTTAATTTTAGTCTTTCATTACACTTTTAGTTAAACAATATTTATTTTCAGTTCTCAGATATATACAATTACATCAGTTACAGTAAGTGTGGATCCAACAGTAAGCTGTTTTGTTTATACCATGGCTCATTGGGGGTTCAGACCACTGCAAGAGCTTTCTTTCGAAAAACGAAGGTTTTTTCTGTTTTACAAGTACCAAGAATCCCCGCCCCTGATTTTTGTCAATTAATTTACAATGGTTTTCAACGTGGATACCCATCAGGTCTTATGTGCCTAATTGGCAGCCAAAACTTAACTGCAAACCACTATTGAATCTGAAAGTGTAGTCCTTCAGATGAAATTAGATGTCCTGTCATATTTAGCGCAGAAAATGCTCGTTAGTTAACCCTTTACCCAACGCAGACGATATCAAAATTTATTATTTTAAATATCATTTTTTAAAATTTTTCAAAAAATTTCAACAAAACCATATCATGTGACCCCTCGTTGGAACGAGCTCGACGAGCTCGTTCCAACGAGGGGTTACATGATATGGTTTTGTTGAAATTTTTTGAAAAATAATATTTTTTGAACTGCTGAATTTTCATATTACGCGGGCGGATGCGGCCGATTCGTTGGGTAAAGGGTTAACCCGCTTTCTGCTGCTGCAGAAGAATGAAGTAGTCTGAAATACACAAGAGCAGTTACGCTCCTCAATGCATTGCAAAATGCAATACGCTATTAGCGAGGTCGCTAGTAAAATCACGAACTGAACCGATCAAACAGAAAGAAAATGTCGAGACTACAGTAGACCTATGTGGAGGGTGGATTACTACCACCTCGCTGTTGGATAGATTTTTACTTAGTATTTATTACAATTTCTGAGAACAAATACAAGAAGCACCGATGGACCATGTGACGAAAGTTTGCATGTGTTTCTTGTGCCGTTGTGAACAATTATAAATACTTTTCGTTTGGAGATTATATGGCGCTGCGATTAAGTAGTAAACCACTCTCTTCATTCTATATATGGAGACGAATTTTAATATCTATTTACGTCATTACATGGATATGTATCCTAGTAGTAGAGGCTAATGTAATATCTGGATGAACGATAATGTTTATATTTATTTCTGATTATTATTAATTTATTTCCGATGAACAAAACATACAGAACACACGTGATGATTACAATGAACTAGATATCTTAAGGGGGTTAACGCAATATCATAGAATGGCACACTACAGCTAGGAATGATATTAATGATCTCAACTTACCAGTATAGAACTGTACAGAGTTGGGCACGCTGTTTTTCAACATGGATTGAGTTACGCTAATGGTGCAGTTTGACAGGGACAAAAGTGCACTTACTCAGCGCGCTATTGCTTCAAAATAGTGTACAATACAATCACAGGACTTCAAGTTTCACCTGTAATGCTTAGGAAATTATGGGGAAAACACCCAGTTCCATAAGGGTTGAATCCCATACAAAACATGTTCCGAGTGTTTGCATTCATCTGGAACGCTGCCATTTCATATTTTTCAGGTTTTATTCCTTTTTTGTCACTGTTATTTTTGTCTCTGCCGTTATAGTCACAATCATTTTCACCTAAGACCGAAATGATAGCTCTTACACTCATCTGTCATATTTACCCTTTACATAACGTAACGGCCAAAACCGGTCCTCGGTTCGAATCCCACCTGTGGTAACCGCGTTGTGTCCTTGGGCAAGACACTTCACCACCATTGCATGCCCATGTGGGGGCACGGTGACGTTGTGTACTAAGGCGTACTGCACGTCGATGGTGCACCTGTCTTCAACCAATGCTAACCCTGCTTGTGAGGAGTTGGTATGTTGGGGAGATGACAGTTGCTCGCCGTTGCTCGGTGGTTCTCTCTGGGTACTCCGGCTTCCTCCACCCGTAAAACTGTCACGCTCATGGTTAGCCATTGCGCAGAAATATGTGACCTTAAACACCAATAAATAAATAATGGCCAAAACCGGCCAGCGCTATTTACAAAAATCGTCAATTACTTTTTATTATTTTTTTTTATTTTTTTGTCTCAGATACATAGGTTATGACCCCTCTTTGGAACGAGCTCGTTCCAGTGAGGGTCATAACCTATGTTTTTGAGACAAAAAATGAAAAAAATTAATTATTCAATAATTTTTTTGCAAGTGTCGTCTGCTTTTCATGTTAGGTTTAGGGGTAAAAAAAAATTTTTCCTGAAATATTTTTCCGGTCTCGGTTGATTGCAGGTGGATTCATGTAAGCTTGATTTACTATTAGTCATTCACAAGTACTGGTGAAAGCTAGAAAGTAGCATGGCTATACAAATGGCCGATAAACAAATTTGAACTCAAATCTCCACACCACGTTATGTCAATTAAGTCCTGTGATTCATATTATGTTCTTTGTTCGTGTGAAGAGTTTACAGAAATCTTCCTTCTGTTTAACTATCAACCCATACATGTCATTTTTTCTGTTGACACACTCTCCACATTCAGCAATCATTAACATCTCTGGGTAATCAGTACTGTAAACATGGTTATGTTTGATTTAACTTTTACGGATTTGTGGAGGCCATCTAATTGGTTTCAGAACATAATTCGGTTCTCTGACATCCATTGACCGCAGTGTCACCAAAAAGGTAACCTCGAAAATCAGGCCTGCATGTAGGTCGGAGTCATCCTTAGGACCTCCCATTTTTATCTAGGTGTCATTTGAAGATTGTAATCCACGCTGTAGGCAGGCGGGTTGACACGTTCAGAAATGGTATGTTTTCACCTCCGACTTAACCCTTTGAAAATAGATGGTGTCTCCCAAGTCATTGCAATTACCGCAATTGGAAGAGCCCATATTCATCACCAGTGGACAGACCATTCAATATTTCCCACGTGCAGTCTTTGGGCTGCACGTTGAAAATAATGATTGGTTACCCCCACGCTTTACTGAGCTGTTATCCTACTTGGTGAAGTTGTTACGTATCATGTTCCTGGACCGGACAAGCGGCCTTTAGGGTACAAGGGGTTAACATGCTATCATCAACTTCATGATGAACAAACGCATATCTGGAAATGCACCATCGTATCTCATGCTTCTGGTACCTCGACAGTATACTGATATCACAACTTACCGCTTACGTTCTTCAGATGACTTGCGTGACTTGTCGCGCCAGACTCTTTTCTGATTCATTTCTGCCTTCGGCCGTGAAATTGTGGAACAGCCTTGACGCGGACGAGCGATCCTGTGATTCTCTAGAGTCTCTGAAAAGTTCCCTTCAAAAAAATGACTCTTGGTCGAATGAACACTTCGCCGAATGGACAGTTGGTCGAATGGACACTTGGTGGAAGGACACTTCGTCGAATGCACATTTGGTCGAATATTCATTTCTAAAAATTAGGCCACTTTGTCGAAATTTAAATTTCAACTTTTTTTTATTTCTTCAACTTTTTTGTAACCGTTATTGTATTTATTTTTCTTGACATGGAGTTGGCCGGGAGTTTGTTTCATTATATTCTTCGTTCCATATACGTGAGAGCAGTGGCGTAGATAGCCCAAAGCAAGTGTGTGTATGTGTGTGTGTGGGGGGGGGGGGGGGATTGGGGGTGGGTGGGTGGGTGGGTGTGTGGGGGGGGGACTCCCAGAGCCTGTTTTAGCTCCATGTTAATGGGGGGGGGGGAGGTGCGGGAAAAGCTTTCTAAGCCTTCACATCTCAGAATTTTGCGCCCTTAAAGTGTGAGCTAGATAACAAAGGTAATCAAAGTGTCCACCGGATGGAAATAAATGTGTCCGATATGGGGCGGTCCAGGGTCGTTGATGGGGGGTGGGGGTGGGGGGTGGGGGTTGAACCCTGGAATTTAAAAAAAATTCTACCACAGGTGGAACCATGGTTCGACCCGTGGTTGAAAAAATTTGAATTCCAGGATTCAAAACCCCCATCTTCTTGCATCTGAGCGGATGTTTTGAGGTTTTTCATGTATTGACGACTGTCTACCTTTTCACCGACACACATATTAGGACAAGCAATCTACAAATCTACAACCATACCCCCATGGACCTTACCCCCTACGATTTTTATGCCATTTTGGACATACTTCGAGGACTAGCTTTGAAGGGAAGTGGGGGACGCGTCCCACTTAATCCCTCCCGTGGCCACGCCACCGCGCGAGAGTTTGGTTTTGTCATAGAACGAACTGTTTCTGCAGCATTCAACGTGCATATGTGTGTTACAAGAAATAACAAAACAAACTATTATATTTGTTTCTTTGTGGGTTTTTTGTTTGTTCTTCGTTATATACTGCTTGTGCTAGTGTTGAAAAAGTACAAAATAAAAAAAAAAATTCTTTTTAAAAAGTTGTTTTTATTTTTTAGAGCCCCAAAGACACAAATTATGTTGTCAGGAAAGTTATTTGTGTAAAGTATATATATCTTCCACGCATATTCCCCAATCACTGAACAATGTTTAGCAAAAAAAATTAGTTAATTCGAATAAAAATTTTCAAACACCTTTCGTCGAAAATTCGACGAAATTGTATTCGACCAAGTGCCCATTCGACCGGGTGTCCATTCGACGAAGTGTCCATTCGACCAAAAGTTCATTCGACCAAATGGTAATTCGACGAAGTGTCCATTCGACGAAGTGTCTTTCAACGAAGAGTCATGCAGCCAATTCTGCATATCTTTCATCTTAATATAAACTGACCTAAGTCGCCGATAACTTAGTGGTTTTGATACAAACTGACAAATGCCAGTGAAAGAATGATACTGCTGTGATTTATGATACAAACTGACGAAAGCCGGATTATGATAACTCCTTGATTCTTAATACACACTGACCAAAGTTGTCAAAAAGGGTGATGCATCCGTCACTCGTGATACAAACTGAAGAAAGTCTCTAAGCGGATGATATCTCTGTGATTCTTGATACACGATGACAAACGGGTGGTAACTCCAAGTGTTTTAACAAAAACAGGCGATAGTCGGTAAAGAATATTACTTCCGTAGTTCCCTGGTACAAACTGACGAATGTCGAGGAAATGGTAATCAGAAATGAAGACTCACAACAATAGGGCATTGTGGAGCTTTGAGAAGATTCGATAAGTTGATATTCGATTCGATTCGAAATCAGCTGTCTGATTCGTTCCTGTCGAATCTTTACACGGGAATATAGCTTGGTACTAGTCATTGTCGTCATCGCACAAAACGTATAGTTCAGATGGAATTTGTACGTAAATAATGCTGAAAATCAAGATTGAATGTAACTTCATCTATATTAACATAAATAGTATCTGGCCCATGTCACCTCCCACACTAATTCCAGTCTGACTAGTCTCTACCACTGTTGAAAACTAAGTTAATGTTTCCAAACAATGTTGTCAATGAGTTGTTGCTATCGGCTAGTCCTGTGCAGTGCTTTAGTGCTGGTAAGTCTCGCACCCGTTCCTGGGTAATATTCCAACTACATCATCAAGGCATGCCTTCCAAGAAGGCATGCCTTGATGATGTAGCTGGAGTATTTTGTCAGGCGAGACTTGAACCGTCACACTCGGAACAATCAGATTTACAGTCCTCTCCCCCTATCGATCATCTTCAAGACGCCCAGAATTCGATTCGAGATTCGATTCAAATCGAAAATGTGTCATTCGCAGGACACTACACCACAGCCGTAGTTTTTAGTTTTAGATTACGTCGGGTAGTTCCACAAATTATGTTAATATATTGATGTTTTCAAAGGGAATTAAATACTTATTGATCAGAATATCTGTAACGGAGACAGTAAAGAATACCTGAATATCTTCATAAGTAAAGGCACGTCACATTACAACAGTGATCGTCTGCGCGCAAATTTCCACAAAAACGGGTAAACAAACAACCCGCAACAGCGTCGAATTCCGAACAGAATTAGACTTGTGGCCTGGGAGTTTGTTTCAGATCCTTGACATCAACAAGCAATTTGAGATGGGAGACAGAACTGTGAATAACAATGATGGTAAGAACATGTGGGTATTTAGTTTAGTCTAATTATGATTACATGAAATCAGGCACCTCAGACTAACAGATACATTACGGATGAACTCTTTCGTATATTCTTGATAACGGGTTGTCAAATGCGAGGCCGTCACACGACCGATGGGGCGTAAAGAAAATAAAGAGTGAAAAATACCTGCCAATTAACTGTAATTCAACTACGTTGTGGGAGCACTTCACCTTTTGACTTGAAGGAATGCTTGAGCAAACTCCAAGCGGGACATCTGATAATCCATCTATATATAACACAGCCACGTTATATTTAAGCTTTCGCTGTATTAAAGGCCATCGATTACAATTTGCTTTATCCCTGTGAATCTTGGAGAGCGAATCACCCTTTCCCACTTACAACTCCTTTGCAACCACAGTTGTAAACTTTTATATCTTCAAAGCTAGTGTCGGCATGTTTTCTGCTGTGCAAGGATGTTATAGTATTGCGCGCACGCGCGTGCCTGTGTGTGTGTGTGGGGGGGGGGGGGGGGGGGGGTTGCGCGCGCGCGCGTGTGTGTGTGTGTGTGTGTGCGTGTGTGTGTGTGCGTGCGTGCGCGTGCGTGCGTGCGTGCGTGCGTGCGTGCGTGCGTGCGTGCGTGCGTGCGTGCGTGCGGGCGGGCGGGCGGGCGGGGCGTGCGGGCGGGCGGGCGGGCGGGCGGGCGGGAGGTTATGTTCGTATAAGGGTATATTGGGAGATATGTTTGCGTGAGAGTGTGTTTCAAAAATCCCCACTTGCGGACACATTTTCACTCTGTCCTCATTAACGTCTACATATGTATATGTTAGGAGTGTGTGTGTGTGTGTGTATGTGAGTTGGGGATGGGGGGCACCTCAATCGTACTATTTGGGCTCACACGCGTAGTCATATCCCTGCCATACTTAACATTACGAACACGGTTCCATGTGAATAGGTGCATGTTACTTGTGTGCACATGTAATAGTTTCAATGTATAAAGCATTAAAAAAAAAAAAACCACAAAAAACACCGCATCCAACGTATTACTCCGTGACATCTGAACTTCTTTCTCAATAATTATCCGCAAACAGTGGCGTAGCGGATTGGCCCGCAGGGTCCGCGCTAGAAGGGGCGGGGGGGGGGGCGTCTTGAAGGACGTCCCAACGCTGGAAGAAAGAGGGAAAGAGAGAGAGAGAGAAAGAGCGACACTGTGTACCAAATACACATAATTTCAAACTCTCACTTCCACACGACGTACTCTTTGTAGTCTATGTATTATTGTTTTAACCCTTTACCTAACGTAACGGCCAAAACCGGCCAGCGCTATTCTCAAAAATCGCCAATTAATTTTCATTATTTTTTTCATTTTTTGTCTCAAGAACATAGGTTATGACCCCTCGTTGGAACGAGCTCGTCGAGCTCGTTCCAACGATGTGTCATAACCTATGTTTTTGAGACATAAAATGAAAAAAATTAGTTATTCAAGAATTATTTTTGCAAGTGTCGTCTGCTTTTCAGGTTAGGTAAAGGGTTAAGTGAACGCTACATCATTGTAACTGATAGGGGTGAGAAATGAACAATATACATACATGGTGCCTCTCAAATCACACATGTTGGGCGTGCATGTGTGTATCGGTGGATGGTGGGGTGAAACTTAAAACATGTGAAGAAAAAATCTACAGAGTCGTACTTTTAGAATCGATCCTATATGGCGTATGTATGCTGTGCACGGTAACAACACTAAATTTGCTCCCGTTTTAAAGGCAACCACCATTATGAAAGGGCCCCCGTCTCTATCTCGCGGTGGGGGGGGGGGGGGGGGGGGGCACAAGGCTTTCCGCTACGCCACTGAACAGATAAGGTTCACGGAGATATACGCCAGTGACGGTGACAGTAAAATGACTTATTTTTTTCAATTCTTGTATCAATAATATAGCTTAAGACTCCATCACTGGAACGAGCATGCTGAATTCATTCCAACGAGGGGTCACAAGCCATAGTTTTTAAGCAAAAAACTTTTTTTTTTAATTACACCAGAATTTATTTTGAAAGTTTCGTCAGATGTTCGTGTTAAGCATATAGGGCTAAATAATAATAATTGAATATTGATTAAAATTTCCACGGGTCTTCAGTCACCCCTTTCCCACTAATACACACATGATACTTGGAGATTTTATTGCCCCCCCCCCCCCCCCCCCCACACACACACACCTCTCCATGGGCACCCCGGGGATTAGATCTGTGTTCCTCTTTATTTGTAAAATATTGCTCTAAAGTGGACAGCATAGATATAACTCCCCCTCCCCCCGTTGTGAGAACCCTGGCGGAAAGGAACAGTTCTTGTTTACCGTGGTAAATACGTTCTACTTTACTGGTTAAATGGGAAACCTTGATGGTGCGCGGTGGCTCAGTGGTACACATTGGACTTCAAACCGGAAGGTCCACGGTTCGATCCCCGCCAGGGCCAACTGCGTTGTGTCCATGGGCAAGGCACTTCATTCCGAATGCCCACTTGCTGGCACGGTGGCGTTGTATACTAAGGTGTACTGCACGTCGATGCACGTACAGCCAGCCCCCCCCCCCCCCCCCCCGTCGGAGAGGTCCAGCTCCCCCCTTCCCCACCCCCGTCGGAGATTTTAGTCAGTCCGTAGGAGAATCTCGTAAACCCGACTTCACGAGAAATTTCCGACAATCGAGTGTAGATATCTCGTTTTGTCAGTCTCGAACCCGTGCAGCACTGGAACTTTGATAGAGAATAGTGATTCTCACGAAATTCCTCGTCGTTCGTCAAACTGGCTTATAGATGAAATATTTCCCGACCTTATTATAATGTTTACTTTAACCCTTTACCTAAGGTAAACGACCCAAACCGGCCAGCGCTATTCTCAAAAATCGCCAATTAATTTTCATTATTTTTTTCATTTTTGTCTCAAAAACATAGGTTATGACCCCTCGTTGGAACGAGCTCGTCGAGTTTTGAGACAAAAAATGAAAAAAATTAGTTATTCAAGAATTATTTTTGCAAGTGTCGTGTGCTTTTCAGGTTAGGTAAAGGGCTTAAATAATCAACAAACATACTCAATTTGCTTCTATTTTGGTTCTCCAATTTACCAATTTTCATTCATTTTCCTTCATTTGGGAGGTCAAATGTTATAGCCCCCCCGTCGGAGAGGTCAGCCCCCCTGTCGAGAAATCCCTGGCACCAACCCTGTCTGACAGTTGCTCGGTGCTTCTCTCCTGATTCCTCCACCCGTAAAACTGTACGACGCGAGGTGACCCTGACTGTCGAAAGTGCCGTAGAACCCAAATAAATAAGTAGAACCCTGGCAGCCAATGCTTCAGAAGGAAGTCCTCAAAAGTGGGCAGCATAGGTTTAACTCTTAACCTACAGGGTATTTTCAAAAATATTTTTCGTCAAATCTGGTCATGGCAGCAGCCATGACTAGATTTCATGAAAAAATTATGAAGATTTCACCCGAGAAATCATTGACCAAAAAGTTGATTCAGTTTACAGGTGCTATATATAAGTAATGCAAAAGTTGGTTTGAAAATGGGTGACAGGTTATTTTCGATGTCATCAAAAATCGAATCAATGTAACAATGGGAAATTTGGTTTGAAAATGGATGACAGGTTATTTTCGATGTCATCAAAAATCAATCAGTGTAACAATTTTCCATTTCGTAGTTGTCCATCCATATTTATGAACAAACCTTCATGATTTTGGACACCAAAAAATGAAAAATGATTACATTTTTAGATCTATGACGACATCGAAAATATTCTATCGCCTAATTTCAAGCTGATTTTTCATTACTTGTATAACACCTAAAGAGGGCTAAATTATACTTATTTTAGTGGTAAGTTATTCCATGTCCCGTGCAGGAATATCCACCAGTAGCGGGCATGGAGTTAAATAATTGGTAAACGTGACTTCCAGGGCTGGGAGGAGTTAAAATTTTCCTTAACACGTTAACGTGTTGAATAATTCTGCGTTAACGAGTTAAATGGCGTTAAATGTTAAAACGAACAAAATTTTAATAACTTCGACCATGTATATTCATTTGAATTTGAATATGATGGGACTTACGTACAGTTCATCTCTTGAGTTCCAATGTGTTCAGTGCGCCTACTGGCAACCTACTGGCACATAGAACACATTGGAACTCAGGGGACGAGTAGTTAATATAGTTCTCGTATGTTATCGTAAATTCTAACATTCAGCGATGTCTTCATTTCAGAATACAATCGCTGCGGCCGTATCCATAGAAAGAGACATCCGCCGTTGCTCGAATACCAGTCCACACATGGAAAATAGGCGTTCGGATGTAGCTGATATTGCTGTACCGTCAAATATCGGCGGGCCAACTTCACCAACGTTGGTAGGAGGGCTATGGACAACTAAATTATTCGTGTTCTTCAGTTTCGTCAAATGGCGCAAAATTCTACGTCATAGGCACGTGCGATCCGAATGGGGTAAACACAAAATAACGATGCAATGCTACATATTATACAATTATAATCTTCAAAGTTAAACGTTATTAACTTGGTTAAATTTTTTTAACGTTGTTAAGGTTCCTCTCTACAGTTTCGCACTTTTGCACAGGGTTGAAATTCTAAACATAGGGCATATGTTGAAACTAAGGCCATGTAAAATAGAGATATATTTTTAGTATCATATATATGATTACATTAGGCTTTTTGTTGGACAAGAGAATTTGAAGTTTTGGTCCCAAAGTTGGAGTCTGATACATAGGGGTAAATTACCAGATGAATTATGGGAAACCGTGGCTTCGAAAAATTGGCTATTTTTAAAAATGTAATTTTTTTACACGGGTTTGTTACCAGACAGGTAACTAAAATATGAACCGGAAACATATAAAAAAAAATTGCATTTTAGAAACAGGGGATGCTCTGCTCCAGGGGTAGGTAGGGGTGGTCGGTGGGAAAATTCTGCTTTTGAGGCTGCTGGGTGGCTGAAAATGACTGGTTTCGGCATTTTTTCATGCAATTTTCAAAGTCTTGTCTTTAACAATAAATTATTCCACCCACATTCAGATTGTTTATTTCTACTTAGTCAGATAGTGTTATATGTTTTTTGTGGATTTGGGAAATGTAATACATGTTATGGGTTAGATAACTAAGTTACAGAATATTTGCATTTGAAGAGAGTGTATGGCATGTCATTTTTGGAAATGCCTGGAAAACTGTGGAGCGGAACCTAAAATAATTTAACAGGTTAACGTTTGAAACGTTAACTGCTCGCAGCGCTGGTGACTTCATATTTGTATTGTCACATTGCTATAGATGCTGAAAGTGATCTTAAAAAAACAATAGATAAATATACAGAACAACACGTGTGTCTGAAGGGGTTAATCGAGATGGCACGAGTGCCAGCGAGAAAGGATAGAACGAGAGGCCGTAGGCCTCGAGTTTTAACCTTCCACGATGGCACAAGTGCCATATCGATTAACCCATTCACACATGCGTGTCGTTCTGCGTTTATTACACGCCTTCGCGTCTATATGGGTTAATCGAGATGGCACGAGTGCCAGCGAGAAAGGATAGAACGAGAGGCCGTAGGCCTCGAGTTTTATCCTTCCACGATGGCACAAGTGCCATATCGATTAACCCATTCACACATGCGTATCGTTCTGTGTTTATTACACGCCTTCGCGTCTATATGGGTTAATGGAGATGGCACGAGTGCCAGCGAGAAAGGATAGGACCAGAGGCCATAGGCCTCGAGTTTTATCCTTCCGCGATGGCACAAGTGTCATATCGATTAACCCATTCACACATGCGTGTCGTTCTGTGTTTATTACACGCCTTGGCGCCTATAAAAAACATTATAAGAAGGATACTCAGCAATTCTTTTTTCTGATTTCTCAATTATCGCCAACCAAATTTGAGAGGGGAACCCGTGTTACTATTTCGTCTACTAAGTTCCAATGTGTTATATGTGCCTACTGGCACATAGAACACATTAGAACTCAGGGGACGATTTTTAGCTATCGCTAGCGATTCAAATTGTAATTGCGGCGCACAATTTGTAGAAAATTCCAGGAATTTTCGCTTCTATTTAAAAATAGTCAGTCAACGACATTCGTTCCGCACATATGTGCGGAACAGGTCTTCATTTTCCACATGGTTTAGTGTTGCTGTAGATAGTGATTTCATAGAACAGACGCGTAATAAATAAATATAGATACATAAGTTCGGAAAAACTCACAAAAGAAGCTTTATAACAACCAGGACGTAAACTTCAAATCTACAAAAAAAGCTAAACTTAAAAAGCAAGTGCAAAGTTTCGGGCAATGGAGTTCCGGGGGAAACCTGGCGGCTCCGTTCTTGAAACTTGGTGTTAAATACGTTTCAAGTTATTGTCGGATGGGAAACTTCACCAAAAGCATAGAATCGAGGAATGTCGGAAAATTTTCGGCTTCTTTGAAAACTGCTGAGGTTTTTTATTGGTAAAACTTTGCAACTTGAAATGGAAAATATTAATATTTTGTCTAAAACATGTTTTAGACGAAGTATTCTATAACTAACCCGTTTTCAGAGCCAAGGCGGCAGCAACTTGATTTTCCAATCTGAGATTGGTCGAAACATGTTTTTGGTCTGTCGGCATCGTGGGTATGCTCCCACTGGTGAAAGTTATCTGCCAATCCGCTAGCCTGATGGGGGTAACCTTGCAATGTCGAGAAGTAAAAGAGGGTTTTTTTTGGTCGTTTCTTGGGTTACATTTTGCCCTGAATCCGAATGATGCCACCCTGTATTGCAAGGTTAGCTCCAACATGGTCATTTGGCTACCGGACTACACGCGCCGAACTCTACCCTACGGGAATGTTAACGGTGACCCACAACCCCAGCCCTGGTATTCTCAGGAGAGCGATTTATTCCCTCGTCCATTGCTCGCCTTAAAAAAATTAAGGAGGGCGAAAACTAGCCCACCTGGCCTTAGAAAATAATGATTACCATAAGAGCCTATTCCTAAAACCCACATCTTTTCAGATCTCTGCTATGTTAGTGGTCTCTGTAAGACGCTCACACTGCCACTCCCACACTTCCGAGCCTTGCCGGGGTCCGGAAGTGTGGGAGGGTCAGTGTAGCCGTCTCGCAGAGACTACCTTGTTAGCAGCACGAAAAAAAATGTACAACGTCCACTAGGCAGAATTCATTAATTACTTCATTTTGCTACTTTTAACTTTTGTAAGCTAGAGGAGAGCTAATCGCTCCCCTAGACCCAGTGGCGGCGCTACTGGGGGGGGGGGGGGGCATGGGGGCATTTACCCCCCCCCCCCCCCCAGTTGCCCCCCCCCCTCCCCCAACCATCTCGCATGCATTTCCATCCACCCTCACACACAAACACATTCAGTCACTCTCTCTCACACACACACACACACACACCCCTCTCTTTTTTTATTCCCAATAATTTCCCATACACACTTAGCCCAAAGCCTCAGGCTAGCTGATAAACACATCCAGGCAGTAGAGATTTAAAGACTCGGATGCAGATACTTATAAGTTATAATTAAGTTATGAGCCAACAAAGGCATGTCTATCCTCCATATCCCTTGTCTAAAAAAATTCATGGATTTCGCATTATGACAGACGGGCATTATGAGTCTGTCTGTCTGTCTCTCTCTCTCTCTCTCTCTCTCTCTCTCACGCACAGACCCACCAGACTTTGGGTCCAAGTTTGGACTACCTCATAACAAAGTAATGATATGATCCTTTACGTATTTGCCCCCCTTCATGGGAGTCTGCCCCCTAGTTGCCCCCCCCCCCCCCCTCCCCACAAAACAATTTCTGGCGCCGCCACTGCCTAGACCATGCCAGGAGGTGGGGGCGATTTTTAGTACTCCTGCATTTTTAAAAATGCCAGTACTACAACCCAGGAATACATCCCCGTACATCATTGTGTATGATGAGATCTCTGAGGTATATATTCTCAAATTACTCAGTGTAAATGTAATCCCAGTGGATTTCAAATTGTCACAATGCGTTACACGAATGCCATGAAATATTGTGTATTATAATAGGACGGTGGTAACTAGATTTGTAATGCTGGATTGGTCTGTCATCGCCTCATCGGCGTCGAGTAATCAAGTGAAACCAAAAAAAAAAAACGTTTGAGAACTTTTACAGCTTCACAGAGTAATTATAATCTACAATATTGTCACAGACGCAAAAAACGCTTAACCCTTCATAAACATACTGTAGCATGTTGAACTTTTTCTTCTGCTGTGGTAAGGGCCAGAATTTCGAGTTATCTCCTGTGATTTTTCACGCTTCAAAGCTCGCTCCATCGTATTTAACATGTACATGTGATTGAATGTCGCCGCAGCATCAGAGACCCAAACCGTCCAACACAAAAATTCCCTGTTAACTTTTGCGTCTTCATATCAGATGTTTTTTCTCAATTTTGTTCCTACGTAATAATATTTACTATTATGTGGGAACAAAATAGATAAATATGTCTTATTAACCATTTTCCCAACGTAGACGATATCAAAATTGATAATTTTATATATCATTTTTTTAATTTTTCAAAAATTCTCAACGAAACCATATCATGTGACCCCTCATTGGAACGAGCTCGTTCCAAAGAGGGGTCACATAATATGGTTTTGTTGAAATTTTTTGAAAAATAGTATTTTTTCAACTGCTGAATTTGAATATTACGCGGGCGGATGTGGCCCATTCGTTGGATAAAGGGTTAATTAAATACACAAAATTACTAAGAATTTGAATTAGCAAGTAACTCACGTTTTTTCTCCGTCTTTCTGGACATAAGTATTTCAACTTTGTAAGTTGTGTCCAAAACTAATCTCAGAAGTGGACATCTGCATTCTATTTTCATCTTATTGATAAACACACATCCAAACTATAAGCATCACACTCTGTACCCCAGACGTTAGAAATTAACTGTACTGACTGACACTAGGGGAGGAGAGGTATTATCTGTCGCAAGGTCACAAAGATAGAAAAACACAACTTTTCAAAGTTAAATGGAACCATTAAAACAATAACATATCCAAAATATGTTTATAGGACAAAAAAAAATTTAATTTTAGATGTAATCAAATCTGTGTCCGTCCAAATTTTCTCATGAGGATTTAGTACATTTTTAGAACTTTGAAGTTACCTCCATCAGTCTTTTCTAACAAATAAATAATGCGATGTACTGGGATAAAAAGTGAAAATTTTAAACAAAAATGGAACCGTTAAAAACGAATTTTAACAAAAAGTATTTGATACCATTTTAAAGAGTTTGCTATGAAATATTTGATCATATGTCCTTCTATTATGTAAAAAAATGAAATCTCTCGCAAATGAAAGTTTTTAGTTTTTCTCCCATAGACTGCTAAAGAAATTTAGATTGTCATCTTCATTACTGTTTACAACGCATGCGCATTCAGGCGAGTAGAAATAGTTTATTTATTTATTTATTTATTTATTTATTTATTTATTTATTTATTTTATTGGTGTGTAAGGTCATATATTTCTGCACAATGGCTAAGTGTGATCGCAACATCGATATAAAGTTAAGTCCAGGCAATCGTTTATACCCTTGTTGCCCATCTTAGAGGACTTCCCTCCCAGGTATTGATGACTGGGTCCCATTTTACCACTAAAACAGAGCTTATTTACTACAGTATGCAAGCACTGCTTCGTTTCACTAGTTCCCATGGAGACGTAGTCGTCGAAAGAAATTAACCAACACCCACCTCTCCCCCTCCTCCGCCCCCCCCCCCCCCATAAAGGTACCGTATAGAGCGGCTTTACCACGTCTTCTTGGGAGAGAAGCATCGCCATCATCACGATCAACAATAACAAACTAGTACCACTCACGGAAGAACTCCTCTCACACTCCCCACACAGGAGTGACCAAGCGGACCTTGAAACAAATGTAACCAGTGAAATACTAACCCGGTGCAACAGGAATGGAAGTCCGTAGGAAAATTAGTCCCTCTGGACTATTATTCCGCGGAATTATAGTCCTAGGTCTAACATTTCTAGGAATAGTAGTCCGCCGGACTACTATTCCTAGAAATGTTAGACCTAGGACTATAATTCCGCGGAATAATAGTCCAGAGGGACTAACGTTCCTACGGACTTCCATTCCTTTTACACCGGCAACGAAAGGATCAGGAATACAAGTGAGAGATTTTGATTTTTCAGATTCGGTTCGGTTGCGAGAAGAAGCTTCGGTTTCTGTTCAGTTTCTATACGCCCGCTTTGAGAAAAAAACGATCGTATTATGGTATACCGCTGTCCGTCCGTCTGTCCGCCTGTCTGTCCGTCTGTCCGTCCACACGTCGTGCAATAACTCGAAACCGCTTCGAGCAATTTTTGTGATTTTTTGGTGGATAGTATATATTGAAGGAAGGAAGCTCCCTTTCGAATAGTGTCGCTGTCCGATTTGTCATTCCAGAGTTATGGGACTTTATTCGTCAAAATATAAGCAATTTTCCACATGTCGGACAATAGCTTGAAAATGCTTGGAGCAATTTTCATGATTTTTTGGTGGCAAGTATATGTTGATGGACGGAATCTCGCTTTGTATTAGTGTCGCCGTCCGATATCTCATTCCAGAGTTATGGGACTTTATTCTTCAAAATATAAGCAATTTTTCCACATGTCGAACAATAACTTGAAAATGCTTGTTCTATGTGTTAAGAACAAACAGTAAATAACACTTCAGGCTCCTCAAATTGAAAAAAAATGCACAATAGTTTGTACGGCACTACTAACCACAAAAGCCCTGTCTGTTAGTATGTCCATTACGTTCAAACTAACTTCACTTTGACCAATCTCTTGGGTTCTATGCCAGTAGTAAGGGGTGACACTTGGGCGAACTAATATAACACTGCAATTCCCATAGACATTAAATTTTGTGCTAGAGAAAATTCACGATCGTGTATACTTGGGCGAAAATGATTTAAAACTGAAAATTCCCAGAGACATTTTTTCGCCAGAGTGACATCAGCCGATGGCACTCTGGCGAAAAAATGTCTCTGGGAATTTTCACTGTTAAATCAGTTTGCCAGAGTACACACCAAAAGATGGCACTCTGGCGAAAAAATGTCTATTGGAATGTTCAGTGTTAAATCAGTTCGCCCAAAGTACACACGATCGTGGATTTTCTCTGACGAACAAATGTCTATGGGAATTTCAGTGTTAAATTATTTCGCCCAAGTGTCATCCCTTATTACTTATGCTGTGAGTTGCTAGGCCTTTTCAATAACCCCCCCCCCCCCAACATACTAACTCCACACAAGCAGGATTAGCATTGGTTCAAGACAGGTGCACCATCGACGTGCACGACGCCTTAGTATACAACGTCACCGTGCCCACACCTAGGCAATGGGGGTGAAGTGTCTTGCCCAAGGACACAACGCGGTTGCCGCAGGTGGGATTCGAACCGAGGACCACTCGGTTTGCAACACGCACATCGACCTACTGAGCCACCGCGCCCCCATAGAGGGTGCATACATTGGACTTTGTCCCCAGCCAAAGACATGTATGACGAGTTTGTCTTATTGGAAAGCTATCGAACAGTTATCGAATGCAGAGATCGAGCATCTAAAGCATAGCGTAGGCCTATTTATTACCTCGCTTTTTATCACTCAGATATTCACGAAATGTTTAAACTGCCGAGTTATAGTTTTTCATTGTGCAAGTTAAGACTAATTTCAGGCCGTATGGTCCGCAAATCTTTTACCCCTTTACCCAACGTAACCGCCAAAACCGGCCAGCGCTATTCTCAAAAATCGCCAATTAGTTTTCATTATTTGTCTCAAAAACATAGGTTATGATCCCCCGTTGGAACGAGCTCGTCGAGCTCGTTCCAACGAGGGGTCATAACCTATGTTTTTGAGACAAATAATGAAAAAAATTAGTTCAGGATTTTTTTTTGCAAGTATCGCCA